>CM039735.1:84655918-85050024 GCA_022539455.1 Dendrobium nobile | reverse complement strand
GAGTTGCGCCATCGAAATTCCACGTTATTTTACGTACGCAATTCTTGCGCCGGTAATTACCGGCGGGATATCCCGCGCGGATACTTGCGACGGTAGTGGCCGATGGATCATATTCGCCGGTACGTACAATACACTTCGTTGTATCGTCTTTTCCGACATTACCGCGCATAATCCGCCGAAACCTGTAGCATTGACAAAAAAAAAAATTGCCTTCCCAGCCAACAATCCCATTTCCACACCTGCAAACCTATCAATTCTAACACATACAATTTCCACAACAGGTTCACAACAGTTCCACAACTTCACAATAATTATAACAGTTTTCACAACAGTATTAATATTAAAAAATCAACTGATAACATCATATTAAAAGTAATTGTCCAATAACATAAGTTCACATAAAATACAAGTTCATTTCAACTAAATTACACTACTCTGACTCCGTCGACTCCTCCTCAGGTGGAGCTACGTCTTTTCCACTCAGTTGCTCCCTCATCTTGCGCATTTCATCCAGCAACTGATTGTGTTGCTCCGTACTTGTTTGCACCTGTGCTTGCAGCTGAGCTTGAATCTGTGCTTGCAGCTGAGCTTGCCAATCAACTTGTGATTTCCTTACTTGTTCTAGCTCAGCTTGAAGGAGGGCAATTATTTGTTGAGCTTGTAAGGACTCATGCGAACTGGATGCGAAGCTGGATGCAGTAGAGAGGTCATCCCCTCGTATGCCTGAGCTTGCGCACCTAAGCCATATACTCTACCATGCTGCATTCCTCCAACGGCCTGCGACCACATGCGATACTCAGTACGTAGTGACCTATGTGGTCCAATTGTAGACTTCTTAGTGCGCTTGTTAAAAATATTTTTTATCAACCCTCTATTAGGCTGCTCCTCACCTGAAGCCATCTGCACATAAATAAAAAAGAAATATTAGAAATATGAGTTATAACAGAAATGGAAGTCCGGTGACCGTCAGCGGCGAAGTCCGGCGACCAGGAGAGAGGGAGATGCTCGGCGAAGTCCGGTGACCGTCAGCGGCGAAGTTCGGTGACCGTCGGCGACGTCAATCCACGGCGAGCGACGAACGCGACGGGGCGAAGGAGGCGAGGTGAGAGAGAGTAGCGAAAAGAATGACGGCCCAGAGGGCTCGATTCGCATTTTAGGGCTTTTAGCGGCGGAATTTCCGGCGGAACGTCCGTTGGTAATGTTACCGTTGGACAATGCGCCAGAACGTTTTCGTTGAGTTTAAATAAGCCGGCGCACAATCCGCCGGTAACGTGCGCCGTAACGTTTCCGCCGTAATCTGCGCCGGAAATAATCAAGAGCCCTTTTCATCACCGGCGTAATTTCCGGCGCAATGGACGCCGTAAATTTCCGGCGTCAGTTCCGCCGGAAATAACGCCGTAAACTTTACGTCGCATCATTCCGCCGGAACCTGCGCCGTCAATGCCGGCGCAAAAATATCCGCCGGAAATTCCGACGGTAATCGCGTGTTTTCCCGTAGTGTTGTTAGCTCACTCCGTGATTTTACCTATTTTTCATGGAGGGGCTAGGACCTAGTGGAGTGGAGAAGAACGGGTTTCAGGTTTTGTCTTTTTTTTTTTTTAAATATTTTTAGTTTTATACTTTTGAAGTTGAGGTTGGAAAGAGAGATAGAATGATGTATTATTTGACCTTCTGATTTTTGTACATGAATTTTGAGGAAATGAATATAATTTTATACTTTGATGTATATGATTTATAGTTACTTTTGTTGTAGTGATTTATATAAATGAATTAATATAAGTTCTGGTAGATGAATTAGAGGTTAAAATTGACAGTTCTTCCAAATTTGATATTGATCTTGTTCAATACTCAATAAAACAAAGTAATAATTATTTGATATATCAAATATGTTTTTTATTTTTAAACATAAACATAACAAAACAAATCATAAAGTAAAATAAAAAAAAAAACAAAAAACAAATCTCAAGAGCTTTAATTTTTTAGTTGTTGGGTGGATGCACCAAGATGAAGAGCTACTACATGGGCTTCCCATATATTATTTTATGTCAATTTAGTTTTGACCACTATGAAGCATCTACTGAGCGAACTCCTCAAACATGACATACAATATGATGATACCGACAACCCTGATGGCGAGGTTGTCAACAAAAAAGTTGTTTCAGGATATCCTGATGTAAAATCCATCAGAATGACTTTCAAAACTCCTAAATTTATGTTAAGATTTGTAACATATGTAATATTCTGAATTGTACTAATATCATCATAAGTTCATAAGCCTTGATATTCATCATAATATATTTTGCATTAAGATATGTTGATGTAATGTTTTTTTGAGGTTGTAGAACCCATAGAGGTGATTGATAACCAGCTAGAGTTTATCCCTTGTTTGAATCAAAACTATGAAACATGGAGTTGTTGACCTGCAACTGCCGGAGACTCACAGATCCCAACTACCACGATCGGACCGAAACCACCCACGATCTCAAATCACGCTCAAAACTACCACCTCTCACGACACAAAAACGATCAACTCCTCTCATTCGGCTCTCTCACGCACACAGACGCTCTCAGAACCAGAGGCACACAGAGAAGGAAGAATCAAGTTCCGAAACTTACATTTCATTATTCCCGTTGAAGCCCGTCGACCTTCGCGACCGTGCTTCCTTAACCGAGTCCGACCCGACCACCTACTGCCTCCATCTCTTGCTCCGGCCTCCAAATCTCCTGCTCCCGAAGCCTAAGCCGACAACCGCTGCTTCTGGCCACCGACTCCTCTGCACGGCGAAGCTAAACTGTGCCCTAGCCAGCCTCCAATCTTCTCACCGCCTGCCAACACCTGCTCCTTCCGTCAACCGCCTGAGCCGACGTCGCGACCTCCGCCTGAGCCGCCGCCGCTGCCGCCAGCGAAACCGACTCCAGCGCCGCCGTGCGTGGCTTCCGCCCGATCGCTCTCTCTCCCGATTTTTCCCTCCCTCTCTCTCTCTCCTCTCTCTATATATATATATATATATATATATATATATATATATATATATATATATATATATATATATATATATTTCTGAATAATGATAATATATATTATAATATGTTCTCTTATATTATAATAAATATATTTTATTATAATAATAATTTTTTATTTTTTTGATTATTATTATTATTATTATTATATATTAAATAAAAGAAAATAAAATAAAGAAAGAGATATAGAGATGGAGAGAAATTAGAGGAATTTTCAAACACGTGAAGCAATTTGAAGGAAGTCTTAGGGTTGATCCGGCCCCAAAGTCCTCGGTCGTGAGGGTCGTCGAGCTTATTCGACCGAGGAATTGAAGACTTTCCCAATCTCCTCGCCGTTGATTTCTCTCCGCGCCGAGTCGAGTCACTCTTTACCTCCCGGCGCTAGGGAGGGAACAACCAAAAATTTCTTAAAAGTTATGGACTTATTCATTGTATTTAATATAAACATAGTCTTGAAGATATTTATTCAAAGAGTGATAATGACACCAGAAGATGTCTCATTTTGACTCAAATGCACTAGACCATTCATGTGCTACTAACATTTTAACAGAAGCCTTACTTGTCTTCTATTTAACACCCTCCCATGATGGTTACCCATTGCCCTGTTAAAAAGCGGCATATTACAAATACGTGAGAAAGGGAAAGGATCATGTTGATCTAGAAATCTTAGACAACACCACTAGATCTGCAACATGTGTGCAAGCAGACAGACGGCGTTCGCCCTTAAATGAAATTTTAGGCATTTCATAAATAAAATCACTCTCGCATAATGGATCATATTTAGATATTTTAAAATGCCCCCTTATATATTAAATATGTCCATTTAAACTAAATATATCCCTGCATATGCCCGACAAATGCACTAAATTTCTAAATGCTAATGTCGAGAATGCTTTGCAGGGTCATTGTCACGACCCGACCCGAGACGGATCCCGCCCGCACCGGGCCGCGACCAGCCAAACAGACTAACCAGGATCTGGCTTTGGAATTTGCTTACTGAACGGAATCTTCCAAATATTATACATACAAAACAGACCAGAGCTACTAACAAATATCAAATACAGCGGAACAAATCATCTACATTTTTCTTTCTTTTCCTCAAAACAATCATCTACAAATACAGTGCATGGCTGACAGAAAGAAACAGAGCAGAAAAGCCATGACTGTACAAAAATCAAAAAGAACAAAATACCTATACTGATCAGACTCTGAAATCTAGTCCTGGACTTCCTTCCCTTTCCCAGAACCTGAAAAACCACCAGAAAACAAGAGTGAGCTCAACAGCTCAGCAAAGCAACAAACCTCCAATCAAAATTCTCAGAATCCAAAACCAAACACATCAGACAGAAATCAGAATCTTCGTACTGAAATCAGAATCGGACAGTTCATAACAAAACAGATCAAATCAGAACATATATGGACATATATCAGATCAAAATCAGATCGGAACTGAAACAGACATATATCAAATCAGAAACAGAACAGATCAGACCTATCACATTAACGGAATCAGAATCGTACAGAAATCAGATTCAAATCATATCGGAACAGAACAGAATCGTATCAGAATCGTATCAGAATCATATCAGAATCAGAATCAGATTCGCTTACAGAACAGATACGGAAAATCAGAAATCATTTCTCAGATATCAGATATATAATTAAAAGCTAAATATCCTGACACTAACGGAATCTCTACGGATTCCGGCCCCTTATGCCTCCCTTTGTGCTCACGGCACCAGAACAGATGTGCTTATAGCACCAGAACAAATGTACTTATCGTACCAGAATACATATATAGTGCTTATAGCACCTAAACAGATTTCCTCGGATCCGGAACAGAACAGATATCAGATTTCATATTGAGCTCATTTCAGATTTCCCAGACACTAACTGAATCTCATAGGATCCAGGCCCCTTATAACTCCCTTTTTATAGCATATACAGATAGCATATCAAATCAGAAGAAATCCGGACAAATCAGAAATCACCCAAAAATCGGGCAGCATAACGGCAGCGTATGAAATTTACACAATTTTCCTGAAAAATCACAGAATACCAAATTCACACAGAATGTAGATAACAACATTTCAGAACATTTATTCTACTGCCACAGCATTTAATATTCACACAGAAAAATACAGTCGGAATAAAACGCCGTCAAATCAAAACGGTCCGGACAAAAATCTCCAAAATATATTCAAAATGTGCACACCCGGCACGTCAACGATATACAGAAAGTTACGCGGTAAAAACTAAACCAGTCGGAAAATACGGACGAAAATCGCTAACAAAAACGAAATCCGGACAGAAAATACCGTCAACAGCGACGGTTCTGAAAATTGAGAAAGTCGGATTGTGCCTTACCTTGCGTACAGCAATTTCCTGAACAGTCTCGTCGATCGAAAACAGCTCGGCGTCGTCCAAAAATCCACTTTTTACTTCGTTTTTTCTCTCTCCTCAGCTTTTTCTCTCTCTTCAAAATATCTCATTTCTATATATATCCAGACTGATCGTCCTGGACGATCGCACTTCGTCCCGGACGATATGTGCTCTGGACGAATTTCGTCCAAACGAAATTTAATTATCGTCCCCGGCGACAGGTCCTCGGAGAATTTTCGTCCAGACGATCCAAATTTTCGTCCAGACGAACTGCTCAATTTTTCACAATTCTGACCAAACCTGTACCGATCGTCCCGGACGATCCAAATTCGTCCCGGACGAACCTGGAGCAAAACTGATATTACAATCTCCCCAACTTCAAAAAAATGTCGTCCTCGACATTGTCCAATCAAACTCCGTCAAAACAGATACGGATACGACTTCCTCATGTCCGACTCTTTCTCCCAAGTCGCTTCCCGTGCAGTACGGTGCTTCCACTGGACTTTAACCATCGGAATCTGTTTACTTCGTAGCTTTCGGACGTCGTACGCCAAAATCAACTCTGGCTCTTCCTTGTACGCCAGATTCTCCTGAATCTCAACCTCATCAGCAGATACCTTCTTCCCAGAGTCAGATACCCACTTCCTCAAAGTGGATACGTGAAACACATTATGCACGTCGGGCATCGAATCAGAAAGCAACAGTCTGTAAGCAGATTTTCCAATCCTTTCCAAGATTTCAAAAGGTCCAACATACCTTGGACTAAGCTTGCTCACCTGGCCAAATCTGCTCACACCCTTCATCGGGCTGACTTTGACATATACAAAATCACCAACTTGAAACTCAACAAACATGTGCTTCTGATTATAATACTTCTGCTGTCGGTCCTGAGCCGCTTCAATCTTTCCTTAATCAAGCTGATCTTCTGAACAGTTTCATCAGCAAAAGTGGCACCCAAAGCCTGTCTATCTCCGACCTCCGTCAGAGTCAAAGGAGTCCGGCACTTCCGGCCATACAGAGCCTCATACGGTGCCATACCGATACTGGACTGAAAACTATTGTTATAAGCAAACTCAATCAAAGGGATATGATCTTCCCAGCTTCCGCCAAAGTCCAAAACACAAAGCCTCAACAGATCTTCCAGTACCTGAATAGTCCTCTCAGACTGTCCATCAGTCTGAGGATGAAAAGCTGTACTGAAATGCAGTTTAGTACCCAAGCCTTGCTGAATACCCTTCCAAAGTCTGGAAGTAAAACGTCCGTCTCGATCAGATACAATCACGCGAGGCACACCGTGCAATCTGATAATCTCCTTAACATAAACCTGTGCCAAGCGATCTACTGAATCAGTCTGTCTGATCGGAAGAAAATGGGCAGACTTCGTCAATCGATCTACGATCACCCAGATGGCATCATGTCCTTGCCGTGATCGAGGAAAACCCATCGCAAAGTCCATCGTCACCTCCTCCCACTTCCACTCAGGGATAGGCAACGACTGCAACAGTCCACCTGGTCGCTGATGCTCTGCCTTCACCAACTGACAGGCCTCGCATCTCGACACAAACTCCGCCACATCCTTCTTCATCCCAGGCCACCAGAACAAAAGCTTCATATCAGCATACATCTTACCACTGCCTGGATGAATAGTGTAGCCAGAATGATGAGATTCATACAGAATCTCCTGCCTCAAATCCCCAAACACAGGTACCCACAACCTGTTCTTGCAGAAAATAGCACCAGAATCAGAAATTCGAAGTTCAGGAGTCTTACCAGATCCAATCTGAGCAATCAACTTCGAATAATCAGAATCTGACTTCTGGGCTTCTTGAATCCTTGTCTCCAAAGTAGACTGAATACTCAGATGAACCAAATCCAAACCATTGGAGGGAATCACCTCCAACTGTAAGCGCTCCATGTCTCGAATCAGAAAGTCATCAGAAGTAAGCTGAATACCTGATAATCCAGAAGACTTCCTGCTCAGAGCATCCGCTACCACATTAGCCTTCCCAGGCTGGTACTGAATAGTCAGATCATAATCCTTGATCAACTCGAGCCATCTTCTCTGTCTCAGATTCAGATCCTTCTGAGTAAAAATGTACTTCAGGCTCTTATGATCAGTAAAGATCTCACATCTGACGCCATACAGGTAATGACGCCAAATCTTCAAAGCAAATACCACTGCAGCTAATTCCAGATCATGTGTCGGGTAATTCTTCTCATGTGGCTTTAACTGTCTAGAAGCATAAGCAATTACCTGACCATGCTGCATCAGGACACATCCCAGTCCTTTCAGTGAAGCATCACTGAACACCTGAAAACCTTCCGTACCTGACGGAAGTGCTAACACTGGAGCTGAAGTCAGACAATCCTTCAGTCTCTGAAAACTAGCTTCACACTCCGGTGTCCAAACAAAAGGTACTGACTTCTGCGTCAGTCTCGTCAGAGGCGTCGAAATCTGTGAAAATCCCTTCACAAATTTCCTGTAATATCCGGCCATGCCCAAGAAACTACGTACCTCAAATACCGTAGTCGGCCTCGGCCAATCAGCAACTGCCTGAATCTTCTGGGGATCAACAGAAATGCCTTCTCCGCTAATCACATGCCCCAGAAAAGAAATGCTCCTCAGCCAGAATTCACACTTGGAGAACTTGGCATACAGCTGATGCCGCCTCAAAGTCTCCAACACAATACTCAAGTGTCTGGCATGATCATCCTCAGAAACAGAATATACCAAAATATCGTCAATAAAGACGATCACGAACTGATCCAAATACTCCCTGAATACTCGGTTCATCAGATCCATGAAAATAGCAGGCGCATTGGTTACCCCAAAAGGCATAACCAAAAACTCGTAGTGCCCGTACCGAGTACTGAATGCTGTCTTCATCACATCAGATTCCTTCACCTTCACCTGATAATATCCGGATCGCAAGTCAATCTTCGAAAACACAGAAGATCCGGAAAGTTGATCAAACAAGTCATCGATCCGAGGCAAAGGATACTTGTTTTTGATCGTGACCTTGTTTAAGTCTCTGTAATCAATACACATACGGAGTGTCCCGTCCTTCTTCTTCACAAACAAAACAGGTGCTCCCCAGGGCGAAACACTAGGACGGACAAAGCCTCTGTCTACCAACTCTTGAAGCTGAACTTTCAACTCAGAAAGTTCTTTCGGTGCCATCCTGTACGGAGCTTTTGATATCGGAGCGGTACCCGGAAAAATATCGATAGAGAACTCCACATCTCTATCCGGAGGTAAACCAACCAACTCCTCAGGAAAAACATCAGCAAACTCCCGTACTACTGGGATCTCAGAGACAGAACCAACCTCCAGGTTCAGATCCCGCACCGAAGCCAAAAACACTGGGCATCCTTTCTTCCACATCCTGCTTACCTCCAACACAGAAATCAGACTAGAGAGAACACCTCGTAAGCCCTGAAATACAAATCTCTTTCCAGCCATAAGCAAACTCACTTGCTTCTTCAGACAGTCTATCTGGGCCTCGTACTGACTCAGCCAATCCATGCCAAGAATCACATCATACGAAGAAATCGGCAACAGAATCAGACTCGATTTCCACTTCTTGCCAGAAATGTCAATCTCACACAAGCAAAACTTCCGAGCAATCAAAGGATTTCCAGCCGGTAAAATCACAGACAAAGAAATCGGAAGCAAAAACGAGTCCAAATGCAAAATCTCAAAACAGTGCTCGGACAGAAAAGAGTGACTGGCTCCAGAATCAAATAAAACACGACAGGGCTGATCAGAAATGTAAATCGTACCTGTCACAACATCGGGAGCATCTCGAGCCTCCTGCTGACTCAAGCTGTAAACTCGGGGCTGCACTGGAGCTGGAGCTGAAGCAACAGAACTACTCTGCTCCCTCTGAACAGTAGGTGGTCTCCGTGGTTCAGAACTAGAACCACCACCTCTACCAGCAAATCCCTCAGGACACGGAGGAACAGTCCTCGGTCTCCCTACTGAACCAGCAGATCTAACAGAGCCCTCAGATCGAAACTCAGAACGCCGATGTCCTGGCTGACCACATCTGAAGCACAGACCAGCCATCCTGTAGCACTGGCCAAGGTGTCGTCGTCCACAGCTCTGGCACACAGGTGCCGAACTAACAGATCCAGAACTCGTCGTACTGGTAGCAATACCAGACGACCCTCCACTCCTCATGGATTCACCAGATCCAGAACCAGGTCCAGATACAAATCTCCTCTTTCCAAAGGAACCACTACCTGAAGCCTCACCTCCAAATCTCTTCCTACTCGCAGTCCACCGCTGCTGAGTAGCCATCAGGTCGTTCTCTATCAATTGAGCTCGCTCCACAAGCTCAGAAAAGTCAGTGATCCGGAATGGTATCAGGGGCTGCCTCAAAGTATCTCGTAATCCCCTCAGAAATCTGTAGCACCTCTCAGCAGAAGTACTAACCAGCTGCGGAGCGTACCTGGCTAATGCAGTAAACTCAGCCTCGTACTGCATCACCGTCTTGCTCCCCTGAACAAGTCTCAGAAAACTCTCCTGCATCTACTGTCGTGCAGAAGGGGGAACAAACCAGTCTCGAAACACCTCAGTGAACTCTTCCCAAGTGATCAGAGAGTTCAATCTGCCCTGAAATCTGGCTGCTTGCTGGCCTTCCCACCAGTGTTCAGCCTCTCCATCCAACAGAAAAACAGCTAATGGAACCTTCCTGTCCGCAGGACACTGCATCCCGTCAAAAGTCTTTTCCAACCTCCTCAACCACTCCTCAACAGCTCTGGGCTCAACAGCGCCCTCAAATCTCGGAGGTTTCAACCTCAAAAACAACTGCAGATGTCTATCAATATCCTCAGATCTGACAGTAGAAGCTCTGCTCTGAGTCTCGCTCATCATCTGAGCAACAAGCGTAGCAAACTGAGACAATGTATCAGCACCGGCCACTGGGGCTGTACTCCCCACTGGAGCTGCCTGACTGGCACTCTGCCCGTCAGTCATGTCTGGGTCTGGCTGATCCATACAGAAAAATCCAGAAAATCCGGAAAACTATCACAAAAACAACACAATAAAAAGCCAAACAAACCAAAACTACCCCAGACAAACTCACTACAGATCACTTCCTATATCTCTGTTTTACAATCCAACCAAATTCCAAAACTAATGCTCTGATACCACCAAAAAGGCTTTGTCACGACCCGACCCAAGACGGATCCCGCCCGCACCGGGCCGCGACCAGCCAAACAGACTAACCAGGATCTGGCTTTGGAATTTGCTTACTGAACGGAATCTTCTAAATATTATCCATACAAAATAGACCAGAGCTACTAACAAATATCAAATACAGCGGAACAAATCATCTACATTTTTCTTTCTTTTCCTCAAAACAATCATATACAAATACAGTGCATGGCTGACAGAAAGAAACAGAGCAGAAAAGTCATGACTGTACAAAAATCAAAAAGAACAAAATACATATACTGATCAGACTCTGAAATCTAGTCCTGGACTTCCTTCCCTTTCCCAGAACCTGAAAAACCACCAGAAAATAAGAGTGAGCTCAACAGCTCAGCAAAGCAACAAACCTCCAATCAAAATTCTCAGAATCCAAAACCAAACACATCAGACAGAAATCAAAATCTTCGTACTGAAATCAGAATCGGACAGTTCATAACAAAACAGATCAAATCAGAACATATATGGACATATATCAGATCAAAATCAGATCGGAACTGAAACAGACATATATCAAATCAGAAATAGAACAGATCAGACCTATCACATTAACGGAATCAGAATCGTGCAGAAATCAGATTCAAATCATATCGGAACAGAACAGAATCGTATCAGAATCATATCAGAATCATATCAGAATCAGAATCAGATTCGCTTACAGAACAGATACGGAAAATCAGAAATCATTTCTCAGATATCAGATATATAATTAATAGCTAAATTCCCTGACACTGGCGGAATCTCTACGGATTCCGGCCCCTTATGCCTCCCTTTGTGCTCACGGCACCAGAACAGATGTGCTTATAGCACCAGAACAAATGTACTTATCGTACCAAAATACATATATAGTGTTTATAGCACCTAAACAGATTTCCTCGGATCCGGAACAGAATAGATATCAGATTTCATATTGAGCTCATTTCAGATTTCCCAGACACTAACTGAATCTCATAGGATCCAGGCCCCTTATAACTCCCTTTTTATAGCATATACAGATAGCATATCAAATCAGAAGAAATCTGGACAAATCAGAAATCACCCAAAAATCGGGCAGCATAACGGCAGCGTATGAAATTTACACAATTTTCTTGAAAAATCACAGAATACCAAATTCACACAGAATGTAGATAACAACATTTCAGAACATTTATTCTACTGCCACAGCATTTAATATTCACACAAAAAAATACAGTCGGAATAAAACGCCGTCAAATCAAAACGGTCCAGACAAAAATCTCCAAAATATATTCAAAATGTGCACACCCGGCACGTCAACGATATACAGAAAGTTACGCGGTAAAAACTAAACCAGACGGAAAATACGGACGAAAATCGCTAACAAAAACGAAATCCGGACAGAAAATACCGTCAACAGCGACAGTTCTGAAAATTGAGAAAGTCGGATTGTGCCTAACCTTGCGTACAGCAATTTCCTGAACAGTCTCGTCGATCGAAAACAGCTCGGTGTCGTCCAAAAATCCACTTTTCCACTTTTTCCTTCGTTTTTCTCTCTCCTCAGCTTTTTCTCTCTCTTCAAAATATCTCATTTCTATATATATCCAGACTGATCGTCCTGGACGATCGCACTTCGTCCCGGACGATATGTGCTCTGGACGAATTTCGTCCAAACGAAATTTAATTATCGTCCCCGGCGACAGGTCCTCGGGAGAATTTTCGTCCAGACGATCCAAATTTTCGTCCAGACGAACTGCTCAATTTTTCACAATTCTGACCAAACCTGTACCGATCGTCCCGGGACGATCCAAATTCGTCCCGGACGAACCTGGAGCAAAACTGATATTACAGTCATATGCTTACTAATGTAGCATTCTATTTTCAAAATAAATATAACACGTATGTGCTCCAATCGTCACATCTGAATACCAAATCCAACGATTTGAGAATGTTGTGCGGGCCTAATATTCAAGTTTCATCCTCCTTAAAAGGACTGGAGTTGACATTACTTTAAGTATAAAATGCCCACCAAAATCTTACGAAAATACAAGTGATCTTAATGTCACCCCGATGATGACCGTGTTGATAGAAAATCTCAACCGAATGGGTCAAATCTCAAATCCAACAAAAGTATAAATCTCTAAAAAGAAATATATCACCTTAAAACTGAAACAAAAATCATCCACATTTCGCAACCGTTTGTCGGGGGTGATAAATTTGAAATTTACCTTAGCTCACAAAGAGCAAATGTGTGTTGGGTGTATCACTAAGATTCATCCTCAAATAGTCTCTTGCCAGTAGAGACGTGGCACGTGCCTTTTGATTGTGTGGTTTTGCTATAAAATGGCACCATTATATTACGATCACGGTAAAGCCCGTATGTTCCCTAAAAGTTTCAAACTCTTGAGTTATGAATCATAGGGTATATTTAATGGGCATAAAGACCTCTATCAGCTAAGGTAGATTTAGATATATCCCCTTAGACAAATACCAACCCAGGTCTACAAGATATTCTTGGACGAAGCAACACATGGCTGTCGATAAGGTAACTTTTGTCAGGTTGGGTCGACTACCTCCTCTGACTAAGTAGACTAGGGATCATGAAAGCCTGGGATGACGGAACCATAGGATCTTGATCGAGCTCGTCTTCATTCCCCCACAATCAGTTTTAAGTTTATGTTGATAAACCTTAAATTCTTAAGCTTCAAAATTCAAATCTAAAATTCAAACCCTAAAACTGTTGCTATTATACGATATGTTCATAACCTATGTGACCGCTTTAATAACTAGCCTTAATCGAAAGTTCTCTATTATTATTAGGAGGGGTAATTAACTATAGGGGCTTGTGCCTATAGGAAACTAGAACTCATATTAAAAAGTACTCACAAAATGAGGGTGAAATATCTGGGTAGTGTCTTATCTAAAAACTAATATGCCTTTTGAAAATTTACTCGGAACCTAATCTCGTTAAAATTCTCTACCGTCATCATTACACTAAAAAAATATAAAAATAGACCAATGACACGGAGAGGCCAGGATCGCACAAATGGAATTTTTGGAGCCCACAGGTGAGCCGACCCGAACCAGACCTGCTTTGAACCTAGGTCAACCCTATACGACCCGCCAACCGATCATCGTCTTTAGGAGGGAGAGGCGGCGTCGGCTTCAGACGGCCTCTCCGTTTCATTGAATCGCTCGCTCTAGCATTTCTTGAAAAGCCAACACGACGATCCATCACCGACATTCACCGGAACAAACGGTGGGAGAGATCTCCGCCGACGCCATTCTTGATGGATGCCGTGCATATTGTGGAGATAAAAAATTCTACTTTTAATTTAAAAATTTATTAATAATTCTAATTTTAATTTAGAATCATTATAGACTAGAATTGTTAATAATTTTTTTGTTAAAGAAATATTTAAGAATTTTAAAAAAATTATTACTTGAAAATTATATTTAATAAATAATTTAATTAAAAAATAACCAAAATGCTCCTTAATGTTAGGACTAAAAAGACCCTTTTTAAAGGAGCTGAGGACCAAATTGGTCCCTCAAAATAGTTGGGGACTATTTTGATCACTATTTGATCACTCACAAAGAGTTGATGGACAATTTTGATCTTTTCCTCATAACTTAAATCTACCGGTAATAGAAGTTATTTAAGATGAGTTAAGCCTTATACTTTTTTCCTTTTCTTAATATTCCTTAAAAGAAATTATGTATCATTTGTTTGTTTTACTTCTGTAATTGTGTGGAATGCATTCAAAGCTAATTCATGAAAAAAAAAATCTCACTTTATCAACCATAATTTATTCATTCTCATAAGAATCAATCACCTCTCTTTCTATCACCTTCTTAAGCTTTAAACCCCTCTTAAAACTTAGTAAGTTTCAACCAGTGTTAGCCAACTAGAAAGTAAATTATTCATACTAACATGCACAATTAGAACAATTATCGTTCGTGTTAGCAGCAAATGTGATGCCAAAAGGAGAAAATTGTTCATAACAGGCAATACTTATTCACCATCAACTGTTAGCAAAACAGAGTAACAAAATCTATGGCATCTCAAATTAATTGTACTCAATAACATAGTTCTTATCTAAGCAGAACTCTCAATTGTTCATATATTCAAAAGCGACAAGCAACAATTTCTTCTCCAATGGAGATTGAAAGCATCTTAAAGAGAAATACTAACTGCATTAAAATGGTATCACTGTCTAACTGCATTTTTTTTTGAAGTGCAGAAACAACCGAACCTTGGTCATCATGTACTTTAGGTCTTCCACCTGCTGCAGGCTTTCACATGGCCTTTGCGTTGTCTAGCCTCACAATGTTTCCTTTTCTTTGCTAACAATTTTACAAGGCGCCAAAGCTGCTGGCACGGTCTAGATATAATTCTCACCTTAGTTTCATTCAGTACAATCTCATATCCATCTTTTAATGAGTCCAGTCCTTCAACAAGGAGTTGCCAGAAGAGGCTACCTGCTGCTGCTCCTCCTGTTCTTGCAGAAAAGTATACTTTAGAGTAGACTGTTCGAAAAAGAGCATCTCTTTTGGATCTGCTGTACCCAGGATCCTTCCAGGATTTGCCAAACTCAGTTACAAGAAGCGGCTTATGAAGAATGTTGCTGGCATCTTTTATGTGAGCGTCAAGCCAGTTGTTCAAAAATTGAAGCTGGGATTGATCACTGGAGTTTGCAATCCTAATAATGCCACAAAGATCAATTACAAAAGCAATGAAGAAGAATTGCAGGATAAAATATTAAATTTTGAAATCAAAGCCATTGCTTCTTCTGGCTCATCAACAAAGAAGCAATGCAATCATTCTGCTAGAGCTCAAAGTTTTCATTCAAATGAATGATGGAGGACTATTGGACTCAAATGATCCAAGAATATCAAAGAAGCGTTGTGCAGGTTGGATTGATACGTCTCATTCGCATCAACGTTGTTATTTATTATGTTAGGATAGAATCTTACCATTGGTCTGGATATGAATGGAGTGTGGCGAAATCAATTCCTGAAATCTGATTATTGGCGATAAAGTCGGTTCCCACTTGGATCCCAGCAGGATTTATTTGCAATTCAGAAGGTGATGAGGGCCCATAAAATCCTTCCAAACCAGCTTCAAGCAAGTGATTACTATCTAAGGATTTTACATGAGCAGCCATTTCAGTGATCCATGCCTGGAATTAAAAAGCAATAGCTGAATAAGTACGAGTATAGCTCATGCAATACATAAGATGATCAAATTAGTAATTAATTTTCCATACAAAGGGAAATGCCATGTTGTTTACCAGCTATCAGAGGCATATTTTGAGTTTTAGAACTGTCCCATCTCTTCTCGAAAGACAGAAAATAATAAATTCCTTTGGACAGATTTGTTTGAGTTTTCAAGAATTACAAGTGTTCATATGAGAAAAACCAAAGACGACCAAGCATTGCTAGTTTTCTTTGTATGTAGTTATAATATCAAGAAGGAAGAAATTCTCTTTTTTGCTGATGAAAGATGAATACAAAGCAACCAAAGAGCTCTAACTTAGTTGCATGCTCTCCTGATTCTAAGGGTATAGGTCTCAAGTTCGAGCTTAGTCACCATGTTAGTTTTAAAATTGCTCTATAAATGGAATTTGTTAATCTGTAATTGGTAATGAAACCTACAAACTATCAATAAAATTACCTTTGAAAATTTTTTATCCTCCTAAGAAAAGATGAATTCAATGTTAAAAGGTAAAATCTCGGCTTTTTTACACCTTTCTACTCAAATTGTTAGCATAACAGAAATGGATCATTACCTATAAAAGGAAATATACTCATTATAGCCCATGGCCACTATCTCTACACCCCTCAACGGCCATCTGCACTCAACGGTCACGTTCTCTGTGCAAACTGCGTCTCTCACTATCAGCACTACTTATCATGATTTACTTCTCAAATACATATACATGTACAAGAAGAACACTTACTGATTGAGCATAATGAAGCCCAGCAATCCTTAAACTTATTTCTTGCTGTTCACTTGTTTTTATTAACCTCTGTTTTACAGATTCTACATGGTATCAGAGCACCGGGCTTGATCATCGGAGCAGCTTCTACCCATGGTCGACAGCCAAATCTCCTCGTCTTCTCAGTCCGCATCCACAACAACTGTAGAAGGAGATTTCACCATCCCTGCACAGCTGAAGTTCATCATTTCCAACATAAAGCACATTGTCAACATTCAACTAACCAGTGACAATCATGCTATTTGGAAACTTCAGGTCTTCAAGATCTTCTCTGCAAATGGTTTTGAAGGGTTTCTCACTGGATCTAATGTGTGCCCACCAAAACTCATCTCCTTAACCACCGGTGAGATCGTTCCCAACCCAAAACACCAAGTATGGCAATTAACAGACCAAAATCTCGCTGCAGCTCTATATTCCACTATCTCAGCAAGCATCCTTCCATACGTATTAACACTACAAACTACACACGAAATTTTGGATACGCTGGAAAAGCGTCTTCAACCGACGAACAGGTCGAGGGTGATTCAACTCAAAAATGAGTTGTATCGTATTGATATGAAGGATCTTACCATCAACCAGTATCTAGCCCATGTAAAGGCACTGGTAGATAATATTGCAGCCGCAGGGTCTTATGTAGAACAATAAGATATCATTCTCCATATCTTAAATGGGCTGCCGTCCTCCTATAATGGCTTCAAGATTGCCATACGCACAAGACCTTCAGTCATTCCTCTAGATGAACTTTACTCTCTGTTACTGAGTGAGGAGATTAATATCCAACATGATCACTCTAAAGAAGCTATCACTCCATCTGAATCCACTGCAATGATAGCTCTTAAAAATTTTGCCAACCGAAACTCAGCTGCCGAGTCACCCAGAACCAATCGTGGAAGATTCACTGCTGCAAACAGATCCCCTTCATCATGGTTCTTCAACAATCAGCACTCTCCTCGCAATCCTGCAACACCACGTGTTACATGTCAAATATGCAACAAAGTCGGTCACTCAGCTGCTCAATGCTGGCATCGTACCAACTTACAATACGATCCCACGGCATCCACCCCACAACGCAGTTTCTTCACATCTCAGCAGCCAAGTTCTCCAACTGATTGGTATTTGGACTCAGGGGCATCTTCCCACCTTACTTCCGATCCTTCACAACTACAATACTCTCAGCCGTATACAGGAAGTGATTCCATTTCCATTGCTAATGGAACCTCACTTCCAATCCAATCCACGAGTCAAGGTCTACTTCCGCTTCCAAATACCTCACGTAAGCTGCTATTACATAAACTTCTTCATGTTCCATCCCTTACTCATAATCTCCTTTCCATTCAAAAACTCACAAATGATAATAATTGTTCCATTTGTTTTGATACTTCCGGTTTCATCATCAAGGACAATCAGACAAATCATATACTCCTTAAAGGACCAAGTCGTCAAGGCTTATACGTCATTCCATCCTCCTCTATACCAGCTTTTCACACTGTCAAGACATCTACCTCTAATGGGCATGCTCGATTGGGACACCTGCACCTTCAACTCCTTCAGCACTTAGCTAGAACTACATCTACTATATGTATTTCAAATTCTGCTTCGTTTTTATGTAATTCCTGTAATGTGGCTAAAATCCACAAACTACCCTTTCATCCTAATGCAATGAAATCAACTGTTTCTTTTGCTTTAGTGCATTTTGATGTTTGGGGTCCTGCACCCATCTCCTCTCTAAATGGTTATACTTATTATGTGTTGTTTATAGATGATCACTTTCGTTTTACGTGGCTTTATCCAATGCACTCCAAAGCAGAAACATTTCTCAAATTTAAACACTTCCTACAACTTATAAAAACAAAGTTTAATACCACCATCAAAACATTTCAATCCGATGCTGGTGGCGAATACCAATCTACATAATTTAAAATTTTCTTATTGCACAATGGTATTCACCATCAAATAAGTTGTCCATACACACCAGAGCAAAATGGAATTGCCGAAAGAAAACATCGTCACCTCATCGAGACCACTCGCACTCTTCTTCATGCTGCCAACCTACCTCTAAAGTTCTGGATGGAAGCCCTTCTAACAGCCAACTATCTCATCAATCGACTTCCATCCAAAACTCTTGGTCTAGACACCCCTTACCATCTATTACACAAAACTCAACCATCTTACACTCACCTCAAAACCTTCGGATGTCTTTGCCATCCTTGGCTCCGACCTTTGTCCACTACTAAACTCCACCCGAGATCCACACCATGCATATTCGTTGGTTATTCTTCCTCTTACAAGGGCTATAGATGTCTAAACATTCAAACGGGTAAAATACATATCTCCCGCCATGTTATCTTTCACAAGGACATTTTTCCCTACACTAATCAACCCTCACACTCATCAGATGTTCCATCCACATCTATCAACTCAACTCTACCTCTCATACCCATCTCAACCTTAAAACAACACTCCTCCACTTTCCCAAATCCTTCCCCGCATTCTGTCACCCCTCAACCTTCAACAATTCTATCATCACCTCCTGCTCCATCCATCCCCTCTTCCACAGAATCACCCTTCACCTCTTCAACAGACAATTCATCTATTCAAACCATTTCGCCATCCACCACCAGTCCACCTCCACCCACACATCCCATGCTCACACGATTCAAAACTGGCCACCTCAAATCCAAACAACCACTCAATCTTCTAGCCACCCTACAACCACACCACACCCCTACTTGTTATAGCCAAGCAATCAAATCCAACTCTTGGAGAACTGCCATGTCTGAGGAATCTACTGCGCTTCAAAAATGGGGGAACTTGGTCTCTTGTTCCTCCACCTCCCAACAGCACCATACTTGGTTGTCGTTGGACATTCCGCACCAAGCTACAACCAGACGGGTCCCTGGACAGATACAAAGCCAGACTTGTTGCTCAAGGATTTAATCAAGAATTTGGTGTTGATTACAAGGAACCTTCAGTCCTGTTGCGAAAATGCCAACCATACGAATCATGCTTTCCATTGCTCTTCATAGAAATTGGCCGGTATTTCAATTGGATGTAGCGAATGCCTTCTTGCATGGCAAGTTGCAAGAGGAAGTCTACATGATCCAACCTCCAGGATTTGTTGACGACAATCATCCCGAGTATGTTTACAGATTACATAAATCCATATATGGGCTGAAACAAGCTTCTCGTCAATGGTTTCATACCTTCACGGCTTGTTTCCAATCAGTTGGCTTCACATTTAGTAAATTGGATCCCTCATTATTCTACAAGACACCGGACACAAAAATCTATATACTCATGTATGTAGATGACATACTCATCTCGGGCAACAACAAATCCATTATTTCCGGTCTCATACTCAAGCTGCAATATAAATTCTCTCTTAAAGATCTCGGACCGATCTCATTTTTCCTGGGCATTCAGGTGCTACACTGTGACGCCCCAGGTGTCAATAGTGAAAGGATTCGTCTGACAGTCTTGATCTCATCTCTTGCTCCATAGCTCTGACCTGAAATTGTTAACCACATATAATGAGCTTTACAAAGCCCAGCAGGTCACCTAAAACCTATAACTGAAATCAAAGCACGGCAATGCTATCAATATGCATGTCAGTCAATCAAATCCATATCAGTCAATGGTCAATGAATCTATGCAATACGGAAATCCATAGTCAATGAAACCAGTCGATGCAGCAACAGGCAAATCAATAAATCAAGTTCAATCAATGCACGTCAATCTCGAAGAAATCCGTACACAGAAGAAAATCAATCAATCCGTCAAATCAGTCGTGTCGAATCAATCAATCAAATCAAATCAAATCAAATCAATGCTATCTAGTCAATAAAATCAATCGGAAAAGCAATACGATAAATCTCAATCTATCCTATCAATAAATCAAATGCAGCAAATCAATGCAATGCAGGATCAATAGTATCAATGAGTCTATAAGCAATATCAATAAATCTATAATATCCATAGTCATCCATATCAATATCAATGCTCAGTAATCCATCCATGTCAATATCAATGCTCAGTAATCAATCAATGAAATCAATGAAATCGTACGATACGGTAAATCCATAAATCCGTCAATAAATCCATTCAATAATAAATCAATTCAATAAATCCATCAATATCAATAATAAATCAGAAATCAATAGATCAATGCATACTAGGAAATCCATACGATGCAATATCGTATACATGCAATTCCATACAATAGGCTTACTGGACAAGCACAAACACTAGCTATGATCAATAGTGCTGTTGTAGAATCCATATTGCTGTTGTAGATATCCATACGTTGGTTTCAATAAAAAGAGTCGTCACTCTATTGCCCGTCGGCCGCCCGTCGGCATATCTATAAACTCCTTATGACTCCCAATCGTTATATCAATGATCAATGGTTTAAAGGAAAGCCCGTCGGCCCACCATCCTGTACAGGTCAAATCAATCTCCAACCAACGTTCAACCAGGTTCCCACTTGTCTTTCAGCATCAATAATCAATCAATAATCAATTCAATAGTCAATATTAAAGCAATCATATCAATATTCACATTCATATCTATTCAATCTCAGAAAAATCAGACATCCTACTAAAATTCGGCAGAGCAACGGCAGTCTACGGAATTTACACAAAAATCTCCAAAACAGAAATTTACTAAATTACCACAGAACGTGCACAACAATAATATAAGACTATTATTCTACTGAAGCCATATCAATAAACATCCTGATATTTTTCTATTCAATTAAAATCGCGTAGAACCAATTCCGACCGGTAAAATCTTCGTAGAACATACTCAAATCGTGTACAATAGTCATATCTATAACATTCTAAAAGTTGTGCGGTGAAAGTTGTGTCAATACCAAATCAGGTCCAAAATTCGACTACGAAAATACAAAACAGGTCACAACTCGATCAAAAATCAACATCTCTGAAAACAGAAATAGGATTCGGAGTCCTTACCGCGAGATAAACAAATCTTCTAACTGCGTCGTCGGACGAAAAGCGCTCCGCGGGCTCCAAAACCAAGCTTTTCCTTTCTCTTCCTTCTCTTTCTCTCTCTTGCCTTCTCCTTCTCTCTCTTCGAAATGAATAAAAATATCTCAATCGGATATTTATTAACACTGATCGTCCTAGACGAAATTAATTATCGTCAGGACGATCTGGGCTCTGGACGAATTTCGTCCCGGACGAATTAATTATCGTCAGGACGATTTTCTCTCTGGACAAATTTCGTCCTGACGGATCGTCCTGACTGCTCCAGGTTCGTACAGACGAAAATGACAGATTTCTTCACAATTTTCTTCAGTTCGTCCCGTACTAAATCCAGTTCGTACAGACGAACTGCACTAAAAAAAAAATCAGCTTTTTAAGGGTTTTACATACACACACCTCATGGTTACTTCTTAAGCCAATCACAATATGCTCGGGATTTGATTCAGGCAGCAGGTCTAGCAAATTGTAAACCTTCTCAATCTCCCATAGCAGTGAAACCAACTTCCACTCCCAGCAATTTTCTTCGGTCTGATCCCCTGCAATACTGTAAGCTAGCAGGCTCGTTACAGTACTTAACGATCACAAGACCTGATATTGCCTATGCTACTAACATCATTTGCCAACACATGCATCATCCCACGGAGCAACATTTCAATGCTCTTAAACGGCTTCTACAGTATATTCAAGGCACAGAACACTTCGGTCTCCCAATTACTCGAGGTACGCTTCAGTTACATTCTTATTCTGACTCTGATTGGGCAGTTGATACATCAGACCGTAAATCCATCTCTGGATTTTGTACATTCCTTGGCAATTCCCTGATCTCTTGGAATGTAAAGAAGCAAGTTACCGTAGCTCGATCCTCCACGGAGGCTGAATACAGGTCTCTCGCCTCGGCTTCCTCAGATATAATATGGCTTAGAAGATTGCTGCTAGATTTTGATGCTGGCCAATGCTCTCCTACAGTTCTATCTTGTGATAACACTTCCGCACTTGCCCTTGCTAATAATCCTGTGTTTCATGCTCGTACGAAACACATCGAAATAGATTATCACTTCATTCGAGAGCGCATCTTATCCAAAGAGATTGAAGTTCACCACATTAGCTCCTTGGATCAACCAGCTGACATACTTACCAAGCCGTTACCACTTGCTCGTTTCAAATTACTTCGAGACAAGCTTACAATTCAATCACATGAATCATCAGCTTGCGGGGGGCTGTTAGCATAACAGAAATGGATCGTTACCTATAAAAGGAAATATACTCATTATAGCCCATGGCCACTATCTCTGCACCCCTCAACGGCCATCTGCACTCAACGGTCACGTTCTCTGTGCAAACTGCGTCTCTCACTATCAGCACTACTTATCATGATTTACTTCTCTAATACATATACATGCACAAGGAGAACACTTACTGATTGAGCATAATGAAGCCCAGCAATCCTTAAACTTATTTCTTGCTCTGTTCACTTGTTTTTACTAACCTCTGTTTTACAGATTCTACACAAATAAAATATAGTTATGGCACTGTTCTCAAGTGATGAACAACATTATGTTAGATCTTTGTGGCCAGATTGGTTCGGAGAACAAACTGACATGCAATACCATATGGGATCTGATAGAGGCTTCGCTTTTTTTAATTAATGATAGAATTCCCTTAGCATGAATAAGAAACAGTTGCTAAGTGATAATAAGAAAGAACGTGCTTCATAGACAGCTTTGATCAATCTGATAAATAAGTTAATCTTTTCATGGACTGTGATCAATTTAAGAATTAGCTGGAAATTTAATATATTAAAAGTTTAGCTACAAAGCACATAAAAGCCAACGAGATAGAAAAGAAGTGGTTTCTACCTGTAAAGTTTTCCCAGACTTATCTGAAAGGCATCTGGGCTCATTCATGAGCTCCCATGAAAAAATTGTGGGGTCATCCTTGTAAGCAACTCCAGTTAAGGTGTTATATCGTGTGAGCAAGGTCTTCTTGCACGGTAAGGTTGTAGAGTAATTAGAATCAAATTGTAGTATTTAAATTTTGAAGCAGATTAAAATTTCCTTAAGATGTAAAAGACAAGCTAAAAAATGATTTTAATATGTATACCGAGAACAACAAAAGGTATGTGATTCTTTGTGATAAAAATAAAATAAAAGTGTGAAACGATTTTATTGCTGAACGAATCTGGAATTTTAAAAAATATTAGTAGGATGACAAGAAAAAAAAATGAAGACTTACATGAGAAACTAAGGATAAAACACAAAAAGAAAAGATAAGAAAATGCGCATGTTTGAGACTTACAATGATGTAGGAGAGGAAATAGAGATGAAAAGATATCTTACTTCATAACTTTTTTAAGAGAAGAAGAGGAAGTATTTTATACAGCTTGAAATCTCTATCGAAGTAGACAAATGTACATAAGATTTTACTAGTTATTGAAGCATGTTCAGGGTCCCAAATAGGCAAACTAGCAATCCAATAATACATAAAATAAAATATAAATTCCAAGGAGAATAGTTTAAGAATACCTTCTGGAAATTTTGATCCCTCGAACAAAATGAGAAAGCCCCAAAGGTATTTTTCTTCATAATTATCCACAAAATAGATGTCTTTGTTAACAAACTTAGGAGCGTAAATGATTTGGGCTGAGCTCACATCATTTCTAACTTGGGGTTTGCTTGATTAATTAATCGAGTTTGATCTTAATTTTAGATTTGAATTGGCTCACAAACTGCTTATTTATTATGAAAAGAAGAGAGTAATTGTGATTCAAATAATTATTATAATAAAATGATTAAACAATTCAAGAAAAAAATAATAAATAATCACTCCACCTAATCGGTTCTTTTTTCTCTCTTCTTTTGCCCACATTAAAATTCCAGATACCTTAGTCAAACAGTGGTTGGGGCACATTCCATATCACCCCACCAACCAAGCACAAAAGGGTTAAAAAAACATCACAGTAGAGAGCACTTGAGCAAATGAAAACAACCTGGTGTGAATGTGTGCATACCTTAACATGATTCTTGTAATATCCTTTAACAACATTATTAGTAAAGAATTCATCATCAGACCCAATGCTCTCTCCCTGATTCCGTGCCCACTGCACATACTGCTTCTTCCCTCCAAAGTCGTCATAGTTATTCACGAAGCTAAGAATAAGCTTCATGCCATAACTCCTTGCCTCAGAAATCACAAAATCCAAGCCCTAAATCAAAGCAAAGCAAATCCAGTTTTTTTTTTTTTTTTGTTAAACCCACCCAAGCAAAACAAAAATAAAGAAGGGGGAAAGAAGAAGAAGAAGAAGAGATCAGTCTTTCAAAATCCAGAACCTTGAACATTTGTTCATTGTAAGATCCAGGAGAGTATTGCAAGGCATTGCTACCACCGTCATTGAAAGCCCAAGTTCTGGCTAAAGTGAGTCCATTGATCGAAGCTTCTTTGAAGGCATTGGAAACTTTGTCTCTCTGAGAAGGATCCGATGCCATGTTCATGAGCCAATAGGCATTGAACCCATTGGCAAAGAATGGATTGCCATTAAGCACAAAATGGACTCCATTTGTCCCGATGAAGCTACCTGCTGCTTGAGCCTGCTGATTGTGATCTAACAGAAAAATAAGGAAAATTCCTACAAGAGTAACTCTAATCATCCTTACCTTACTCTTTGTGAGGAGCAATCTTGGTCTTCAAAAGCCCATCTTTACTCTCTCTTATATAGAAAGACATGAAGGAGGTGAGGATCTGAACACGCCTTCTTGTGAAAGTACCGAAGATTGTTTCTCGGCGCCTACTCGAGTCTTATCGCTGATCAATCAAAAATTAATAATGCGCCTGCGAACTGCTTCATTGCTAAAGTCTAGGATACTAAAATTGATGTCTGTGTGTCACAAATTATTTGGTGCTCGAAGTCTTAAAAGTTGGATAACATAATTGTATAATAATTTAACGCGTCAGTGTACAGTTACATATTCATGAGATATCTAAATAGAAATTAAGATATGTAGCTGCAGCAAATTCCGGTTTCTGTTTTCTTAATTTCAGCATTGTATAGCACATATAATCACTGTTAAGATTATAAGCATGAAGCCTGTAACTTGTCCTGTGCAATCTACCTAGTATATAAACCCCTTTTTTGTGAAGACAAGTTCTGAAAAAGAAATGAGAGATTTTACAGAGCTGAGTTCTGTTTGTGTATCCTGGAATGATGACATCTCTGTGTGGTGGTTGTTCCTCTTCATTGTTTCTTTCTATTTTGTTTTCTTCAAATTGGAGTCATATTCCGGTGTCATTTGGTATTAATTTGGAGTTGGATTTCAAGTGCCTAAGATTTAGGACCTGAAATTTCAATGGTAATAGAATGACTTCAATTAACTAGATCTCCCAAAAATAATGAAAACAAAATCTCAAATCATCTGAAAAAGTTAGATAAGAAGAAGGTCTAGTCTTTACATGAATGTTTTCATAATTTTGGAGGAGTATAGATATATATTTTTGGTATTTTACAAATGGTTGTGGCCAGAAAAATCCTAGTTTGGCTGATTTTATTAGTTAGGGTTTCGATTTTTAGTGGTTGAGTTTAGATACATGGAAAATCAAGTAAATGATTGGGGAATGATATTGTGATGTCTTAAGATGTGTTTGTAGAAGTTTAAGAAACGAAGCAGGAAGAAGAAGTTTGAACAGGAAAAATGAGAAACAATATTATTAATTAAAACATTACATGAACCTACTGTCTGTATATATAGACCTCTCTTATACAGCAATCCGTACAGATGTATTAAACGAGCACGTATATTATTATCATAAATTACATAAAGACCTATTGCTTTAATACCCCCTCGCAAACTAATGGGTCTTCCATGACTGTTAGTTTGAGGCGTAAATGTTGAAACCGTGGTGTAGATAGGGACTTTGTAAAAATGTCCGCAATTTGGTCGGTAGTGCTAATAGGTAGCAAATTGATGTTATGTTGCTGAATTTGTTCTTTGAGAAACTTTTGGTCTATCTCTATGTGTTTTGTACGTGCATGAAACATAGGATTGTTGGCTAGAGCAATTGCTGATATGTTGTCGCAAAATAGTTCTGTAGGGCGGTCTTGATTGATACCGAATTCTGCAAGAAGTCGTCGGAGCCATATGATATCCGAAGTTAGTGCAGCCAAAGCTCGATATTCGGATTCGGTTGAAGAGCGTGCTACAGTGTGTTGTTTCTTGACTGTCCACGATATGATAGTGTCTCCCAAAAACGAACAGTAGCCGGAGGTAGATCTTCTCGAGGTGGGATCACCGGCCCAATCCGCATCTGAATAAGATTTTAAAAGTAAGTTAGTTTTGGTGACTGGTATTCCAAAATGTAACGTACCTTTAATATATCGGAGAAGTCTTTTTAGCAAGTATATGTGTTGTGGTTGGGGATCTTGCATGTGTTGTGAGAGAATGTTGACACTGTAGGCTATATCGGGACAGGTTAGCGTCAAATACTGAAGAGAACCGGTGAGACTGCGGTACAGGACTGGATCCGTGAGGAATGGTTCATGGCTGAATTCGAGAGGCAGCTTGGAGCAGTTTGGATTTGCCACGGGATTGCATCTTGTCATATTGGCTTGATGAAGGATATTCATAGCATACTTTGGTTGTGACAAAAAATAGCTGTCCTGAAGATGAGTGATTTTAATTCCCAAAAATTCATTAGCTTCCCCCATGTGTTTCATTGCAAATTCTTGGCTGAGCTTAGCTAGGATTTCTTGAATCCGAATTTGATCATTGCCCGTAATCAAAATATCATCCACGTAAATTAACAAAAAGATTTGGACGTTGTTTTGTCGGAAAAGCAATAATGAAGAATCTGATTGACTGTGTGAGAAACCAAGAGAAGTAAGAAATAAAGTAAACGTGTTATACCATTGTCTCGGGGCTTGTTTCAAGCCGTAGATGGCCTTGTGTAGACAACAAACGTGGTTCGGGAATGCTTTATCTTCGAAGCCTTTTGGTTGGTGCATATAGATCGTTTCGGACAAATTGCCATGAAGGAAGGCATTCGCTACGTCTAACTGCTGAACCGGCCACGCATAGTACAGAGCAATCGCCAAGAGTATACGTATGGTTGGAAGTTTAGCCACCGGGCTAAACGTTTCAGTGTAGTTTATCCCAAATTGTTGATGATTACCTTGGGCGACTAGCCTTGCTTTGTATCTGGCTATGGTTCCGTCTGCATGACATTTTGTTCTGTAAGTCCACTTGCATCCCAGAACAGAAGCGTTGCTCGGTGACGGCACAAGGCTCCACGTCCCTTGTTTTTGAAGCGCCAAGAATTCATGTTCCATGGCTTGACGCCATTCACGCTTTTTGACAGCCTCTGTGTAATTGCTTGGATTCGATTTGATATCAATAGGTGTGTGCTGATGAATAAGATTCATGCGCTTGGTAGGTTTGAGTGAACCAGTTTTACTTCTTGTCACCATGGGATGAGTTGTAACTTGAACTGGCTCAGACGGCGGACTAGGCTAAGAAGCAATAGTCTGAGTGAAGTTGGAAGGCCGGGAGTTATGAGTGTGATCAGAGGAGATGGGACGATTTTCTGGATTGATGTGAGGAATAGAATTTGAAGCAGTCTGTGAAGTAGAGACAGAAACAGGTGTTAGAAATAGTGGTGAAGCTATGGTGATCTCACGTTTGGAAGAATTTGAAATCTGAGAAAACGGAAATGTTTGTTCGTTAAAGATGGTATGCCGAGAAAGAGTAATTTTGTTTGTGGACTAGTCCAGGCATTTGTAGCCATTGTAGATGTCAGAGTAACCCAAGAATATGCACGGCTTGGATTTGGGCTGAAGTTTATTTATGATCATTGGATAGATTTAGAGGAAAGCATTCACAACCGAAAATGCGGAGGTGATCATAGCTTGGTTTTGTGTGGTGGACAAGCTCAAAAGGCGATATATATTTGTCGTCGGAGATGGAAGGCGATTGATAAGATACACCGAGGTAAGCATAGCATCTGGCCAAAACCGGTAAGGAACAGATGAGGTATGAAGAAGTGTGCGTGTGGTCTCGACTATGTGTCTGTGCTTACGTTCCGCCAAACCGTTTTGTTCTGGCGTGTAAGGACAGAAAATTTGGTGAAGAATTCCATTTGTTCGGAGGAATTGTTCAAACGCATTATTGACATATTCAGATCCCCCGTCAGTTCTGAGAGCTTTGATGCTAGCTGAAGTAAACTTTTCCACCTGAGTTTTAAAAGTAATGAATGTATTTAGCACCTCAGATTTATGTCGTAATGGAAACAACCACGTATATCTCGAGAAATCATCAACAAATATTACATAAAACCGATATCCTTGAGACGAGACAACAGGAGCTGAATATGTTTGTTTATGACACTTATTCAAAGTTTTTTTCGAAGTTCAGTTTATGAGAAATTAAGTCTAAAATGCGTTTGTGCGGGTGGCCAAGGCGCCTATGCCACGAATTTATTTTGTTGCTGGAGACAGATAATGCTCTATCTGAAATCTTGGACTTCTTGATCGGTATGGAGTAAAGACCATCCTTAGAAGGGCCTCGAAGTATGATTTCCTGTGTCGTCATATCCTTCAAAATAAAGCCAGATGGGTCAAAGATAATAGAAACGTTATTGTCGCGAGTTAGCTGAGATATTGATAAAAGATTGTATTGAAGGGAAGGTGTGTGCAATATGTGCGATAGATTTAGCTTATGGTTGGGGGTCGGGAGGATACCCGCCCCTGAGTGATCGGAACGGAGCTTCCATCTCCGATCGTTACATTGTCCGATCCCTGGTAAGGTGACGAGATCGACAAGTTATCCAGCGATTTGGTTATGTGAGACGAAGCTCCTGAGTCGAGAAACCAACTGGAGTCAGCAGTGTCGGAGACGGCCACCAGAGCATTGTTCGCTGTTTTCGCCTGAGGAGTATATTGCATATTAAGGCGATGCCAGCAAGCCTGCGCCGAGTGCCCTTTCTTGTAGCAGATTTGACAGAAGATTGGATTATTTGTTGTCTGCCGAGAACTTCCTGGAGCAGTGAATGGCGATCTTCCTCTGGATCGTTTGCCGCGACCTCTGTATGTAAACAGAGCAGCGTTCGGATCAGGAGCGGTGGACCCTCGATTGGCGTCGGCAGCAAGATTGATCTCCTCACTGAGAAGGAGGGGATACAGTTGATCTAAACTTATGGGCACGAGCATGGTCCGAATCGCTGTCTTGAACGACTGATAGGAGGCGGGAAGTCCGTTTAATATGTAGAGGATGATATCCTCCGTGTCTACTAGAGACCTTGCTGCCACGATTTGATCAACCAGGGCTTTAATCTCAGAGAGGTACTGAGTCATTGATGAGTTTTTGAGAGAAATATTGTGAAGTTTGTTCTTAAGTTGAATAACTTGAGAACGATTTGAGGCCTGAAACCGGGATGCCAAGGTAGTCCATATGGCAGAGGTGGAATCCAAAGAAATCACATATGGTAAAACGGGATTAGATATGGTGGAACAGAGAGACGCAGCGAGCGTTTGATCGGTGAGAAGCCATTGGGAATGAAGAGGATTCGGGGAAGACGATCCATCAGATTGGACAAGAATCTTGGAAGGAGGAACCGATTGAGGGTCAAGAAAAGGAAGAAAACCGTTTGCAGAGAAGATCTTGATGATCTGAGACTTCCATATGATGTAATTATCGGGATCAAGAAGAGTCGGAATGAAGATTTTGAGATTGGATACCACGAATTTCAGATTGGTGGGGATGGCCGGAGCTTCCGTCGTTGATTGATCCGGTTGATCTTCAACAGTAGAGGAAGTAGCGTCGGCCATGAAGCAGGATCAGAATCGGACGTCTGATACCATGTAGAAGTTTAAGAAACGAAGCAGGAAGAAGAAGTTTGAACAGGAAAAATGAGAAACAATATTATTAATTAAAACATTACATGAACCTACTGTCTGTATATATAGACCTCTCTTATACAGCAATCCGTACAGATGTATTAAACGAGCACGTATATTATTATCATAAATTACATAAAGACCTATTGCTTTAATAGTGTTGTGGAGTTTTTTATAATTTTTAGAAGTGTTTAAGATCACTAAATCCAAACTAGAACAATACTAAGCCCGATTTTTGGCTCGATTTGTTCGACCACTATAAGTGGATTTAAGTGGGGATTTTTATAAAATTTTTTGGGAAAATATTTTTTAGAACAAAGTTGGAATAAAATCATGCAAAACCACAACAAAATATTACAACAACATTTAAAAAAATAAAACCAATATACTCATCAAAGATCATTGGGTAAGAGAGATCACCAAATTCCTCACATATGACAAACCAATAAGCCAAGCTACCGCTTGGAATTCGCTCAAGCCTCAATAAAAAAAAAAGTCTAGGCATTTCATTCTACATCAAATACTGTTTAAATAAAAGTTACAAAAAAAAAAAAAGAGTTTGAAAAGAAAAGGGAAAGGGGGTAGGTGGTGGCACACACTAATAACCACCATAATTAGGATGACCCACACTAGTAACCACCATAACTTCTCCATACTTTCATGCTAGGTCTGCTCGTACACTTCTCCCTGGCTACTTGGCTTGGCCAACTACTCACTCCATGCATGAGTCACTTAACTAAATTATTTAATTGCCTTCATTTATTCATTTAACACACTAAATCCACAATACAACTACTAAGTCTTACATTTATGCAATTAAAATACCAAATAAAGTTTTCACACACATAAATAAGTAAAAAATATAAATAAAACTCTCTAGCTTAGGGTCTTCAACTTGGTCATGGTGATAGGTCAACTATACTTAATGATAGTTTTTTTTTTTTTGGATTGAACCCCAAAGTGGTTAGACCCTTTTTGTAATATGGTCCTTTTGATGCTCCTAGTGCTACACCTTAATGACTTGGAATGATCCACAATACATTATTCACATTGATAAATAGCCCATCATTGAACTATACTGAGAATCACAACTTTTGAACAACTCATTGAAAATAAATATCACTTTCTTTTCTTTGATTGTTTTTGTTGTAGACATTCTTCATCAAATGGCGAAGAAACAATGTGCCTTGCATGGATAGAACCAAATTTTTTTCCACTTTATTTAGTGGAAATAAGCAAAAAATTCAAATCACAATAAACAAAAATTTTATCAATAGGGCTACAATTTTATTCTATAAATCAAATTTTGTGTGTTGAATTCAAAGAGCTAATGAACCAACCCCAACTTAACTCGTTATCTCAAGTGTTGTGTATTGATACGATTTTAATTATATTGCTCCTAGGTCCATCATATCCTATATTCTTTATATATAGAGATGTGCCATTGTGATGTAAGGTACCCCCCTTGTAATAGCCCACATTAAATAAAGGAAAGTTTTTTCTTGTGCAAGCTCTCCCTCTCCTTCTCTCTCTCATTCAAGATCAAGAAGAAGAGCTTCTTCTTCCTAATGCAAGAACTAACATGGAGAGTTGATTCATTTAATATTATAATTTATTTCTATATATATACTAACATTCAAAACTTAAGGCAAAGTTTAAAATACTTTAAATTTTCAAAATTCTTTTCTCATATTATTTTTATTTTTTGTTGTATATATGGTTCTGATTTAGGCTTTATTTGTGACGGGTTTCTTATTGCTTTTTAAAATAGTTTTCTAGCACATAAATTTTTAGTTTAAAAAATTTTTGTACTAAAAATTACTTTAAGAAGAAGTAAGAAAGTTGTCCCAAATGAAGCCTTAATCTATTATGGTATATGGTTTCTTGGGTATACTGATCAGCAATGTTTTTTACTGATTTCATTTCACGATTATATGCTAGAATTTGAGTACATATTTCTATTTATATGACTTGTTTTTTTTAAGCCTACTACTTGGTTGGCTATGTAGAAATGGGTTCATAATTAGGCATGTGATATGTTGTAAGTTGATTCATGTCATTTTGAATTATTTGTAATAAAGCTCTATACTTAGCTTAGAGAGTTTGTTATTTTTTTATAGTTACTTTTCTCAAGCTAAATTAAATTAAATTCTTGTACTCATATCCCAATTTTATTTTGCACTTCCTACTTGTTTCCCTAAATTAATGATTGTTTTGATTTATTGTTGTTCTCGTAAACTTCTAGAAATCCTTGGTCTCTCAATAAGTTACAATTAACAATTGATATTAGAGCCTGTTGAGAAAGGAGGATGTCGATGTAAAAAAAATTAGAATAAGAAATTCACTTATGGGAATGATTTAGCCTTTTGTGTATTAAAATGAAAGTTCTATTGGTTTATCAAGAGCTTTTAAATGTCATCGCCATTGAAAGATTTGTTGTAATGACTGAAAGAGCAAAATCAATAGTCCTGCAATTTTCCTTTCACTTGATGATGAAGTGTTGAGGAAAATTGATGAGGAATTAACAATTGAGTTATGACAAAAGCTTGAATCTCTATGAATTCAAAGAGTATAAAATTATAAAATTTTGTCATCACTAAGATATTTAAATGCTAAATGAATGATCGATATTCAAGGAAATCAATAAAAGCCATTTGATATGGTATTCTAGATTTTAACTATATTTATGGGGCATACCACTAAAAATTTTATAAGTAAGTCTATGGTGTCTACATGAAGGGGGAATAAGACTTTGGCTTGAGATTTAATAAAGCTAATAAACTTAAAGAAGAATCCTGGAGCTCCGCTACTTGATCACCGTTGTTAGACAATCGCCTGACTATTATTATTAAACAATTGCCCAATCATCGCCAATAGACCTTCGTGTGATCGCCATAGTCGAACCACAACACGATTGTCCCTGTTAAACCACCACTTTATTGATGTTGTCAGACAACTTCTTGACCGCCATTGTCAAACCACCATTAAACCTCCACCATTTTACTACCTCTCAACCATTATCGTAGTGCCACTGCCCAATCACCACCATCACTATTAAACCATAATAACTCCACTACAATCCTCAGACCATCATTGCCTAACTTTGGTTCGTCCACCATGGTAACTCAACTATGGTCACTTAACCACTGTCATTCAAATTCACTCCTTTCACCATGTCACTTGACTAATGTCACCATACCACTATCGTTTATCCTCTAACCTCCGTCACTCAACTACAATACAATTGTCAGACTACAATTCTCTAACCACTACCCTCCACAACAATCTCTCAACTATCATCATCTAAGTATGATCTCCTAACCATCGTCACTAGACAACATTCTCCCGACTACTATTGTCTGACCATAGTCCTCTGACCTCTCTCATCCATCTACAATCACCCAACTATAGTCTCTAGACTAAAATCATTCAACTACTATCGCCTAATTAATCTCCTCTCACTAACATCATCCAACTATGGCCCTTCGTCCACAATCATTAAATTATAGTCTGTTAATCCTCATTGCTCAACTATGATTCTCTAATCACCACAACCCAACTAGAATTATCTAACCACCATGGCATGACTATGACCCTCCAACCATCATCATCATACTATGGTCCGCTAACCTTTGTTACTCGACTATGATCCTCTGACCATCTTTATTTTACTATGGTCTCCCAACCACCATTCTCATTAATGATCATTTAATCACCATCGCTCGATTATGATCATCTAACCACTATGGCTCGACTACGACCCTTTGACCACTATTGCTCAATCATTAACCTCTGAATAATATCCCCCAAGTATGGTCCTTTGACCACCATCACTCAATTATGGCCCTTAGACCATTAGTGCCAAACTTGGTTCCTCCAAACATCATTGCCTGAGTATGTTTCTGCAATCATTGTCACTTGATTATAGTTTCATGATGAACATCATTTGAATATGATCCTCTAACTACCATCACCCAACTACGGTTCTCTGTCACACATAACTTGACTTCTTTCCTCTAAAAGCTATCACCTTTTGATTGTGATTATTCGATGGCCGTCACCTAACTACAGTTCTCTGACTGTTATTTCCAGATGGCAATCCTTTGCCTCTCATAGCCTAACTATTGTCTTTCAACCACTATTCATTTACTACGTTCCTCTAGCCATTATCACTTAGCTATACTAACATTCATTAACTTCATCATTCATCTTTGCAAATAATGTCAACGTTTGCCATTGCCCAAAATATAGAAGCATGCCTTCAACATTAGCTATGATTCTCCATGTTAGCACTAGAATTTATGATAGACTTCTTGTTCCTTGGCATCCTCTCAAAGAGGTACAACCAAACAAATAATACAGTAACCACCAATGCTAAATTGCTCCCCAGCTTTCACTACCGCAAAAATATAGTATAAACATTGTATGTCGACTACAATATATAATGCCTTCTCCAATCACAAGAAAGGGTATCATTTGCAACTAATGATAAATACTAGTAGATTCATTTAATTGGACAAGGCCCCATCATTTTTTACTTATTTTAGTTTTCTATATAAAATGATTGATGCATCAAGTGGCCCATCTATTATATGGATTCATTGTGACACTTCCATCGGTAATTTGTTGTATTTTTATTTTTATTTTAAGTTTGAAGGCATTCATTGCTCATTCTAATGTCAATATCTTAGGTTACAATATGAAGGAGATGAAAGGAAAACCTTATGTTTGTAATCGAATAAGATTTGAACCTTAAATTAAGTCTTCGGTCCTTTTATCGAATAAGATTCAAACATCCTTTTTGAAATAAAGTTCAAGCATTAGATTTGAAACTAGTTTCAAACAAGACACAAATTTGTAATATGGTTTTCAAACCTTGTTAGTTCAAAACTTATTTAAACAATATTTGAATCACATATGAACCTTGTTCAAACTATATTTGAACTCTGTTCAGATAATGGACAAAACCCGTTCAAACCATATTCAAATGAGATTCTAACCATTTTTTCTCATTATCTTATGTGAAATTGATTTATTTGAGTTGTTTTACTATGTATGCAAATGTCCTAAATAATCATTCTTGTGAAGAGGCATTATGTTGCTTGGTTTACATATACAATCAGAGGCTTGATGGATAAATTTTTTATATAATTTGAAAGTTTTGATCTTCTTTAAAAGGTCAAGTAACCTCCACAGCCCCCCTCCTTTCCATCAACTTTTGTTGAGGATGATTAATAATAAAGAGAATAGTCGATAAAATAATAAAAAATATAATTTCTATAAAAAAATTATTTTGAATCATATTTAAAATATTCAATAGTAAGTACCCTGCTTTAGAATATTATATATCAAATTGGTGAAAAAATTATTAAATCATCATTTTTATATCATTTAATTCATATCAAACTAATTTTACTCTTGGTTCAATCTTATTTAAAACTTTGAACCTTCGCCCTCTCTTTTTTTTGGTTCAATATTTGATTCAATTTTCAAAATCATAACTATAACCAGGGGGGGGGGGGGGGGGGGGCAAGGGGGGGCACGTGCCCCCCCCCCACAAAAAAAAAAAAAAAAGGGATATGGTTGAACACCGGGTGTTAATGAATAAAAACCGGGAATTAATGTAATGGAACCGGGTTTTAACTTTTAATGAATAAAAAGCAACTTTAGGTTTAAGTAAACTCTTATTCGCTCTTTCACAGGCCACATCACGCTCCCGGTTCATTTCGCGTTTCTTCACGCAGGTCGCAGGCTGCACCGCTGCAGGCGCTCCTTTCGCCGTTCCTTCGCGATTCATCCGGCAACGCAGGCGACTTGCAGCTTTGGACGACGGTCGGAAACCGCGACGAGCCGACGACTTTTACTCCGAGACCAGCGGCGGCGGAAACCATGAGGTATTTTTTTTAACAAAAACCTATTTCACCGAGACACCAAAATACCGAATCACCTGCAAATCTTCAATTGATTTAAATTATGCATTCATGACTTAGTTTTTTGTAGAAGTTAATTAAATCTGAGAAAATTTTTTGGGATGTTATGTTAGCCTAGGATTTTCAAAGGACCAAATCTATTTAATTTTGTTAAATTTTATGAGTTTTATTGTTTGTTTCTTTACATTTATATGGTTGATTTTATAAGTTTTATATTTTGGTCATTTTTTGAATAGATATATAATCAGATTAATGTTAAGAAATCTTTGAGTTGGAATATTATGGAGAGATATTTCAAACAATCATCAGTTTCAAAAACATCAAATGATAATAGCAATCAAGTTGAAGATCATAAAGAAAAGCGCATTCGAGTGGAGACTGATTTACCTAACAATATAGAAGTAAGCGTTGAAAATCTTCCATCTGATCCAGGACTACGAATTCCCATTGTTGATTTTAATCCTAATATTCGGGATGAAGTTCGAAGACTATATTTACAACAAGGGCCATTTCAACCGCGTAGTCATGATTTTCCAAAAACTAAATTTGGGATGAAAGACAGAAGATTTAATCCTACTTGGTTTGACAAGTATTCAGATTGGCTAGAGTATAGCATAAGCAAAGACAAATCATACTGTCTTTATTGTTATCTATTCAGAAAATCAGGTAGAGGCAATGAAGATGAAGAAGCATTCAATAAAAATGGATTTGCAAATTGGAAGAAAACAAACAAATTTGATCTTCATGTAGGAGGTCATAATAGTGCGCATAATAATGCTAGACGTAGTTCTGAAGATCTATTGAAACAAAGTCAACATATTGGATTTGTGTTTCAAAAGCAAACAGATCAAGCTACATCTGCATACCGTATCCGCCTCAATACTTCTGTTGATTGCATAAGATTTCTTTTAAAGCAAGGGCTAGCTTTCCGAGGTCATGATGAGTCATCTACATCCAAAAATCAAGGTAATTTTCTGGAATTGTTGCAATTTTTGGCTGAACATAACAAAGACATAGACGATGTGGTTTTAAAAAATGCTCCTGAGAATTTAAAGTTAATTGCACCTGAAATTCAAAAAGATATTACTAGATCATTTGCTATTGCTATTACAAAGTTTATATCAGAGGAGATTGGTGATAAATTCTATTCAGTTTTAGTTGATGAATCACGTGACACATCTGCTAAGGAGCAAATGGCAATCATAGTTCGTTTTGTTAATAAGAAAGGTAACATAGTGGAACGGTTTTTGGGGATTTCTCATGTATCAAATACTGCTGCAAATTGTCTTAAATTGGCGACTGAACAACTACTATCAACATATGGTTTGAGTATATCTAGAATACGGGGTCAAGGCTATGATGGCGCTAGTAATATGAGAGGGGAGTTTAATGGTTTGAAAGCTCTCTTTCTGAATGAAAATCAATCTGCACATTACATTCATTGTTTCTCACATCAACTTCAATTAGCATTGGTGGCGGTGGCGAAAAGTCATGTTCATATTGCTTTGTTGTTCACTAACATTTCAAGTGTAATGAATCTTGTTGGTGTTTCTTGTAAGCGTCGCGACCAAGTTCGAGAAATACAACGTGAGAAGATACTAACTGAACTACAAAGTGGAAATCTATTATCTGGGCAAGGCTTAAATCAAGAAATAACCCTTAGGCATGCTGGTGATACGCGGTGGGGTTTGCACTATGAATCAATTTTAAGATTAATTATAATGTTCTCTACAGTGATTGATGTTTTGGAAATCATTTTGGAAGATGGCTTAAACTCAGAACAAAAAGGTGAGGCATATGCTTTATTAGAATCTTTACAGACTTTTGAGTTTACTTTTTGCCTACATCTTATGAAAGATATTCTTGGTATCACTAATGAACTATCACAAGCTTTACAGAGAGGAGAACAAGATATTGTTAATGCTATGTCTTTGGTCCGTATATGTAAAAAAAGATTGCAGGATATGAGAGATAACAAGTGGACTGACTTCATCAATAATGTAACCTCCTTCTGTCAGCAACAGAAAATCAATGTTCCACATATGGATGACAAGTGGGTTGCTCGTGGTCGGTCACGTCGTAGAGCTCAAGATATAACAAATTTATATCATTTCCGGGTTGAAATTTTTTACACAGTGCTTGATATGCAGCTTCAGGAGTTGAACAATCGATTTACAGAAGTAAATACCGAACTGCTATTGTGCATTGCATGTTTGAATCCTAATGATGGATTTCATGCATTCAACAAAGACAAGTTGATTCAAATGACACAGTTTTATCCAACTGATTTTAGTCTTGTTGATCGGGCGGTTCTTGAAAATCAATTGGATACTTATATCATGGATATGCGATCTGATGATCAGTTCACATCATTAAAAGATGTTGGAAGCCTTGCTGAGAAAATGATCCAAAGTAGGAAGGATATAATATATCCTTTTGTTTTTAAACTACTAGAATTGGCATTGATATTACCTGTTGCTACAGCCGGCGTTGAAAGAGCATTTTCTGCCATGAATATTATAAAAAATCGACTGCGAAATAGGATTGGCGATCAATGGATGAATGATTTATTACTTGCTTATGTTGAAAAAGAAATTTTGGATTCTATTGATAATGAAGTTATCATTCAACTCTTTCAGAATATGAAGAGTAAACGTTATAAATTGTAAGTTGTTTACTATCTTGTATTTAATATTATATGTTTTGCAGTTTTGGGATAATTATTAATAAAAAATTTTTAAAACTGCCAATGCCGGTCTCAAGCCCGGATGAAAAAAGTTGAGGGAAAATTTTACTAAGTTAATTTAGGCCCCCCCTTGATAAATTTCCTGGCTCCGCCACTGACTATAACACACCAAATTATAAGATTAACATTATATAATATAAAATTGCAATAAGAAGCACTGCATTAAATGAAATCAATTATAATATTTTGCAGTAATACATAAAGCACAATCACAATAATTATAATACAACATATAAGAATTTTGGTATAGTTGAATATAGTCACGATCTCTATAATGCAACACAATTGTACTGGCCCTCACTATAAAGTGCTAAAAATTAACTGCTTCACAAAATGTGCTTTTAAAGATTGCTAGAACTTAAATTATTCTGATAAACCAAGATTATACGTATTTTCAAGTTATAATTATGTGTTACATTCCATCAAAAAATGAAGAATAAAATATAAATTAATTTATTTAAAATAAAATATACTTATTATTAAAATTCTGTGTTAAGCATGTAAATGCTAGGGGTGTTAATATTTGACACGACCCGAAAATCCGATCCGAACCCGACCTGGAAAATCCGGGTTGGACCCGACCCGTTTGATAAACGGGTCGGGTTCGGGTTCACAGATTCGATCCGTTTAATAAAACGGGTCGGGTTCGGGTTGACCCGGCGGGTTGCCGGGTCAAACCAAAAACCCGTTTATTTTAAAAATTTTGAATTTCCCGCTGCCCGCTGCCCGCCTGCCCCACGCTGCCCCGCCGCCAGCGTGCCGCGCCGTCGCCGCTGCCGAACGGCCCGAACCCGCGTGTCGCACTCGTTGCCGAACCCTCGCGCGTCGCCCTCTGTCGGGTCAGGTCAACCCAGCAACCCGGCCGGGTCGGGTCCGGGTTGAAATGTCCGATCCGTTTGCAAAAACGGGTCGGATTCGAGTTGACCCGTTTAAATCCCGGTCGGATCGGGTTCGACCCGAACGGATTGACCCGAATTGACACCCCTAGTAAATGCCAACAAAAAGATGATTTGCTATCAATCCACGTGGAAGAGCTTTCCAGCTTTACTTGCATCCTAACCTGCCACGCGTTGCAACACGACGGCTTGTACTGCACGCTTTGCTATCTTTCCTGGACCAGAATCACTCAAATGTAGAAAGGGAGAGACCGAGACTCGCGCAAGGTGTTTGCGAAAATTTGCAGCAGAACACGGCCATGGATTTGAGCAGCATATCCAAGATTCTGAACGACTCTACTGATGGGCATAAAAAGGAGGGCATTGTTCTTTCTCCGACATCGCAATTTGAAGATGCTTCCTGTGTTTGTACTAGTAGTTGGGACTCAATGGCCTCTGGTTCTGCCCTCCAATCTTTCCTTGATCACATCTCCATCGACCCCATTACGAACTTCCTCAACACCTCTGGTTAGAGATTCTTGATTTTGAACTCTTGAGTGTTTTTTGTCTGTTTGTTTGTTTGTTTGTGTATGATATTGGTTTTGCCTTGCAGTATTGGAGCTGAAACACGATGACTGCATACAAGATGCAATCAGATCTTTGTATGAAAGAAATGTCTTCGGTGCACCCATTGTTAATTCCGTGTCGTCGGATCGGGGTAATTTTATTGACCGCGATATCGGGTTCATTGAGTTTTCCAGCATGGTCCTGTGGTCGCTCGAGCTAAGTTGATTGCTTTGAAACGGTTTAATCCCTTTTTTTATTCCCTTAACTGCCTGTTTAGGATGAAAAGTTTATTTGGGAGAGTTGGATAATCTTTGAACATTCATTTTTCATTTTTATCAGAATCATACATTGTTAGCTTTTCTCGACAGCAAGGTTTGTTGACATAGTTTTTTTTTTTATAGGAGTTTGATAAAGCCAGTGCTGAATCAAAGAGTGACAGCCATGGTTTTCTCTCGATGTTGGAACAAATTTCACAGATTGGACTGACTAAGGTTCGGTTTTTCTAAATTCCTCCGTGATGAAAGATCTAATTCAACTTTTATGCAACTGGGTGGCTATGGATGGACTTAATGAGTATTAACCTAGATTGTCTTATTCTTTCATGATTCTTTTTTTGGAAAACTTTGAAGCGATTTCAAGGATTTGTGTAGCAAAAGGACTTGTTTGAACATTGAAGTGCTGTTTCAATCTGAGAAGATCCTTAAGGGGCTGTTTGGTATGGGATTTATCGTGGGATTTAAGTCGGATTTACGCTAAATCCAGCCAAACGGTTTTTGTGAGCGCGTTAAATCCCGGGTTCAACGAAGCCGAACAGCAACGACGAAAAGAATAGTGAAATACAAACCCTAGACGCCTCAAAGTTATTATCGATTAACTTAATTTATATAATTTAAACAAATAATAACTAAGTTATTTAATTAAATAATTAATAGTAGAATATTAATTAGTGCATAAATTAATTATCTAATTTAACTTAATTGATTAATTAATGATATACTTAGTAATTAAATATTAATATAATTAGCTTATTTAATATTTAAACTCTCATTTTGATCCATGTTAGTTTGTAATTAACTTTGTATTGAATTTTCGATCATTTTATATGTCCTAAAATTGATTTTATTATGTTTTATGCAATGATCTTAATTTCATAAATATCTCATTTAAAATTAAATGCCTCAAAGTTATTTTCGATTAACTTAATTTATATAATTTAAACAAATAATAATTAAGTTAATTAATTAAATAATTAATAGTAGAATTAGTGCATAAATTAATTATCTAATTTAACTTAATTGATTAATTAATGATATAATTAGTAATTAAATATTAATATAATTAGCTTATTTAATATTTCAACTCTCATTTTGATCCATGTTAGTTTGTAATTAACTTTGTATTGAATTTTCGATCATTTTATATGACCTAAAATTGATTTTATTATGTTTTATGCAATGATCTTAATTTCATAAATATCTCATTTAAAATTAAATGCCTCAAAGTTATTTTCGATTAACTTAATTTATATAATTTAAACAAATAATAATTAAGTTAATTAATTAAATAATTAATAGTAGAATTAGTGCATAAATTAATTACCTAATTTAACTTAACTGATTAATTAATGATATAATTAGTAATTAAATATTAATATAATTAGCTTATTTAATATTTCAACTCTCAGTTTGGTTCATGTTAGTTTTTAATTAACTTTTTTATTGAATTTTTGGTCATTTTATATGACCTAAAATTGATTTTATTATGTTTTATGCAATGATCTTAATTTCATAAATATCTCCTTTAAACTTAAATCCCTAACCGCCATAAATCCTGATATATTTTATCAAACAGTTTCTCAGGATTTAACAAGATTTAACATTTAACATACCAAACAGTTTTTAGGATTTAACATATTTCGGATTTACTAAATTCAGATTTACAGGATTTATTAAATCCCACTAAAGTTAAATACCACTTGTTGCCAAATAGCCCCTAAGAAACGATGAACTGATTTGTTTACCATGAACTCTATCCCAACTATTGTTTCGTTCTTCAAATCTTTTCCCTTTGCAAATTTGGCCACTAGATATTATGTCTTCTTATAAAATGTGATGGATTGAATGTTGCAAAACAATCAGATAACAATCCATGTGTGCCTTAATTTTACTCTATCTTGTACTTTCTTAAAACTTGAAATCTGATCTTACTATGATTTAACATACTGTTCACTTACTTAAAAAGCAGGTTGGTGAGCTCGCCAAGTTTTTCCTATGGGAGCCCTTTTTTCCCGCTAGCCCTGGTGATTCTCTCCTTCGAGTCTTATTACTCTTCTCCAAACATAGAAGGTTGAAGGTTGTACCAGTTGTAGAATCATCAAACTCTTGTGTTGTCAGCTTTATCACCCAGGTAATACAACCCATGACTACGGAAATACATAAATATACATGCTTGGGAACTACATGTCCGCTAAGGACCACGGATATGCACCATTAGAAATTGATTTTGTTAAGCCATGGAACGCTTTTGAAATCCCAATATCTTGGCGAAGGTGGTATGTGCTTTATTTTGATAACTGTAAGTATAATGTGTAAACCTTAGTAAAGCTTATCTTTAACTTTGAGTTAGTTTTGCAAAGTTTGTGTTGGCATTTGCAAGCTTGCTACGAATGTAAGATCTGGTATCTGTCAGCACAAATCAGTGCTCTTTATTTATGAAATGCACAGGAGTCAGCTTTGAATTACAGCCGAGGCTTAGTGCGTGTGTGGGTTTTGGTTTGGGGTGGTGATTAGCGTATCCAATGAAATATTAATGTTGAATTGTTGATCTAAGAGTCAAAGGGATGTTATATCTTCGAAGATTGTAAATATATTCTTTTGCGCTAGATTGCAGTATTGCAGCTGCTTCTTCAGTCGAGTGGACTAGATTGGTTTGATCAAATTGCAGACATGCCAATTTCTGATTTTGGGTAAGGGAAAGCCTTTTCTCATTGAATCTCGCTCTAGAGTTTAATATTATAGCTAAGAATTATTGAACTTATTTTTATCTTGCTCAGATTTGAAAAGAATCGTGCTCTTGTATGCATATTTGGTGATCAAACAGTTGCAGACGCATTGCATATTCTTTGGGAAAATCATTTTGATGCAGTCCCTGTGATCGGAAGAGTGACAAAAAATTTGATTGGATTTGTGAGGAGCAGTGACATTTACCTTCTCCTGGAGGATGATGAACTATACCAAAATAGAAAGTAAGTTTTTAACCTTTTTTCATTCATTTTCATCATTTGCATAACTTGAAAATTATTTGTAATTAACTTTGTATAAATTAATTACATTGGATTGTATTGTTGTCTTGGACCTCAATTCAATTTCTGTAGGGGGTCCTCCACCTAATTTTTTTTTTCGTGCAAAAACCTCGGTGTTGTGTACCTGAGCGCCCCGGCGTTGTGTATGTGAACGCCCTGGCTTTGTGTTCCTGAACGCCCTGGCGTTGTGTTCTTGAGCATCTTGCCGTTGTGTTCCCGAGCGCCTCGGGGCTGTATTCCCGAGCACCCTAACGTTGTTTTCCCGAGTGCCACGATGTAGGAAAAATGTTGGAAGAAACGACTGAGAGCGAGGCTCTACAATGCTCTAGATTCTGCGTCGCAAAGTTGTGTAGTGTTGTAGCGCTTCGTGTTTGAGCGCCGTAGCATCGTTAGACAAATCGAGATTAGAGATTTGAGAGATGCATCGCTCCAAACTGGCATCGCAGTACTGTGATGTGGACAATTTTCTTTCTCGTTTTTCTTAAGTGTGACGTCTCTTGGTGTTACTTGACTTTATCTTTTGTTTGAGTATGAGAACAATGCAAGAGAGGAGAGAAGCAAGGAAAGAGTGAGAGAGAAGCAAGGAAAGAGTGAGAGAGAAGAGATATATGTACTTATTTCTCCCAATTTTAATAGTAATTTCTTAGTGTGGTGTGGCTTCAAGGTTTTTGCTTGATTTCAAATTTTTTCGCATTAAATCTTGGTGTCCTTTTATTTTTGTTGATTTTAATTTTTTTTGTTTGTTTCGTTGTGGTGTTTTACTTCCATCCCCAATAAATGGTACCAGAACTTGGCTATTTAGTTCGAGTGAGAGTAATGACTAACGAAGTAAGATACAAGATTGAGAAGTTCAATAGTTCGAACTTCGCATTCTGGATTATGCAAATTGAAGATTTGTTGCATTAGAAAAAGTTGTATTTATCGTTGGAAAGAATCACCAAGAAACTGAATTCTATGAATATGAAGGAGCGGGAAGTTCTTGACCAGACTGCTCTAGGTTTAATATGACTTTCACTTTTCTCATATCTTGCATTCAATATTATAAATGAGAAGATTACTGTCGATCTCATAGTCACACTGACTAAGATGTATGAAAAACCATCAGCCTCAAACAAAGTGTTCTTGATAAAGAAGTTATTCAACATGAAGATGTTGGAAAGTACTCTAATGACAGAGCACCTAAATAATCTGAATACTGTGATAAGTTAATTGTGCTCAATTGGCATCAAGTTTGATGATGAGGTGAGAGTGTTGTTATTATCTTCATTGCCAGAAAGCTGAGATGGGCTTGTTATTGCTATGAGTAACTCTTCAGGAAGTTCAAAGTTGAACTATGAGGATATTATGGGATTAGTACTTAATGAAGAGGTTTGTAAGGGGATAAACGGTGAATCTTCAAATTCTGCTCTGAATGTTGAAGCAATCAGAAGGGATTTAAAGAGAAATCCTAGTAGAGGGAGATCTACATCAAGGAGAGAAAAGTCTACTTTAGGTAGAGCAAAATTATGTACTAGAGCTGTAGAAAGAAGGATCAATTGAAGAATGAATGTACAATTCCAAAGAAGGGCAGTGCTAGAGGTCAAGACAAAAATCACTCTGCAAATGTATATGCATAAGAGTATCAATCAGATTCTCTAATTTTATTTCTTGATATTTTTGAATCTCAGGTTATAGATTCAAGTGCTTCTTTTCATGCAAGTCCTAACAAGGAGACATTCAAGAAGTATAATCAATATAATTTTGGTAAAATTTATAGGATACAACAAGCCTGAAAACATTGTTGAATAGGGAGTTATTAATATCATAATGCTATATGGGTCAATTTGGAAACTCAAGAATGTTAGACACGTTCCTTATTTGAAGAGGAGCTTAGTTTTTATGAGTCAGCTTGCAAACTCGTGCCATGTGACTCACAGGAGATTTGTGAAAGGTGGCAAAATGGACTATAGTTAAAGCTTATGGCAGTATTGAAGGCACCCCAAATGTTATCAACAAAAGATCAAACTTCATTGGAGTTGTTGATTCATATGTTGATAGAGGTCTTTGACATCTAAGACTTGATCATATGAGTAAAAAAGTATGCATTCACTTTCTTACTAGAGGTAAATTTTATGGTTTAAAATTTATAAATTTCTATTTTTGTGAAGACTGTATATGGCAAGCAACATAGGGTAAGTTTTTAAATGTTGGTTCAAAGGTCAAGTCAAGGAAGTTGGAGTTAGAGCATATTGATGTATCGGGTCTTGCTCCAGTTACTTCTATTGGAGGTTTTTTTGTATTTTGTCACATTTATTGATGATCGCAGTAGGAGGTATGGGTGTACTTCTTAAAACACAAGTTAGATGTGTTTGATGTTTTTAAGAAGTAGAAGGTCATAGTTGAGCTTAAGATATGTTTGAAGCTCAAGTGTCTCAGATTAGATAATGGTGGCGAGTATCGTGATAAAAAGTTCAAGGAGTATTGTGCTTTGAATGAGATTAGGCATGAGTTTATTGCTCAAAGAACACAATAGCAGAATGATGTTGCAAAACACATGAATAGAACTATCACTGAGCGTGCTAGGAGCATGAGATTACATGCTGGTTTACCCAAGTAGTTTTGGGCAGAGGTAGTAAATACTGTTGTTTATCTGATCAATCATGGTTCTTCAATTCTTCTGAATGAGGGGTTACTTGAGGAAGCCTGGAATGAAAAATTGTTAAGTTTATATCACCTTAAAGTTTTTGATTGTTCATCTTATATTCATATTGATACAGGATCTAAGAGTAGGCTTGATCTAAAATCTATCAAGTGTATATTTATTGGATATTGCTTAGATGAATTTGGTTATAAATTTAGAGATTATCAAAATCAGAAATTCATGAGGAGCAGGCATGTCAAATTCAATAAAAATGAAATATACAATGATAGAAATGAGACTCCTAGAGATTCTTCCAAATCTGTTGAGATAGAGGATGATGATGATGATCAAGAAGACAAAACTAATGAAGCATAGAGAGTACCTCAAACTCCTGCTACTGAAACTAAGAGATCCAGCAGAATCTCAAGGCCAATGCAAATGTATTCTCCTTCCTTATGCTATCGAGTGCTGACAGATAATAGAGAATCAAAGTGTTATGATGATGCCATTCAAGTTAATGATTCAAATAAGTGGGAGCAAGCCATAGATGATGAGATGCATTCACTTGAGTTGAATCATACTTGGAGCTAATAGTTACCAAGTGGAAAGTGAGTATTGCAGATCAAGTGGATTTATAGGCTGAAAGAAGAACCTGATGGTAACAAGTGCTACAAGGCCATACTTGTTGTTAATGGTTTTTCAGCAGAAGGAATGAGTGGACTTCACTGAAATTTTCTCTCCAATGGTGATGATGACTTTCAACCAGAGTTGTAATAAACATGGTAGTAGTTGATGATTTATATTTATGGCAGATGGATGTAAAGACAACATTTTTTTATGGTGACCTTGATGAAAAGTTGTACATGGTGCAACCTTAGGAATATATGATCACAAATAATGAAGATCTAGTGTGTAGACTTAAGAGGAGCTTATATGGACTTAAGTAGGTAATAAGATAGAAGTATAGGAGATTTGACAGGCTTATGTCAGATAACGGATACATGAAGTGCTAGACATATAACTGTTATTTTTTCATACATTTTGATTACTGTTATATTATTCTGCTTTTGTATGTGGATTACATGTTAGATGTAGGGTCAGATATAAAGAAAATAAGATGTCCGAAGGAACAATCATCAAAAGAGTTTGAAATGAAAGATCTGAGTCCGGTTAAGAAAATTCTCGGCATGAGAATTAGTAGGAATAGATCTGCAGGTATATTGAAGTTGTCTCAGACATAATATGTTGAAAATGTGCTTCAAAGATTCAATATGAGTGAGGCAAAGCCAGTTTGTACTCCCTTGTGTAGCCACTTTTAGTTATCCCATGAATAATCACTTAAATCTGAAGTAGAGCAAGAACTGATGGAGGAGACTCCATATGCTTCAGCAGTTGGAAGTTTGATGTATGTTATGATCTATACGAGATCTGATATAACATATGTAATAGGAGCAGTCAACAGATTTATGAGTAACCTTGACAAACTTTATTCGGAGCGATTAAGTTGATTCTCAAGTCCTTCAGAGGATTAGTTGACAAAGCTCTTTACTTTCGAGGTGAAGGGATTGATCTACGGGGATATATTGATTCTGATCTTGTTGGAGATCTTGATGGTAGGAGGAGCACAATAGGTTATATTTTTACTTTGGGAACGACTGCAATGTGTTGGGTTATCAAGTTATAGAAGATTATAGTGCTCTCAACCACAGAAGCTGAGTATATTGCTATCATTGGGGCTAGCAAGGAGATGATTTGGTTGCAAAGTTTCTTTACAGAACTTGGTAAGAGGGAAAGGAATGAGAAGATGCATAGTGACAACATGAGTGCTATTTAACTTGCCAAGAATGCGACATTCCATGCTAGGACGAAGCACATCTAGCTTCGGCATCATTCCATTAGGTCGCTTCTAAAAGATGGTCAATTATCTTTAGAGAAGATACACATGACCAAGAATCTTGCAGGCATGCTGACGAAGACAGTGACAGTTGATAAACTGAAGCTATATGTATCTTCAGTTGGTCTTCATGGAGGATGAGAGCAGGGGTGAGCCACACTACATAAACTATGATTGGCGTTACAGATCAGGAGAATGATTGTTTGCAATTAGTTTTCAAGCGGGAGATTGTTAGTTCTGTGTTAAATTTGTTTGTGATGATCAATCGGATTGTATGTTGCCTCGAACCTCAAGTTAATTTCTCGTGCTTGTTAGGATGATGTAAGGAGTTCTTCCTAAAAAAAAAAATTAACACAACGGCCCGACACTGTGTACCTTAGCGCCCCGGTGTTGCAATTTTGTTGGAAGAAATGACAGGGAGTATAGTGCTGCAGTACTCTAGAGTCGGCGGCACTGTATAGTGTTGCAACGCTACAGTTTTGAGCGCTGCAGCATCGTTTGATGGATTGAGATTAAATGTTTGAGTGTCGCAACCCTGTGAGGCGGATTGTACAATTTTCTCTTGTTTTTCTTAAGGGTGGCATCTCTTGATGTTACTTTCTTGACTTTCTCTTTTGTTTAGAGTGTGAGAACAATGCAAGAAAGGAGAGAAGCAATGAGATGGGGAGAGAGAAAAGAAATATGTACTTATTTCTCCCAATTTTCATAGTGATTTCTTTGTGTGGTGTGGCTTCTTGGTTTTTTGCCGATTTTGGGTTTTTCTACGTTAAATCCTGGTGTTCTTTTATTTTCGCTGCTTATATATTTTTTTTGTTTGTTTGATTGCGGTATTTTACTATTATCCCAAACATTAAGTTAAGTAGTAGTCAAGAAGAACTTGCTCATGAAAAAGACTTGCTCGATCAAACTCGACTTGATAATAACATTATATGTATATATATACCGACTATATGCACATGGCAAACATTTTAGTTTTAGAGTTTCGTGTTGCTCTAGTTTATTCCCTCAACTATATAAAATTGATCCAAAATGTTCTCTTCGAGGCTAAATTTGTATTAATTTTATAAAGTCAAGGAACTAAATTAGGATCAATTTTATATCATAATTATAATTTGAGGGATCATTTTGAATCAATTTTTTATAGTCATAGGACTAAATTAAAGCAATGAGATGCTCTAGGATTTAATTGGACACACATGAATAATCTTGTATATATATATGTGTGTGTGTGTGTGTGTTTGTTGAAATATTTACAGTAGTATAATATGTGCTTTATATCTTAGCATTGAATAAAAATCTAGCACACAATAATTAAATTTGTGAGATATTTCAATTTTTTTATGTGGAAAACTTAAGAATGGGAAAAACTATGAGGCCTAGCTCAATTTTACTAATCCAAAATATAATAGAAAATACAAGAATTATACTTTCCTCATAATTGAAGAAGATGAGGTTTTGCATAGTTGAGAATAATTGTTGGATTTCTATTGTAGGGATTATAGAAATCAGGTGTCCACAAATGGACAATTAAAGCTCAACTATAAAGTTAGATGTTAATAATCAAGTGATAATAATCAAATGATGGAAGTCTAGTGATGGTGGTGATGTTTGCTAATGATGGTCATCAATAATGATTGTTGGAAAAATCTATAGAGTTATTTAGCTCTAATAATTATCAAACATCCCTTCTATAGAAAATAAAGCCTTATTTATAGCCTTTTTGTGAGAGAGATTTGATAAATTTGGCCTAAATCCAATTCATTTTATCGAACAATCCATATTGATCCACTTAATTATATATTATTTATTCAATATTCTTGTGTCATAATGATGTTAGAGTTGAATGATTTTGAGCTTATTGGATTTGTTTCTTTGAGCCACACGATTTAACTATAAACACGCAAGATTTGAAGACTCTTTGATGCTTCAATTAATATCTTCAAGCTTTTAAATAAATTTCAAGTGCTTGATTAGAGCTCATTTGAGTCAGATTAGATCATTTATAGCGTCGATGGGTTCGTCTTATTGATACTTTTAGTTCGACTACAATTTTGTTAAAGTCAAAATTTAGATGGCCATAAATTTTATTCTGGAAGTTTTCATTTCAAATATTATCTCGAGATTTGTGTTGAACATAAGAATTTTCTAGAAACATATCAACTGCCTCCTATTTTTGGACGTTGAAGTTTGTGTCATCCAAAAATATATGTTAAATATGTGAAAAATTTTATAGCTTAAATTTTAATTTAAAAAAAACTATGGGACATTACCATTTCCTGAATAGCAACATAGACCTTCTCTTGGGGCCATTAACCAAATAAATATCTTTTTAATTATAATTTCATCTTTTCCTGAAATCGGCATATCAATTTGAGCGGAGTTACTGAAAATTTTTACTTTAAACTCTTCAAATTGGCTCAAATTTGATCATAGATGCCTTGTTGGACTTTGAAAGTGCTAAAATTTAATACTAAGCATAAGAAAAAAAAAAATCTAAGAACCCTTAAAATGTTGAAAAAGGTTTGTCCAGGCCAAAGATTGGGCTAGTAGGGCCAACGACGTCCGTCTCTATCGGTGTGGGATGCCTGATGCGACACCTCTTAACGGAGGCACCATATGCACCTTTTTCTTAGAAGCGCATGTGATGTGGAACATTATAGCTAATAGTCCTCCTTAGGAATAGCTTACTTAGTTTGTTACAAGTTTCTCTAGAATATTCTATAGATAGGTTATATATGTATGCATTGTAGTAGGGAAAAGGCCATTGAATGAAATATTAGCCTTTGAAGCCTTTGAGCTCTTCTTCTTCTTCTCTCTGGATTGGGAAAATTCAAATCCTTCTTGCAGGTCGCATCTTCCGACGATCCCACTACATCAGTTGGTATCAGAGCCTGGAGCTTGTGAAGATCGATGGACTGTGGAAGAAGGTCAGCTGTCGACGACGATCGAAGCCGCAAAACAAGATTGGAGGTCGACGATAATCGACGCCAAGGAAGTGGGTTGTCGACGATGCTCGAAGCCGGATCGCCTTCTATCAAGCTCAATCGAAGAAGTCGCTCGATCAGGTAGATAGAAACCTTGATCGGATTCGCGAAACCCTTCGGGCAAGGAGGAGAAGGATGTCGTCGGCAACCATACCGAGGCATTCTTCTTCGCTACCCTCGTCCGCTCCTCGCGAACGCTATCAATCCCGCCATTCTTCGATAGTCGTCAACGACTACCCTCCGCTCGAGCTTCCTCTCCGATGGCGCGATCCGTCGCCGGTGTATACGCCGCTCGAGGTACCTCTGTGATGGCGAGATCCTCCGCCTGTTCGTGCAGTTCGCAACCAACCCGAGGGCTTCTTCAACGCCTCCCACCATCTAGAGCCTGTCGAGCGGGTTTCTAATCCGCGAAGCATAAGCGAACATAATGTGGTTGTTCCGACTGAGAAAGGCAAACCTAGCGATTGCGATATGGAAACCCACGAAGAAACTACCGCTACTATGGTCGATTCCGCCTCTGCTCAGCTCATCGGAACACACACAGAACTCCCGTCTTCCGTTCCTTTAGACTCGGAGATGCGAGATCCAACACTCACAGCTGCTACTCCGATTCCATTTGACCAAAGTTTGCCCGTCCAGCCCGTCCAGCTCAATTTCGCTCTCGTACCCACTGTCCGAGCAAATCTACAGCCCGACGCTGACTCCGGCTCTAACGCAGAGTTCCCAGGTGGCTCCAATGGCGCCGTCACCACTCGGTTGATCCCTACCTTCCTCCGCCGCCGCTTCAATCGCCTCCGGATGGGATTCTTCCGACACAGCCCATTCCCTTCATCGGATATCTATCGCACCCTCCCTGTGCGTGAGGAGATCCTGAAAGCCCTTCTCAACTGCGACCTGGTTGGCTTCTCAAAAGCCTATGTTAATGTCAGGAAGGAAAAGGCCATCCCCGGCTTTGAGCTCTCCATCTCTCTCTCTTTCGAAACATATACCCCATGTGACTCCAATGGCAAAGAAGGTGGCTCCGCGCAGCTTTTAAGCATAACGGGATCCGTCGAGGTCCCTTACCTCGCTGATGAGAACGCTGGTGAGGACCCCGAGCTCAAAATCGTTATTCGCGATGGCGATGGCGACGGCCCGATCGGCCGCATGATCAAGGACGCCTTTATTGCTAAAGGAAAGCCGGTGATTCTTGACAAAATTCGGTCCTACGTGCAGGCTGTGTCGAAGGGCGGCCCAGCCAAGAACGAGCTTGAGCTTAGAAAAGCTCCTTTGGCCTCCGAGAAGCCACAATTGGCTACGGCAGTGGCAGGAAATCCTGCAACAGGTGTCCCAACAAGTCAGTTAGCTGCGGGAAACGCTGGAATGAAGGAGAATAGTGAAAAAGAGGGGTTCAAGACTATCACGATGACTGAGAGGTTTAGCTGCAGGGCGAGGGATGTTTACGAGATGCTTATGGATGTGAACAGGTGGAAAGGGTTTACGCATAGTAACACGAGGATTACCAAGGAAATTGGGGGTCAGTTTAGCCTTATTGGTGGCTCAATTACCTGGGTAAACGAACAGTTGCAGAAAGGGAAACTCATTATGCAGAAATTTGATAAACTTCCAGCTGAGATTAGTACAGCTCTTCATCTATTAGAAAGCGCAAAGCAGGAGCAGCAGCATGAGTTGTACAAAGCATGTGAAGCTGGATCCTTGCCTAGAAATGACCTCATCGGTAGAGGCAATGACAAGGAGTTTGTTATGCAGTGGCTACGGAACCCATCAAATGATCATCCTGGAACTGATTTGTACAGAAACATTTCTCTTCTAGCTATAGTGGGGCATGGTGGTATGGAAAAGAGAACTCTCTTGCAGTATGTCTACAAAGATGAAATGACAGAGGAATTTCTTCTTAAACCGTGGGTTTGTGTATTCAACAACTATGATATGAACAAAATCATTGAAGATATGCTGAAATCTCTTAAAATGAGTAGACCTCCTTTGGATACACTTTATACATTTCATAAGAATCTTAAATCAGAGATAATATCAAAGGGGTTCTTACTTGTGCTGGATGACTTGTGGAATGAAGAGGAGGAATGGGACAAAGCTAAATGGGAGAATGTGCTCGCCTCTCTATCTTGTGGAATTTGGGGAAGGGATTGGTTCTGTGCCGAGAATTCATATTCACCAACTAATTGGCAAACTGAAATGCTAGTTCATTTCAAGGACTCCAAAGTTGAACCTCCTCACTTGGATTGGGGAAAACCTCTTCATGTGGTAATTTTAAAGTCCGCATTCAAAGTCTTCGATCCAGGAATTGTTTGCCTTCCTACCTCCCTTCTAATTAACGAGCCTCGAACGGAGTCGAGCTCTTTTTACGCAAGGGGAGAATGATGTGGAACATTATAGCTAATAGTCCTCCTTAGGAATAGCTTACTTAGTTTGTTACAAGTTTCTCTAGAATATTTTATAGATAGGTTATATATGTATGCATTGTAGTAGGGAAAAGGCCATTGAATGAAATATTAGCCTTTGAAGCCTTTGAGCTCTTCTTCTTCTTCTTCTTCTCCCTGGATTGGGAAAATCCAAATCCTTCTTGCACGTCGCATCTTCCGACGATCCCACTACATCAGTATGCCTATATATATATATATATATATATATATATATATATATATATATATATATATATATTGTGCACAATTACAAATTTTGTAATTTCCGTTGCTCCCTCTTCAACCATAAATCACCCTTCTTATGGGAGAAAATTTGCTCCTCATCTCATTGAGGCTCCAATTCTTTCTCTTAAAGGAGTTTTTTCACTGTCTTGTATTGGCGATGCTTACTTCCTCTTTCATAAGCTCCAACAAAATACTATCCTGAATAAGAGGTACGATCCCTTACACATGCTTTAGTACTCCTTCAAGAGTTACAAATTGTTCTTCTGAGTTTAAGAAAAATCCAGATCTTTTAATATTTCAGCCATGTCAAATTACAACTAAACTAGATTTTCATGCTCATACAAAGTATATTGAAATTTATCATCACTTTATTAGGGAGCGCATTCTTTCCAAAGAGATTTTTGTCCAATGCACCACTTCTCAAGATCAGCTAGCTAATATTTTTATAAAATCTTGACCAACTTGTCTCTTTGAATTTCTTTGTGACAAGTTGATAATCACTTATTTGACTGTCCACTTGAGGGAGGTGATAACAATTCTACATCTAGTATTCCTTCGACTTGCATAGATCTGCAGTTAGCCTCGTGAGCAAATGATTTCCCTGCTCAGAATCACTCGATTTTCTCTCTCAATTCATCCAAATCATCTACCATCAATAGTTTAATAAATCCTAGCCCTTCATATAGAGATATTATTCTGTGCGGACACCGGACGGGAGAACTGTCCGGTTTATGCTTAGGTACCGAGCCGCTCGGTACTAAGCTCGGTACCAGACGTGACACATTTTTATTGTGGTCTGAACTCCGCACAGAATAATTTTTCCTTCATATCAGGCAAAGGCTGCCACCTTTTATCGTGCAAAATTGGCATTCCCAAATTTTATGAATAGCCTTGTTGCCGCTGAATGATAATTACTGAAAAACCATTGCTGAATACATCTTCTGTACTTCCTCTCTGCATTTTCATTATTTCTGGTTTTCTGATTCTACATACTCGAGAACTAGGCAATCCCAATTAGCCAATTAGATTTTTGTCACAACACTAAAAATGGTTTACGTTATTGCAGGAGTTTCAAGGTTGGAGACTTCATCAAATCCTACACCAGAAGAACTATCCAGGATTCCGATTCATCAATCAATGAAGAAAGTAGCACACTTCAAGTGTCCTCTGCTCCTCTTCTCTTAAAGAACAACCAACTTCCTCCAATGGATACTCCAACAACAAACCTCTCCTCTGATTCCCTTAAACAAGTAATGCAGGATATGCTGGAATCAAAAAGCGAGTGCTCCTTCATGGTTACAGAATCAGGCCAGCTACAGAGTGTGATAACACTTACAGATATTATGTCCAAGTTCTCTCCTCCATCCATGGATGCGACGATTGATGGAGGCGGCTTCTTCCAGTCAGCTCTAGAGCAATCTGGCTGCCATGTGGAAGATGGAGTAATGGTTCGTGACAAACATTAGCTTTTATGGCAACAGTTCTAGTTTATCTGGCAGAGGATCCAGACCGGTTTAGAATCTGTTGGAAAATGTGAGTTATTTAGGTTTGAACTGAAGATTATAAGCATGCATTGTGTGTAAAAAAGGCAATGAATTTGCATCTCTCCAAGCAATACTGATGTCTTTGTTTAATTTCTAGATTTTCCAAAGCAATAGTCATTTCAAGTATTAATCACTTCCGGGAAAACCTAGGAGACCATATTCAGATATGCAGAAGTCATAGGAAGTATCCAATAACATGCTCTAAATTTTAGTTGAGGGGTAAACAGGTTCATGTAGATATACAGGAAGTGAATCTGCAAGTAAAACAGGAATTTTTTTGTAAATCCAAATTGCTATTTTAAGTCCCTGTAATTAGTGAATCTGCATGTGTGCGGCAGAGAGCTGGCGGCTAGTCTGTCCCAACTCATTTTGGGCTCAATTTTTGGCTCGGACAAGTCAATTCGGATATTTTTGGGGTTCCATGACCTTTTTCTGACTTTTCCAGACTCAGTTTTGACAATTCTAAAGCCAATTGGAATCTCTACGCCCAAGATCGGATTATTTTGATCTTTTTTTTGGGAAAAATTGAGGGTTTAGCCCATTCTATTATAAAAAAAGAGGTATACAAAGAAGTGAGATAAAACACAGGTATAAAAGGAAATATAGAATAACTATAAAACCAAAGCAGGAAATCAAATGATAACAGTGAATCCCTCAAATAGCATAATTTTTTTTTTCAAAAGTTGCGATATATATTATCGGACTCTGCAAGCTTAGACGTCAAAAAATAGGGGACAATTGATATATCATCAAAAAATTATTTTGATCGGACACGATTCTAGAGGCAAAATTTAGTTGAAAACTTTCGAAATTAAATTTGGGTACATTCGAACTCCAATTTCAGCAAACTTACTGTTGAACTAAACATCTTGAAAATATGAACCCAATGACACCAAATTCGACTCAATCCGGGCCCAAATGCACCCAAATCGAAGACCTGAATCGTATTTGAAAGTTTCAAATCATAAATTTGATGACCAAACGATTCTCAAAAGTGACATGCTTATAGTTGAGTCGAATCGAGCGACTTGACGAGACGAATTCAACGAGCCCAAGATTGTCAAATTCTTATATCATTAAGACATTCAAATGCCTAATAAACCGTCCACGGTCAAGGGATCAACATCAACCGTCCATTCAAACAACTTACAACTTCCCCATGATCTCTCTCCTATTTACTAGCAATATCACTCTCATAAAATTATAAGTAGACTCCTCATTCTTCATGGTAAGGGGACTCAAGCAAGGAAGAGAGAGAGAGAGAGAGAGAGAGAGAGAGAGAGAGAGAGAGAGACAAGAGTTCTCTTGGCACCAGCCTCCTCGACCACCACCAGACTTCCATCCGACCACTAATTGTCACTAGACTTCCACCCGACCACCGACTGGCACTGGACTATAGCCCGGTAACCAACTAACACCAGACTTCCGTTGGACTTCCTCCCGGTCACCAACTGACATTGGAATTCCACCCAACCACCTCTGACACTGGAATTCCGCCCGATCACCGAATGATGCCGGATGTTTGAACGATCATTGACTGACGTCGAATTTCAGCACGACCACCGAACGTCACCAGGTTTCCGTCTGATCTCCGTTCTTCACTAGACTTCAACCCGACAGTTGGTTTTTATAATCTGATCGTCCTCAATAGGATGGATCTATCATTTGCAGTCTATTCAAACGCTAGTTGAAACATTTCAACGGGGCGTGGCCCCGTGGTTTTTCTTCTTTCCATGGTTTTTCACATAAAAAATCTTGAATTTTTGAAATATCCTATTTGTGTGCTGGATATTCGTACAATATGAGACAAAAAATTCTAACTCTATCACCACGTATATTTTAACCTGCAACAAGAATGATCTAGCCTATGAAGGATTTAAATGAACAATGAAAAAACAAAGTGATGACTTAATTTAACCTCCATAAACAACCTTTTGTTATATACAGTGATCACATTCATTTCTAGCAAGTTGTTTTCCAAAGGTTGTAAACTCAACTTGAAGGAAGTCCTCTTGATGTGTGGATCGCACAAAGGATGCTTAGAAACTCTAAATAAAATAGTCTTCAGTCAATATCTATGATCCTCACTACAAGAAGTAAAAAGTATTATATACAAATGTGGAAAAAGAATCCAAAACTACATAGGGTTGGGTTGGGTTGGGTTGGCAAAAGTATAAGAATGGGATGACATTCAAGTTTTATAGATTTCGAAGAGGCTTCATATGTTTCTAAGTTCATTCATGAAGGTTTCAAGGTCAAAGTCACAAAGTTGAGCAAGTATTCTAGGCAAGTAGGTAATATGATTTATTTCCAAAGCATCATTATCGCTTGTGACATTGATAAAAAGAAAGAAAAGATGGGAAAGAGTGACTCAATACATAGAGAATGGTGAGGTGACATGCCAAAAAGTGTTATGCTAAGTTTAATTATGATGTATATGTGAACATATATGATGATGGTCAAAAAGCAGAAAAAGGTGATCAAAATATATAAACATAATGTGTAACTTGTCACATCAGCTTAGTCCATCTCAAATTGAATGCTAAACTAATGTTTATCGTCTGTGAGCTGCTCCACCCGAACACGAACACTTGCACCATTCTCGTGACGTGAAGAGTGCAATTCCAATATTTGCGTCACATTGTTCACAAATGACATTTTTTCAATTGGAAAAAATATATACCCTGTATACTCATTTTTGTGTTATGAAATGAAGTGTGATTAGAGATGAATTACTACATTTTGGAATTTTACTATATTTTGGAGTGAAAAATGAAATTTTCGGTTGGAGTCTTGGAGATGCCCTTAAAATGGCTAAAAGAAATCAATATTATACTTATACATTAAAATATGCACATAGATAATTAAAATCATAATACATTTGATGCAAAATATTAAGTTCCCAACTCATACTAAACTTCAAAATGCGTCTTCCATCATTAGCATTCCCATCAATGCACGTCATTTTATATTCTTAAAAGATTTTTTTTTTTTAAGGGAAAATTTGGGCTTGGCCAATATATTAAAAAGCTAAAAATAAATTACAGTTACATGTAAAATGCAAAAGACAAAAAGCTATAAAGAAAAAAGCTCCTAATACATAAAAGGAGCATGCTTTACAAAGCATCAAAAAACTCAAAAAGCCTGTAACATCCAAAAATCCGAAAGATCATCTCTAGCTTTGGAAGACAAAGCACTGTAACAGCAAACCAGAAACAGTGAGGGAACATGCTCCTTAGCCATTAAAGCCTGGACTCAGATTATAAGATTTGCATACGAGAGGATCAACATTCCCTGGTTGCCCGAAGACCGTCCAAGGGAGCAGCAGATAGGAGCTTCATCATTGTCCAGGCCGGCTACAAAACTGCTGCATTTGCAAAAATGACGACCAACCTTGCGCGGCATCAACCAAAACAGAGTTCCCAACCAGCAGTTTATAGCATTTCCAGCAATCCAAAAGAATTCTTCCATTTAAGCACCTTCTCAAAAATCATTTTTTTAATAGACAAAGAGAGAGTAGCTGAACTATGCATATTTCCTCCAAACCTCTTTGAATTCCTCTCCTTCCATATGAAGTAAATAGTACAGCATACCAAGAATTTGTAAAAAATTTTCAAAACAGAATTACCTTTGTATTTCGTAATCATTCTTAAAGATTTATTTAGAGCTCTGAATTATAAGCAAAATATTATCCTTCTAGAAACCGATTCAATGGGGGACCCAACTCCCGATCCTCCCAATATCCCCATTAGTCAGAAAAGCATCCTGGCAACAGGAAGGTAAGGGCCCACTTCTCCGTTCAGAGAATATTGATCGATATTATAATTAGAATTAAAAAACATTCTCTGAATTTAGGCTTAATTTGAGACTATTTTCTTATTATTTTAAAAATATTTTTTAGTATAAAATTTTTGCACTAAAAAATGCTTTAATAAATAGTAAGAAAATCATCCCAAACGAATCCTTAAATTCACTGAATATATTATAGAAAATTTTCAAAATAGTTTTCAGTCTATTTTGTACGATCAATTTAGCCTTAGAATATCACATTATTCTAATTCAATTATTCGACTATACAAAATTGATTCAAACTGATTTTTTATGTTATAATTGTAATAAAATTGGTCTCAACTTAGTCCGTCGACTTCATAAAATTGATACAAATTTAATTTTAAAGGACAATTTTGGATTAATTTTGTGTAGTTGAGGGACTAAATTAGAACAATATTTAGAACTAAAATGAATATATATGAATACTTGAGTGACCATTTTGAAATTTAAACCCACCGAAAAATCTCTTCAAATTGTGGCATTTTTAATCGCCTTATATGGCTTTCACACAGCTCTCTGCCATTCAATCTCAATGGTTGTCGTCACTGTCATCATAACAAAGTCCAAAGCCATTGCCACCTTAGATCTATCTTTAAACTTATTGGGATTATCAATCATTGCTTCCCTCAAGTCAAGGGTAGATCAAACTTTGCCACCGGTAGTCAAGCTTTTTGTCATCAAATCAATGGCTTTTGTCCATCCATCTAGATCAGTATCTCCACCAACCACCTTTGCAACTCTCAAACTGTCCTCAACAGTTCTATAAATATGAGGCTTCTAGATTACTTTTTTTTTTTTTTCAGTCTACTCTTTCACACTCTATGATTTGTCTGAATGTTACAAAGCACAAAATTAGGCATTAGATGTTCGATGTTTGGTTGAGGTTTTGTTTGGGATAGAAAATAACTTTTTAGTATACAAATTTTTTGTTTTTGAAATTTGTGTACTAAAAAATTACTTTAAAAAGCAGTAAGAAAGTTGTTTCAAACAAAATCTGAGTTGAATTTCAGAATAGATACAAAAAGTTGAATTGTTTAGTCCAATCATTCTCATTAGCAATCAGTTAAGTAAAGCAAAGAATAAAAACTTATTTTTTTTTATTTGATAAACATTCCTTAAGATATTATATAGTTGAAATACTTTCATTAATATCTTTGTTTTCAAGATTATTGCGGGTAGATAATGATGACAACTAAAATAAGAGTTGTAAGTGCGACTTTAGCTTCAATTGTGCCTATGGATAACGAAGGATTAGAATTGTGACATACTTAGATATAACTATTACACAAGTTTTTAGTTTGTAAATATGACATATGAGTGTTGTAGGTTCATTTATAGATAATTGAGGAGCAAATTCTTAGGGAATAAAAATAATGGGCAAAGGTTACAATGATGATCTTAAATGTCACTACAATGCAAATTCACATTTACTTGAGATGGCAAGCAAAGTTAAAATGAGCTTTAGCATAGTTATGGAATACTTAAAGGTGATTCTAGAGCCATTTTACAAGCTATAGAAAAGGTTCTTGAAATTTCTTAGAGCATTCAAGCTATTTTCAATATGATCAATTTTTTTCTAAGTGAATTAAGTGAGGAGTTATTTATAGTATTCATGATGATCATTATTGTCTTTATTTTAAATTTTTTATATAATTATCAACAATAGATGATAAAAATCGTATCTCCTATAATAAATAATTACATAAATTATTATTACCGACAACATATTTTCGTAAGTAAAACCCTCATTATGAGCAAGATTTTGTCGCTAATCTATTGCACATTAAGACAAATTTTTCATTCATTTAAATACTAAGTTAATTTAAAGAGTGAATTTTTATAAAAATTGATTTACTAATTGATTATGCATTAGTAATTTTCAATAGAATGAATGACAAAATTCCTAACAGTAAACAATTAATGGTGAATTTTCTGATGTACAATATTCATATATTATTGATAAAATTTTCTTTAAAAAAATGCGATATATCCCGCTTGCTATAAAAATTTCATCAATAGTTTGACACAAAATTTCATTTATAGCGTTAATAAACAAGACCATTAGTTTTTAATAAAAATGTACAAAAATGTTTAGTGATTCATTAAATTTGATTATCTCCTAATCCGATTTAAAATTTCTTTAATATGTTTTTAGCCGCGCCTCATCAATGTCAACATCTTTGTGCCGGTGCCAGCACGAAGCCTACTGATGGCAGCGTGGAGATGCTTAAAATGTGGGAAATTTAAAATTTAAATATATACATATTATTATTATATTTCTTTACGGTACAGATGAGGTTTCATGACGTATTAACTCTATGCTTTTTTAGTTTTCATTGATAAGATCATCTAATTAAATAACTAAAATTTTGATTAAAAAAAGTCAAAGGATGTGCATTGACGCTAACATGCACTACCTTTTGAATTCTCAGAGCAATTTAAATTAAAATGAATGCAAATGTAGTTTTAAGTTTCTATGATTCTCGATTGATTTTAATAGTTTACTTAGTTTCTTGATTTCAATGGTTCATTTGAAAATTGGATAATTTAGACTTTATTTGGAGACAATTTTTTTTAAATAATTTTTATTAAAAAGTTTAAATACTAAAATATTGCTTTAAAAAAGCATATGATAATAAAAGAAACCTCCGTAGGAGCGTTGCTTCTTAATCCCGTGACTTGATAGGACAGGTTGAACCCTGTCTTGTAGCGCTGCCCCTTTGAACCCCCAACATATCTATGAGGCACACAACAATAAATGATATATATATGAACAAATAAGGGTCAAACCAAATTCAAGGCAACTTCAACATACACATTATTTAGAGGTTTTAGTTATTTTTGGTAGCTAAAAGATATCTTTAGCGATCATTTTCTCTGTGTCTATTTTTTTGTCGTTATTGACTCATTTTCTTGTAGTGAAGGATCGAGCCAAATTCAAGACAAGACCAATATTTACTTATAAATTTGATAATTATGTAGCAAATTTATAGCTATTAAGCCATTTTTTTAATGACTTGCGTGATATAGATAACGTTGATCACAAATAAATTAATTTGAGTTATTTAAATAATAGTTCTGATATAATATAAAAAATGTAATGATTTCAATGGTGCTAATAAATACTATATTTAAAGAGTCAGAGCCAATTGGCCGACTATAAACTCTCCTCTTTCCATCGTGCCTCCAACCACCGGTGAGGAAAAAAAAATCTGAGCTTTCCAACTCTTCCGACCATGTCTGGCTACCTGAAGAAGTGCCGACGAAGCTACCGCCGCCTAAACTTGGCTTCGCGGTCTGATCCTTTACAAGAAGAGCAGAACACCGCCGATCCAAAGAAGGCCGCCGGCGCTGCTGCCCATAGCTCTAAAGGCCATCCGGTGCTAAATTTCTTCGGTGCATCAAATAAAGAGAAGGCGGCGGCCAAGCCGGAGATGATGAGGTATCTGGAGTACATGAAGGAGGCGGGGACCTGGGAGCCTTCTTCTGATAGCCCTGTAATATATTTCAAATAGTCTGCTAATTTCGCATAATTAAACTGTACAAGTTTGTTTATCTTTTTTTTTTTTTTGGGTTAATTAAACGGAATATTAATATAAGGGGCCCTCTTTTTTTTTTTGTGAGAAATCATTCTTTGCGGATTCGACTCCACGCCAGCAAGTACATAGCGGTATCAAACACTGGTATCCAGTAAATAGGTGACACGATATGTTGTGGTTCGCCTCCATACGACGAGAATATGCACAGAATAATTAATCATTTTTTTTACCCAAAAAAAAATTATTCATTTTTTGTTCTTTTTTTGTGCCATATAAAACTAGTAATCTTGATTGTTTGCAGGATGTTCTTTAATTTTCTTATATTAATTTTATTTCAAGAAAATCATAGCATAATTTATTAAAAAAAATAGAAAAGTTTATATATATATATATTTCATTTTTTTTAAATAATTAGAAACATATTTGAATTCATTCGATGATAAATTTTGGCTTTTATGTCACATAGAGAGAGATTTTTTTTTTACTCATAGATGATGTCTAAGCAAATTGAATTGTCGTTTAGTATGAAGATTAAGATCCTATTTATATTATAGTATATTTTATTTTATATTAATATAATAGAATAATAGTAATAAAGTTAAAATTTTGACCACTACACATTATTAAGTATATAATATTCATGAAATGTCTAAAAAATCTAATAATAATATCTTATTGGATCAATATATTTTAATTAAATCATTTATAAGAGTTTCAAAATGAAAAAAAAATACATTATTAATTTTAATTAATTATTAATATATCATACTATTATAAAATAAATCTAGTAACTTTAAAATCGATTTTTTTTTTTTTTTTTTTTTTTGGGAAAATTTGGGCTTATCCCTTTCTATTGAATCAAGTAAAAGTTACATGCATGTGTGTAAAGCACCAAAATTGCCTTTAAACAAAAGAAGGCCATAGCAAAATATAAAGCTGAAAAGAAGAAATAGAAAAACAGACAGCTAAAACAAGCTGCTGACAAATTAAACCATCAAAAATTGCCTTAAACAAAAGAAGACCATATCAGAGAAATAAGCTCAAAAGAAAATCTGACAGGTATAAGAAGCTGCTGAAAATGAGATTAAGGCTGTGAATAGCTCCTCAGATTTTTTGACAATAAGAACCAACTCCCAAGCCGAGAAATAGACTGGACTCAGAATTATAAAGATGTCGAATGACCCTGGTTGCCCGAAGACCATCCAAGGGGCCTGCATAGGGAGCGTCATCATCGTCCAATCTCGGCCAGCAGACAGAGACGAAGGGACAGGGACCCGCATATAGCATCCAACACATTAAAATAACTCCAGTAATTCTGAGTAATTTTTCCATTTCCATAAACTTCAAAAGCAAATTCCTTTTGATGCTTAACAAAACAGTATTCCTGCATTGATAGCTTCCACCAAATCTTCTATTGTTCCTTTCCTTCCAAATATAATAAATTATACCACAAACAGCCACCTGGAAAGCTTTTAAAACTTCATGTTTCTCAGAATAAACTCCAATTAACCAATCAAAAACTTGCATAATAGAAGGTCTAAAAAGGAAAATTCCATCCCAGGGATAATGCCTTTAAGAATGTCAAAAGAAAACGAGCATTCAAAAAACAGATGGGACACCGATTTTTCATGAATATTACACAGACTGCAACTAAGGGGAACATGAATATTCCTAGAGAGGAGAGCAGCAGCAGTCTTTAAACCCCCAGCTAAAGCAAGCCAAGCAAATACAGAATGCTTAATAATATGCCTCCTATGCCATAACATATTTTCCCACGGGCAGTCATTAAAATCGGCATAAAATTCATTAATAAAATACTTGAAACTAATTTTCTTGTTATCATTCCATAGCAAGCAAGCACCAGAGCCATCAGAAATTCGTAACCCATCAAAAACCTGATACAGGAACTGAGGAATCTTACTAGCAAGATCCCAATTAACACCCGAGGTGAGCTCGGAAAGAGTGAGATTGGCTCAGAAATTCGTAACCCATCAAAAACCTGATACAGGAACTGAGGAATCTTACTAGCAAGATCCCAATTAACACCCGAGGTGAGCTCGGAAAGAGTGAGATCTGGAATATTGTCAGGAGAAACAGCACCCAAATATTCCTCTAAAGTAGTGTTATGACACCAATGATCCCATTTCAAAGAAATCGGGGAGTTTTGCGTGATAATAATAAAATCGATTTTTGACAAAGATATTCCTATCTAATTTTTTTATAATAAAAAAAACCAGAATTCTTCTTAAAATAACAGCTTATGACACATCATGTATCAGCGATAACCCACCAAGGAACTGAAGAAAGTCTAAAGCACAGTTGTTTTAGTCACGTGGTTGAAATGGGCCGGGTATTATTAATTAATTGGAAGATATTGTACAGCTGCGTGGTGGCTGGGATGAGATCGTATATGACACATAATATTGCAGGTGGCGTTAATGTGTTCTCAATTAATAGGTTACCTACTTGGCCTTTATTTTCCATCAGTATTTAAGCTGAGGGGCAATTTTTTTATTATTTTTTAAAATAATTTTTTATAATAAAAATTATTAGTTAAAAAACTACACCTAAAATAAATGACATGATTTTTTCGTCCGGAAATATCCACGACGGTAAAGTAGGAAACTCTTTGGTCATACATGGGGGGCACTGGATGAGTAAAAAGTTGATAGCTGCACGTTATAGCAGCTCCTGTAAAAAGTTGTCAGCTTTCATTTTATTTATTAAGGCTTTTTTCATTTCAAGTCTTCAATCCACTTTCTACTCAAATCATGTAATTCTTAAAGGTGTAGAGAGAGAAAGACTAATGGGGTAAAATATTGAAAAGGAGAGGGAGGAATGACTTTCCATTGTGGAAAGAATGATTTTTTTTTTGGGAAAACCCGGGGCAAGAAGCCCATATATTAAAAACCTTGAATCAAATTACACGTAACTCTGGAGTAAAATCTAACAACAAAAACTAACAAAAATTTACACAATGACAGACAAAAACAGCAGACACAGATGGGTATATAAAACAATACAAAGACTCAGAATTTGGGCACTGTCGTTGTCATCAAATTGATCAGATGAATAATGAAGTTGTCAGGCGAAGGCACCGGTTGCCAAAAACCAAACCCGTAGGAAGCAGTAGCATGTAGTTTCCAACAAAATAGATTTTGACATTGCAAGGCTATTTGATTAATTATTATTTAAAATATTTAACTATTTAAATATAATTTTATTAAAACTTTTATGGTTAAGTAACTATTCATTATCTAATATTAATTATTAAACATTAAATTATCATCCAATTATTTAATTATTTTTGCACTGCTAATGATTTAATTAATTACTGTGAAGGGTTTTCCTTTTACTCGCTTTTTGCGTAAAATGCTGCAGCCGCGCAATCATGACAGTGCACCCAACTAAATCAATACTATGTATATTCAGCTTCTCTCCACTTCCATAATAAAGCTAAAACTAAAAGTCAAGAGGGGCTTAAAGCTGATTGTTTTAGTGACTTAATAGAGCAACAATTTTACCAACGAGAAATCATGCTCTAATTTGTGTAATTCTTCCTTTTAAAGCTATTTATTAATCCAGAGAAGCCACCAATATTTTTTTTCTGGACACATGAAAAGCATCAATGGTTCGTTTTCCCCTTTACTTCTCTCTCACGACTCAAGAGTCACGACCTTGAGAATGGCTTTCGTTAGGCCCCCCCTGAATGAAATTTCTGGCTTCGCCACTGGTCTTAGTGTTGCACAAGTTTCCACCTCACAAACAGAGATAGTATAAACACTAAAATTTTTTACGTAGAAAATCCTGGAAGGAAAGTCATGGGGCAAGCCTAATTGAAATGAATCTACTTGTGTTTGAATAGATTGCAAATGATTGATTTGCCCTTGAACTTGAGGATGATAATATTACAATAATCAACCGTTGGGTTAAAATCTAGTAATGAACAAGGATCGGATGGATGTCCGACAAAGGTTAGTGGTCAGGATAAAATTCGGTGTTAGTTGGTGGCCGGGCGGAAGTTGGTGGTCGGGAGGTAGTCCTACAGTAGTTGGTGGCTATGAGTAAGTCTAGGGAAAGTCCGACGATGGTTAGTGGTTGGGTAGTGGTCAAGGAGGAGTTTGGTGGAAAGAGAACTCTGATTTCTCCTACTTTCTTCTCTTCCTTGTTTGGTCCCCTTTTAGTGAAGAGTGGGATGTCTATTTATAATTTTCAGCGATTGCATGACCAGTAAATAGAGAGAAGATCAAAGTCATGTTGAGAGTGTTTTGAATGGACGATCGATATCAATTCCCTTAATTGTGGAGTATTTATCGAGTATTTGAGTGTCTTAATGATATCAAAATTTGGCAATCTTAGGCTCGTTGGATTCGTCTCGTTGAATTGCTCGATTCGATTATAAGCATATCACATTTGGAAATTATTTGGTCGTCCAATTTATGATATGAACCTTCCAAATGTGTTTCGGGTCTTCAATTTGAACCTATTTGGGCTCATATTGGGGCAAATAAGTTCGAATATAAGTTTACTGAAATCGGAGTTCGAATGGTCCCAGATTTAATTTTTAAAGTTTTCAATTCAAAATTTACCTCGAGAGTCATGTTTGATCAAGACAAATTTTTACTGATATATCAATGATATATATGGATTGACAAAAACATGTTGATTTATTTGATTAGGGTAAATGTGCCCCCACAGTTTTGGCATGGCCATGGGCGGATTCAAAGGGGTCAGTAGGGGCATGTGACCCCCTAAAAAATACGATATCTAATTAAGATTTTAAAATAAAGAAAAAATAATATGGACATATTGGGTAGGCAATCATAGGTACTTTCTGGCTTGCATTAAAACTATTGTACCATTAGGCCACCGATAATAAAGCACACTATGTTGAAGCTTACCTATAAATCCAGCAGTTTAATCAACAACATAACAGTGAACCAAGCAATATCCTTGCCATCACATACCAATCTATAAAAATATATAAAAAAAGTGTAGCAATTCCTAGAAAATGGTAACTATGAACTTCTTTCACTTTGTCTATGTTAATTTCAAAAGTAAATTGGTCTTGTTATTAATATTATAAATTTTATAAACAAAGAAATATTATAGAATTTGAAAATAAATACAGAATTTTTGAAAAACCTGAATAATAACTTTGTCTTTCAAAATTTAATACACCATAATCGATATTTATCTTATTTACAAATGATTTATAAATTTGGATAAATTAATTATAGCTAGTATTTGCTCTAAAATTGTCTATTATGGTTCAAGCCTCTGAAGGAAAAAGTTGAGGGAAAGTTTGTCAAAGGTTTTGTTTGTGACGACTTTTTTACTGCTTCTTAAAGCAGCTTTTTACTACAAAAATTTTAATTTTTGTACTAAAAAGTTACTTTAAGAAACAGTGAGAAACGTTCCAAAAGAAGCCTTAGGCCGTTGTTGAAAATTTTTTTTGGCTCCGCCGCTGTACGTGTTCCTCTAATTATGACAGTGCCCTCTTAGGAGTACTTGCGCAAGTTTTTCTTCAGGGGCGAGTGTCTTAAATGAGTCTTTAAGAGTTGATATTTTGAGTGAGCCTGTGAAGGCTAGTCCATAGGGATGAATACTATGCTAGGAATGAGTGCATCTTCAATTTGATCCTCCAAAGTTGAACTCATATGTCTTGATATTTGTTGGGGCAAATTCTTGCTTGCTTATGGATAGCGGTTTGTAATTGACCCTTATGGCAATGTTTCTTTTAAAGAGAGTTACTATGAGTTCATGTCCCTTTTAGTTGAGCTCCTTGATAGGAATTTGTATGGATATATGATAGTCCCCTACATGGATATTTATGACCTTATATTCAGTCCCAATTTACTTGCTCTTTTAAAGAACAACTTAAAAAGAAAATTATTTACTATTTTCACCAAATGATAAAACAGAGAGTAAATAGAAATTATCGTCTTATTTTTTTAGTTTAGGGTTCGAGCGGAGTGTCCTCTTTAGATATTCTTATTATGATATTGATTTGACTCTTGCTATAATAGTGGTGCGGGGCTCCAGAGTGTTCTCAACTCGCATGATGACATTTCCTTTAAAAACATGTCACAAACACTCATTCTTGAAGACTCACCCAAGGTGCTCACTATTGGAGACTCATTCAAGATACTTACTGGGGGCCTTCGTAAGCCACATGATGAGCATAGGAACATATGTGAAACATTCAATTCAATCCACGTGTTTATGCCAACATGTACTTTTGACATATCATCTATCATTTTTTTATAGGTGTAGCCTTATCTATAATCCCCTTAATTTTATAAATAAAAGGTTAAGAGATTTTCTAGATCTCATGCTATTTTTAACTGTTCGCCACAATATTTAAGCTTCTCACTCAATCTTCATACCTGCTAATTTTCTCACTTGGTTCTTCCATTCTAACTCGCCAAACTTACTGGTAGTTATAATTTTTTTTTTCTTTAGATGATGCATTATAATATTAAAGTATAAATAAATTAAGTTTGAATATCCTGATCAAAACTTGATCTGAATGTGCTACATTACTCTTGGATATGCACTAAAATTAGTATAGTGTTTACATGGGCGGATCCCCATATAAGTGAGGGGGGGCAAATGCCCACCCTCAAATTTTTTTTTTTTATAATTTTAGAGGGTATTTTTTGGAATATTTTGGGTATTTTGGGCATTTTGCCCCCTCTCAAAAATTTTTTTTGTCATAATTTTATCAATCCTAATCATTTTTGCCCATCCCCTACAAAAAATTTTTTTTTTGCCCACCCTAAAAAAAGAAGCTGGATCCGCCCCTGAGTGTTTAAATAGTTTAGGTAACATTAATTTCAATATAAATATAAATTAAGTGATAATAAAATTCATTTTGATTGAATTTTGATTAGAATATTTTGATATTTTTTATTAAATATATGACTTAAATTAATGGCCCGAAGAAATAACCTACTTTAACTATTTATGCCATACTTTTTTTCATATCACCTAAGAGATTGGGATCAAAATGGTGCCCTACTTATTTTTAGAAGGTAAAAATAATTTTCAATTATTTAAAACTCTCATTTTTAATTCTTTGAATTTTTAAATTGGGCCCTGAAAGATTTTATAGAATGACTAATTTGATCTTATTTAAATAGCATAACAATAAAAACAAGCGTTTATCTCACCATGTGGGATGACAGTTGATATGTCACCAAAAATTTATCTTGATCAGACACTAATCTCGATGCAAATATAAGGTCGATGCTTCGAAAATTAAAATCGAGACCATCCAAACTCTGATATCAATAAACTTATAGTCAAATTGAACATCTCGTAGAGACGAACCCAACGACACCAAATTCGGTCTAATTCAAGCCCAAATGGGACCAAATCAAAGGATCAAAGCCTATCTAAACGCTTTAGAGCATTAATTAGATGACCTAATGATGTCCAAATATGACATGCTTATGGTCGAAGAGAGCAACTTGACGAGACAAATCCAACAAGCTCAAGATCATTCAATTTTGACATCTCTAGGGTAATTAAATATTTGATAAATGTTCCATAATTAAGGGGATCACTATGAGCCATCCGATGAAGCACTCCCAACATGCTCTTGTTCTTCTCAATATTTACTAGCCATGCACTGCAAAAAAATTATAAACAACCCTCTATTCTTCACATGAGGAGAGAAATGAAAAGAGAAAAGTTGGAGAGCTCCTTTGTCGTCGACCACTTCAGGATTTCTTTTTGGCCACCAACCGTCACTAGACTTCTTCTTGTTCATCGGCTGCCACCGAATCTCTTGCCAACCACCAGCCATCGTCAGACTTTCGTCCATTCTCTGACTATCACGAGAACTCTTCCTGGATGTTATCGACGTCGGATCTCCTCCCAAATACCATTTCCTTCTGACTACGGTCTTTCTGACCTCTATCGCCCTCCGACTACGATCTCTTCTACCAACATCTTCAAACTACGGTCTCACTAACTACAATCCTTCCGATCACCATGATCTAACTACGATCTTTACGACCTCTGCCTCTTGCCGACTACCGTCCTTCAGACCACTATCAATAGACTATGGTCTTTCCGACCTACGTCAGCAGCCTACTATGATCCTTTTGACCGTCGTCATCTTATTATGATCTTTCCGACATTCGTCGTTGTCTGACTGACCACCATCTCCCTCCGATTGACCACCAACATCTGGCTATGGTATCTCTAACCACTATCGCCAAACTACGGTCTCTCAAAACATCGCCGCTTGACTACGCTCTCTTAACCATCATCACCCGACTATGGTCTTACCGACTACTGTCGCTTGACTATAATTTTTTGACTTTCATTGTCCTCCTATTAGATCCTTCTAACTAGCATTGTCCGATTACAGTCTTTCCTACCTCTGTAGCCCAACAAGTACAATTTCTCTAACCAATATCTCCAGACTATAGTCTCTTTGATCGTCATTATTTGACTACAATCCTGATCACCGTGACATGACTATGACCTTTCTGACCTCCCTTGTTCGCCGAATACGATCCTTCTGATCACTATCAACCAACTATGATCTTTCTAACTTACATTATCTTCCTACCACGGTTCTTCTGACCACCGTCATTTGATTACAGTCTTTCTGACCTCCGTCGTCCTCCGACCTACCATCGTCTCCCTTAGATTGATCTCCATCGCCTAATTATAATATCTCTGACCACTGTCATCTAACTATGGTCTCTCCAAACACTATCGCATGACTACACTCTTTTCAACCACTGTCACCTGACTACGGTCTTTCCAACCTTCGTCGCCCTCCTAGTGATATCCTTCCAGCTAGTGTCGCCTGACTATGATCTTTCCAACCTCTATTGTCTGTCGAGTACGGTCTCCATGACCAACATCTCCAAGTTGCATTCTCTTCGACCGTCGTTGCTCGATTACGATCCTTCCGACCACCACCACATGACTATGGTCTTTTCGACCTTCGTTGCCCGCCGATTACGATCCTTCTGACCACAATCGCATGATTACGATCTTTCCGAGCTCCATCGCTCGCTGACTACAGTCCTTTGAAAAATTGTCACTGTTTGAAATAAAAATAAATAATTGGAATAACATATCAAGTTGAGGATTGCGAAAATGCTTTCTCAAAACCATCATATTGCACTTGAGATGAAACTAATTAGTAAGTGCAATGAACGCCTCAACAAAGATATTCTACATTGGTGATATATGGAAAATGGAGCTTGACCAACTCCAAGAATCATTTCATCGAACATCTCATGGGCGTTTTGAAGAATCGACAATATTCAAGATGAAGAACTTTAAGTCTTTTGACAATCTGCAATTATATTATTTTTTTTAGTACTCATAAAGCTAATAAAATAATATATTAATGTATTGAAGACCTGTACAAAGCTAACGTCCAAATCTTATATACAAATGAGAATGATGGATGGAAATATATTTAAAGGCTGTTATAATGATAAAGCAAAGATAATGAATTGCAAAAAGAAGTTCAGGCTCTTACTCGCGGCAAGGAAAATATAAACCATGAAATAAAATTTTATAAGTTGCAGCAAACCATCACAATCGTGGACCACGTTGCCTCCACGTCGTTGGAATAACTGTTACTTCAATGTATAAAAGAACGAAATAACTGTAAAGGAAAGGGGCTCACAGGAAATCAATTCAGGCTTTCCAGTTCTGCTTCTCTCAACCGCACGGTTCCTTCTCGCCCTCTCTCGCACAAGCAATAAAATCCACGGCCGCCAACCAGATTTCCATTGCGAATCCGGCCACCGAACCCAATTTCTGCCTCTTCTAGCGACTGAACCTGCCGTGCCCTAGCCTTGCTGAACCAAGGCCATCCTCTTTACACCACGTCGATAGCCTTCCGACCGTCAAACTCGTCGATTCCAACCGAATTCCGGTCACCGTCTCCGCTTCAAGCACCGACGCCGAACCTGTGCGTGACCTCTGTCGGACCCTTCTTTGTTCTTTCCCGATTCTTCTCTCTTTATTTCTAATATATTATAATACATTTAATAAGTATATTTTATAATAATATATATATATATCATACATTATATTCTAATATATATCCTATGATATATTTATAATATTATATAATATATGACATATTATATGTATGTTATATAATATATTATAATATACATAATAAAATAAAATAAGAGAGAAAGAAATAGAGAAATATAGATATATATAGAGAGAGAGAAAAAGAGAGTAATGAATGATTTTTCAAACCAAGCATTGACAACCAACAAGCAAACGATCACCGGCAGTCACTACAAATCGTCATCAATTCGAGTTTCTAAAGACTGATTCCGGGGCCCGACAACGCCCCGAAGCCCTCGGCCGTCGATCCGCTCCGGCCGGGCGGACTTGAAAGGGCAAATGCCCTTTTTACCTCCCGGCGCCGGGGAGGTGACGCCGGAAGGCTGCCGAAATTTCCTCAAAATTTCGGGACTTAGCAAATTTTCGACAAGCAATCAACATTAATTATTTGCAATCAATCGTCATCAATTCAATCTTCTGAAGACCAATTCCGGGGCCCTTCAACGCCCCGAAGCCCTCGGCTGTCGATCCGCTCCGGCCGGGCGGACTTGAAAGGGCAAATGCCCTCCTTACCTCCCGGCGCCGGGGAGGAGACGCCGGGAGGCTGTCGAAATTCACTCGAAACTTTTGGACTTAGCCAAATTTTTGGGAAATTCAAAACAAAGCTCTTTTGTTAATTCAATAGGTTTAAAAAAAAAAATCTGTTGAACTTAGTGAAAATTTGAGCAATTAGATTCTTTTGATCGGTTTAAAAATCTGATTCAACATTTGAGATTGTTTTAAATTAAAAATCTTTTATTAGTCAAGTAAAGAATTTTAATTAATTTGAAACTTTAATGTAACTAATTGATAACATAAAATTTAATAAGTTAAAGTTTAATACCAGAAACTTTAACTTAATTAAATTCAAAAATTATTTAGACAATCTTTCACCTAAAAAAAATAAAATTTAAATATAGCTAATTTAACTGATCAAAGGGTGGAAAATAGTCAATAAAATCAAGACATGAAAAGTGCTAACAAATAACCGGATTGTTGCTGCCAATCAACCAGAGCATTTGAAGCCTGAATACCAAATCTATGACTTTGAAAATATGAAAATGCTGTCAACAAGGTTTGTTAAATAAGCATTTTTGAGAAACTTATCCAATGTGATCTACGTTTAAAATCTCTAAATTTGCAACCATATATCATTTTGGAATCTTCCTGCTTTGAAACCTCCTCGTGCTTGGAGGACAAAGATGAATCTAAATGCCTTGGATTTGATAAGCTAAATGAGAATCATGAATTCTCTGCTGAATTTCATGATCCTAAATGACTCTGTACTAAAACTAGAGCAAAGAATACTATTGAGGCAGGTTTAGATCTTTCAACCAGACAAATGAATTTCCCTGACTCAGGTATCTATGGAGAAAATACATCATTAAGCAATCAATCTGTGCAGTTGGAACAGCTTAAAATACCATAACTTAAAAGCTTCCATGTCGAAAGATGATTTGGTGAGCCATTTAGAAAACTGCATTTCTGAACAAATAGCTTCAGGCAACCCAGTCTTCTTAGCCGATTGCTTGCTAAACAAAGAAACATTAGAGGAATGGGCTGATCATTTTTTCACAGATTCTCAAAGTTTTTTTTTATTATGATAAAAAAATCTCTCATATCAAAAGTAAACTCGTTAAACCGTCTTCTTCAGAAGAATCTCTCGAATGAGAACCTGCAAATAGTTTCCATTGCAGACATCACTTGATGCAATATAAATATATCAAATGAGTGAGGAATCCAAATAAGAGTAAATCATACAGCATAAAACAATATGAATATATAATGAGACGCATTTAACAATCAGGCTGGGTATGAGCAGACTTCATACTTTTAATCCTGGCCCTAGCCCTGATTACTCAAATCCAAAACTTAAATTCGATTATTTATGTAGCTCTTAAAAAAGGGAATTACATTCAAAGAAGCTAATACTGAAAGTATAACTATTACGAAATACCAAAATCGGTGTCGAGATGGGGAAGTGTGTAAAGCTATATCCCCGCTAAGCTAATTCCTATAGGTTACTTCTAATAGAAGCAGTAAATCCTATCGACAATTCTTTCACTAAATATATATTTATTAAGTGAAACAATAAATTTCTAAAATACCCTTTGGCTACTTTCAATGAAAGCCATAAGTCCAATCTTTAGGGGCAATATCTAGGAAGTAACTTAATCCTAAACCTCTCAATGGGCCTCTTAGCCTATAGGACTAAGTTGTAAGACCCGCTATTTCGGGCTACTTCTAAGCAAAGCAGTAAGACCCGCTTATTAAGGAACTTCTAAACGAACTATCTTAAAATCAAAACTCAAATCACTATGGGCCTCTTAGCCTATAGGACTAAGTTGTAAGACCCGCTATTTGGGCTACTTCTAAGCAAAGCAATAAGACCCACATGCTAAAAAATTTCTAGATGAACGACCCTATAAAAATATATATATAATTAAATCACTCGGGCCACTTAGCTTATAGGGTTAAGTTGTAAGACCCATCATTAGGCAACTTTTAAGGAAGCCATAAGACCTACCTAACCAAAATTCTTCGGGCCACCTCTAATAGAGGCCGTAAGTCCCACTATCAGGACCACTTTCAAATGAAAGTCATAAGTCCCTATCCAAATCAAATCATACGGGCAACTCCTAATTGGAGCCATAAGCCCCAAACTAAACAAATTAACGGGCAACTTCTAAGGAAGCCATAAGCCCCAACCCAAACTAAACTAAACTAAATTAAAATTCACACATCTCCACTTCAGTCTATTCGGGATCCCTGAGAGGAGGCAACCCATGGCTGCTAATCAGATTCCCTAGACACTACAACCAATGGTTGTTAGTGTTGATAGATTGAATCCACGGTATACCCGGGATGACGGAACCATGGGATCTTGATCGGGTGTACCTTCATCCCCCATAACTAAATTTAAATCTATATTGCACATTCACACATTTCTTGTACAAAGCTAAGTATATTTCATCCTTAATCGAGAGTGCTCTCCTAATGCGTTAGGAGGGATAATTAACTATGAGTGCTTGCGCTCATAGGAAGTAGAACCCAGATCTAAATAAACCCTGACACTACTCTCAGGGGAAATCTGGTTAAATATTAAACTCAATCTACCTCCAGAAAAATTAAAAGGTGAACCCATAAGTTCATGAGAGCGGGGTTCACATATCTTTATTTAAAAAGATGATTTTTCTGGAGCGAACAGTCACTCTGCTATAGTCTTTATAACCTTCACTACCTACCTACTATTATACTTCCGACCACCGTCATCCGATTATAGTCTTTCTGACCTCTGTCGCCCTTAGACAAACCACCGTATATGCAAACTTCAGCCACAGTCACCCAACTATGGTTACTCCAAATGCCATCACCTGACCACGGTCTCTTTGATCGCTGTCACACGACTGCGGTCCTACCGACCATTATCGCCCCAGTATGGTCTTTCCTACCTCCGTCCCATGCCTACTATGATACTTCCAACCAACGTCTTCCTACTACGGTCTTTTCAACTCCCGTCGCCAGCCGATTACGGTCTCTTCGACCAACATCTCCAGACTACAGTCACCCCAACCGCTGTCAACCGACTACAATCCTTTAAACCATCGTCACATGACTATGGTTTTTGTGACCTCCGTCTCCCTCCAACTACGGTCCTTCTGACCACCATCACCCGACTACGATTTTTTCGACCTCCATCGCCCATCAATTCTGGTCTTTTCGACAACTGTCACCTGACTACAGTCTAACCTCTATCGCATGACTACGGTCTTTCCGATCACCATCGTCCAACTACAATTCTTCTGACCTAGATCGCTCGTTGAATATGATCTTAATGACCAAGCGAACATGTCAACCATATAATGCACTTTATATAATGTATATTGGCAACATAGAGCCAACACTTTTCCCCTAAGGAAAGGCCTTATTTGTAATCACCCGCAAACACTCGTGGATTCATTTAAATTGTTTAAAACCCCGTGATTTTTCCCTTTTCAGGATTCCACATAAAAATTTTGGTGCTTCATATGAATGTTGCATATCTCAATCTTTCACCTATTTATGTGTTAAATTTTTGTACAAAATTAAGACATTAAATTTTATATTTTTATTCGGCCGTGAATATTCTAAGACGTAACAAGAGTTAAAAAATTAAATTTATATTTTTATATGAAAGGAAACAAAAATCAACACGAGGCCGGAATCGCCCCGAAGGCCCCAAAACTTAGCGCTAAATGGATTCTATGCTCTAAGCCTTGTCCTCACCAATTGACCCGATCTATTTGATCATTTGAGAATCTGAATTGGTAGATATTGTATCTGCAGATCGAATTATTGCCCGATGTTTGGATCGTTCTCTTGTTTAGATTAGGTCTAGAGTATCAAGCCCTAGCTCCTGATGGAAGGAGCACTGGGCGGAGACCCAGGTGAACCGACTAACCTGGCGAAATGGAAGAGCGATTTCTCCAGATCGTTTCAGTTCTACCTCGACCGCTCCACTCCTCATCCGGTTAGCAGATGGCTGGGGACGCTCGGTATTGTTGCGATCTATTTTTTGCGGGTTTATTTGATTCAGGGGTTCTACATCGTTACATATGGCCTCGGGATCTATTTGCTGAATCTACTGATAGGGTTTCTCTCTCCAATTGTTGATCCGGTGATCGAGGGCATGGAAGGAGCATCTCTTCCAACCAGGGTTTCGGATGAGTTCAAGCCCTTCATTCGACGCCTTCCAGAGTTTAAGTTCTGGTATTTTCTATTATTTTTTTCAATTGTCGAGTTGGTTATATTTAAGTCTACAAGTTGTTTCTTCGACTAATGATGCATTTGGTAATCTTACCACAAAGTAATGACATCATAGATTATATTTTCTATTTTCCAAAGTAGATATTCTTAAAAGTAGATTTTAATGGATGTAAATTGATTGACATACAAGCATCTCACATTCATACCAAAGTTGGAAGTGGTGAACACTTCTGAATCACAAATTACTAATCTACCTATAGCATGAAAGAATTAAACTCGGTAGCGCAATTTGTATAGATTATTGACATTGCTCTTTGGGTATCTTACTTTGTAAAAATTGGCAAGTGATCAAATGTTAAATTGAGCTAAACCTATTATGCAGCATTCCCTTTAACAGTTCAACTTAAGCCAGCTTACTTTGAAGTAGATACTATTTAGTTGTTTGGTATCCTTCTCCTTCAATTTAATTGCTATATATATATATATATATATATTAGCATTACTACACTATCCAACCCTAGCCCAAAAAATGTTTTGTTGAGTTGGCAATGTGTGCCATATAGGATAAATTATTCTGTGCGGAGTTCGGACGTCATCCAGAGACTAATAAAAATGCACCATGTCACCCAAAAGTGTACTGCGCTTGGTACCGAGTGCGGTGCTGAGAGGTACCGAGCCCCGGCGGTACCAAGCGGTCCCGGACGGTTCTCCTGTCCGGTGTCCGCACAGAATAATCTCCCGCCATATAGAGTCAATTGAGGGAAAAAGTTATCAAACTTTTTCTCTTTATCCCTCCATCTCTCTTAGTTCCAATATATCAAGACTTTTGGGGATGAGTTGGGCAGCATAACATTTTCTTTTGTTGTAGCATTTATTTCATTAATATGAATCATGAGATACGATAGTGTTTTATTTACATTTGCAACTATCTCTGCATTTTCAGGTATGCTGTAACAAAAGCATTCTGCATAGCTTTTGTTATGACCTTCTTTTCGGTTTTTGATGTTCCTGTGTTCTGGCCGATACTTCTTTGTTATTGGATAGTTCTTTTCTTCTTGACAATGAAGCGGCAGATTATGCACATGATTAAGTATAAGTACATCCCATTTACCACAGGGAAGCAGGTGAGGGTCCCTTCTTTGTGATGTTTTAGCTGTCATTACTATTCTCTTTGATTTAAGGGGGTATTAAGATAAAGCTATTACTGATATCAGTTAAATCTTGTGTGAGTCTATTGCAAAATCTTCTTGAATTAATTTGGAGTAATTTATCTGTAACATTCAAATCTTTTTTAATACTATTTTGAAGACTAAAAAGATGCCAGATGAGTGGAGAATGAGTGTGTTAATTCCTATTTTTAAGAATAAAGGTGATGCACAAGATTGTGCGAATTATAGAGGTATTAAGTTAATGTGTCATACTTTAAAACTATGGGAGCGAGTTATGGAGCATAGGTTGTGGCGTGATACTAATGTTTCTCAAAATCAATTTGGATTCATGCCGGGTAGGTCGACTATGGAAGCCATACATTTATTAAGAGGTTTGATGGAGAAATATAGAGAAAATAAGGAGGATCTACATATGATATTTATTGATTTAGAAAAAGCATATGATAAAGTTCCAAGAGAAGTGCTATGGAGAGTTCTTGAAAAGAAAGGAGTCAATAATGCTTATATTCAAATCATTAAAGATATGTATGCAGGAGCTATTACTTGTCTTCAAACACAAGGTGGATTGACCAAGTATTTCCCTATTTCGGTTGGGTTACATCAAGGATCAGCCTTAAGCCCATATCTTTTTGCTTTAGTCATGGATATTCTCACTAGAAATTTGCAAGAGGATGTACCTTAGTGTATGCTTTTTGCTGATGATATTCTTCTTGTTGATAAGACTAGAGAGGGAGTTGAAGGTAAACTTGAATTATGGAGGTCAACCTTAGAGTCTAAAGGTTTTCGCTTGAGTAGATCTAAAACGGAATATATGGAGTGTAATTTTAGTAGTAATAGACCTAGTGAGGGGATTGTGACTTTGGGCGATCAAGTCATTAATAAGAGTACACGTTTTAGATATCTTGGATCTATTGTTCAGAGTGATGGTGAAATAGATGGGGATATTATCAGCAGAATTCAAGTTGGATGGTTGAAGTGGAGGAATGCATCGGGCTTGTTATGTGATAGAAATGTACCCCTCAAACTTAAGAGATAATTCTATAAGATGGTAGTGAGGCCTGCAATGCTTTATGGTGCCGAATGTTGGCCATTAAAAGAGAAGCATAATACTAAGTTAAGTGTGGCAGAGATGAGGATGCTCAGCTGGATGAGTGGCTTTACCCTTAGAGATAGGATACGAAATGAGCATATACGTGAAAAGGTTGGAGTAGCTCTAGATTAGAGAGAGTCGCCTTAGATGGTTTGGTCACATAAAACGGCGGCCTTCCGATGACCCGGTTAGGAGAGTAGAGGTATTAGATTTGACTTATATTAAGAAAGGTAGGGGTAGACCTAAAAAGACTTGGTTAGAAAATATTAGGAATGACCTTTCTTTATTAGATTTAAACGAGAATTTGACTTTTAATATAACACAATGGAGAAAAAGGATTCATGTAGCCGACCCCACGTAGTGGGATAAAGGATTGATGTTGTTGTTGTTGTTGTATTCAAATCTTTTATTTATAAAAATAGCTTCAAATTATCTCCATCTACAATAATACTATCCAAATCTCAACGAACATATTAGGAGCAGTTGCCTGCAGGTCCTGTCCATCACCAACCCGCCTATGACTCCATTGCTAATGCTTCTGATTAACCGTGTTTTATTTTTGATTTGATAGAAGTACACTGGGAAGAAAGCTACAACAAGCACCAGTTTGTTCCAGGACTGATCCTAGCCATGCTCGTCAACACCCGAGTATGGTTATCAATAAAAGGGACACAAAGATATCTTGTTTCAGGATTCTCTATGGAATGTGCACTATTTTTTTCTGAGACTAGAAGGAAACAAGCAACCGCACAACCCTTTTTGGTTCCCTAGCAAGTAAGGGATGCCCTTCTGCGAGATAGGAAAACTGTTATATATATATATATATATATATATATATATATATATATATATTTTTTTTTTTTTTTTTTGTTATTTTCTTGAAGTGTGTCTTCATAGATATTGTATCTATATTTACTTTAATTGTTGACAAGTATTGGGCTAAGAATGTTTCATGTGATTTATGTGAAGTTAGGAAGAAAACATTTGGTTTCAGTGCAATTATGTTAGTGTGGGCTACAGTCTTGTATTGATCTGCAATATTTAATGTCTAATGAAACATCTGATGATATCAACAGGTATTGAGCTCAACTATCTGCTTGTCTTTTTTTCCCTGACCTCCCCCCACCAAGATTTTTTGTTGATGTTGAGTATAATTAGAAAAAACTTGAGATGGAAGCATTTGTTGCGATCATGATTTCTTTTCTTAAAGACTTTAGGGTTCACGTTACATTTTTCTTGCCATTGTGGTATTGCCTGCTTCATTCTCTTTAAGATCAAGGGTTCTGCACCATTTGCAACTCATTTTAGGTTAGCTATCAATTAAAAAAATTTCCCATCAACCTTTGCTTCAACTTTTATTGAATGGGTGGAAATGGATGTAAACATGGTATTCAGGGCCAGATATAGTTAATATCATTATATACTTGTTATATTCAGACTTCACCGTGGAGAACACTAAACTATACCACTGAGAAGCTTAAATATGTTTATAAAATAATTTTAAGTATAAAAATTTGCATAAATTGATCTCTTATTTATAGATTCTTGCTGGGGATTCATCATTATAAAATTGATTGCATGCATGATTATATAGAAAATAAGACATGGTATTGTGTAGCATGATTAGAATATCTAATTTGATGAAGTTGTTTATCAATGTTTCCTTAAAAAAAGTCGTCCTCTTTGAATAGTCACCAGAGCTAACTTCAGATATTGTACTCATTAGAGCTGATTGATAAGTTGTATTCGGGGACGGATTCTTATGTAGTAGTTGTTGGCGAATTTATTTGTCCACAAGCAGATCCTTAAGTTGAGTTTAAGCATATCAACTTAGCTTGGTTTGAATTGGGTTAGGGGTGTAAACGAGTCGAGTCGAGTCGAGTATTTGCCTTATCAAGCCTGACTCGTTTAATCAAGCTCGAGCTCGATTAGTGGGCTCGAGATCGACTCATTTAGAAAATATCAAGCTCGAGCTCGACTCGAAAGCTTGAGCTCGTTTGAAAAGCTCGAGCTCGAGATCGAGCTCGTTTGAAATTATAAAAAATAAGCTATCAAATATTATAAATAAAAAATATATATAATTATATGTATATATATTTATATTGAGTAGCTTGATAAGCTTTCGAGTCGATTCGGGTTGAGCTCGAACTCGAGCTCGTTTATCATACGAGCTCGATTGTAGGCTCAGGCTCAAGTTCAAAGCTCGATAAGCTCGGCTCGCGAACTTGTTAACGAGTCGAGTTCGAGCCGTCTCGGCTCACTTACACCCCTATATTGGGTTGACTTGATTTGAACACTGTTTTCTGGATTTACATTGGGTTTATTGATTCTCTTATATTTTTGAAAGTTTCTTACTTAAAGAATAAAAAACATATAAAATATTATTCTTTAATTAGCATAAAAATTTCATAAATATCTATTTAAAGTTTCATTTGGACAATTTTTTCACTACTTTTTGAAACAATTTTTTAGTATAAAAATTTTTAGTTCAAGATATTTTTGTATTCGAAAGCAGTGAGAAAGTTCTCCCAAATGCATCAATCAAATTTATTTTGACTTATGGCATGGCCCTTTTATTTATATAAGTAAATACTTCGTCTCTAAATAGGTGCTTGATGTTTCCAGTTCCATTGTATTTTTCTTCAACTTCTTATTTCTCTTAAGTTATGCAATTCTTCATTCTTGTTAAGAATGGAAGCTCCAAAAGATAAGACTAACATTTCAAATTATAGTTGATAAATCATAAAAAAAATATTTTAAGTGGGCAGAAATCTCGAGGCAATTTCTTATTAGAAACTTATGAAATTAAATCCAGAGCCATCTAACTCCGATTTCAGCAAACTTATAGTTCAATTGACTGTCTCGAAGAGACGAACCTAGCAACATCAAATTTGATCCAATCTGAGCCCAAATGGATCCAAATCAAGGGCATGAAGCGTGTTTAGAAGGTTAGAAGTATAAATTAGATGATCAAGACAAATCCAACGAATCCAAACTCATCGAATTCTGTCATCAAAGGCAATAAAATGCTCGATAAAGAGTCTCTGATCAAGGGAATCAATATCGCCCCTCCATCAAAAACACTCCTAACATGCTCTTGATCTTCTCCCTATTTATTAGACATAGCACTCCCTAAAAAATTATAAATAGACCCTCAATTCTTCACAAGGAGGGAGGAGAAAAAAAAGCATAGGAAGAACAAAGAGATATTTGAGATCTATCTTGTCACCAAGCTTCTCCTTGACCACTGCCCAGCCACCAGCTATCGCTAGACTTTTGCCTGGCCACCATCCATCATCGGACTTCTGTCCAGCCACCGACAGTTGTCGGACATCCGTCTGGCCACCAACCGTCGCCGGACAGTCGTTGAACTTTCGCTTGACCACCTACCATTGTTGAACTTCCGCCCAACCACCAACCGTCACCAGACTCCCGCCCGGTCACCAATCGACGATGAACTTCCGCCTGGCCACCGACGATCGCCAAACTTTGGTCCGATTATTAACCATCGCAAGACTTCTACTCAGCCACTGACCGACGCCGGACTTTTGCTCAGCCATTGACCGTCACAAGACTTCCACTCGCCCATCAATCATCATCGAACTTCCGCCCGACTGTCGATCGTCGCCGGCCTTTTGCCCGAGCACTGACCGACGCTGGACTTTCGACCAACCGCCTGCCAATGCCAAACTTTCTATAGGCCGCCAAATGACATGGGACTTTTTCCAGTTGTCGACCTACTCTAGACTTTCTCCCGGCCTTTGACTGTCGCCGAACTTTTATCTGGCCATCAATTGACACCTGAGTTTCCCCACAACTCTCCAAATTATTATAATTTCTTTGTCCTCAAGTTTTGAGATGTGTCAATCTTTTTAACATATTTAAATAATAGTGGAATCATTTCGACTGGACATGGTCTTGTGGGTTCTCCCTTTTGTTAGGTTTTAGATGTGATCGTTTGCCAAGTTTTTCCCACTATCCTTAAGCGGCAAGCTTGAATATGGTCCAGGAGGAATTATTCTCATGTTCATCAAGTTGGTCAAAGCGTTTGTCAAACAATTAGTCAATCAAATAATTGTTAAAGATTTTTCTCACATCTCAGGAATTTCCCAGAATGAAAATGAGTCACTCAAAGAATACTCTCAAAAATTTTCTGCTAAAGCTCGCCAAATTCTAAGCGTGGATCCTAAATTGTTTAGAGGAGTTTTCCTTAGAAGGCTTCATCCTGACCCCTTTTACTCAGCACTCATGCGAGATACAGTTCATGCATATGCTGACCTGATCCATCATGGAGACACAAATCTATGCAGATGAAATCATCAATCCTCATAAAAACATTATGAACAAACCAACAAAAAGCGCAAAAGTGCATCAGGAATGAATAATTCATCCTCATAGCGAAAGAAGCAAGGAAATTATAACATGCGCCATCGACCCTCGCATCGCGACGTGAGCCTTGACAAGAAAAAAAAATACGCCACTTAGTATATCTCGGGCAAATGTATTAAAGGTCATCCGAGATCAGGAGAATGTGAAGTGGCTGAATCCCTTAATGCCATAATTTTATATAATTTTAACACTATAATATTACATAAAAAATATAAAAATTTAAATATTATACGTTAGAATTTTATTTATGGCAGTATGTTAACCTCCCTTCAAATTTTAGCACTACGAAAATGTTGTTAGTCCATGAATTATATATATATATTCTTGTATATCTAAATGACTAAATATCTAATATTTAAATATTTTTGTTTACTTAAAATTTATTTTGGTATCTGAATTACATTAAAGTATATGTATGAAAATGTGTATTTTATTTTATATAAATTAATATTAGTGACATTTTTAATATGATTTGAGTATTGTCTAAGTAAATGTAAGGATTTAACTATTAGGTAAATAACAACAGAAAATTTTAATGGTTTATAAGTAAATCCCCTTTCATTAATCCATTTTGCAGAAAAAAACTCAATCTAGAGCGGAAGGCCCAACACTGCCACTCTTCATTGTGTGGGAGGGGCGGGAAGCGGCGGAAATGAAAGTCCTCTTCACGACGCTGAGACGGCGATTTATAGGCTCGCCGCTGCGGCCTCCGGCTCTGAATTCTTTGTTCAACCTTTTCTGCCCTCGCAAGTATGAAGCCGAAAGAGCTTGGCGGCTCAGTAGCTCGTCCATCTTAGGCCCAGACCTTCCCGACATCTGGAAACATCCCAGCTCGGCACCTCCTACCCTTCCTTCACACTCGACGAACCAAGGTAATAGTTTCGTCCTCAGACTGCCACTGGGTAATTGGCGCAAATGGGTAATGTGCGAGAAGGTGAAGTCTGACTTTTCGTTACTAGGTGAAGTCAGGTTCTCGGATGAAAGTTGGAATCTTTGTTTAATGGGATTGTTATTGGATGCCTTGTCTTCTGAGCTCTCGCTCTTTGTTGATTATTACAATGCAAGTAATGGTGAAATTGGGACATTTGGCTTTTACGGTCGGTTATGGTAAAACAGTTAATGCATGAATGTGATTACGAGAATGTTGGATGAAAGTAGAGTTAAGTTTTTTTTTTTTTTGTATAATGAGTATTATAAGTAAAGTAAGAATAGTCTGGAAATAACTGTCTTTAGGGTTTATTTGCTTGTTTGTGGAAAGAAAAAATGTTTTAGAAAATAATTTTTTTGTTTTCACTCGTTTTTCATATTAAATTGAATCATTAAAATTGAGGAGATGTTAAGAAGCCTTTGTAACATAGTCAATGTTGATGTCTAACTAAACCCAATCAATGAATGTATTTAACAATTTTCATCATTTTTTTGGGATGGTGAGCGCAAATCATATGGCTTAAACTCATGATATTGCATAAACAACTTTCTTTTTTAACCAATAAGCCACAGATCCTTGCAAATTTCAATAGTTTTTAAATCATCTTTTCTAAATCCATAACTAAAAACTAGGCCTATGGGAGATCCATAATTTTAGAACTTTATAACAAGCCCATAAGAACATGTATGGCATATTGATTTAACTAAAAAGAAGGATTCCTAGATGGGAAAAACTAGGTGAGGGAAGGAAAGATTGTGCACTGAATGCTAATGCATGAAGAATCATGAGTTCATTCAATTCGGTTTGTGCTTATTTCTGTGTTAAGATTTTGTGGCTGAACACTGTTGAAGATACTTCTGTAGGCTATCATAAAGGCTTAGTTTGGGACGGCTTTGTTACAGCTTCTTAAAGCAATAAGAAAGTCGTCCCAAACGAAGCCAAAGTCTACTGCTTTTCATTGTTTTTTTAAATTGTTAAAGGTGATAGATGAATATTAGATGTCTACTAATTGCAAAATTGTCTTTTTCCTCAACAACTTAACTCCATCTTGGAAAAGTTGAGGGGCCTATGGCTGTAAGGGCTTTAAGGTTTCACTTTTAAGTTTGATACAGTAAGCTAGAATTGGTTTGTCCTGCTTTTGGTCATAATCTTAATCCTTATTTTAGTTCAGTTTGGTGGCAAATTATGCAAATCATATTCTTAGACACCACCATATTTTACTTGTGATTAATTTTCAGTTACCTGTGCTATTAGTATTTGAATCAGATTAGCATTAGAGCTCCACATTGAAATGGAAAAAAAAGAAACTAATGTTGCAGTGTTGATATTCTAATTTGGCAAATATCATTTACAATTCAAACTAAGGCTTAGTTTGGGACGGCTTTTTTACTGCTTTTGAAGTAGCTTTCTAGTACAAAAAATTTAATTTTTATATTAAAAAGCTACTTCAAGAAGCAGGAAAAAAATTGTCCCAAACGAAACCTAAGTATTGTTCCCTTGGTGCAAAATAGAATTGGCAACTCATATTTCACTCAATTGAAAAGGCTGGAGGAGGATTCATAAAGTAAACCCCAAATAATTTGGAAAGGCTAATAGTGATGATGAAGATGATGTTGACATTTCTATTTGTTCATATCAATCCTTTATTAGGATAACCCGTTTGAGCATTTTTGTACTAACCTGTTTGTAGGCTGTGATGACCTTAATCCAACAATTATCAATGGAAAGATAATAGCAGAAGAAATAAGAACAGGAATTGCAGCAGAGATACGCCAGATGAAAGATGCAACTGGAAAAATCCCAGGTCTAGCTGTTGTGTTGGTGGGCAAGCGAAGAGATTCACAATCTTATGTCCGTCATAAAATAAAGGATTGTGAGGAAGTTGGAATCAACTCTTTCCTGGATGAGCTTCCTGAAGATTGTCCACAAGATGATGTAGTAAATGCTGTTTCAAACTTCAACAAAGATCCATCTGTTCACGGTATTCTTGTGCAACTACCTTTACCAAAAGTAATTTCTTTTTCTTTTGCTGTAAACTTACAATGCTTGAATATTTTTACGCTTTAAGGTTTTACTTGGTTTCGTATCAGTGTACATTAATTCTTTACAATAAAATCTAGTCTCTTAGTTATCTCAAGCTGTGGTAGTAACAAATGCGACTAAAGTGCTTGAACATGGAATGATACAATTGTTGGGCTCATATATTAGATGCTATTTAAAATTGAGCCAATTAAATTCATGATTTATTTATGTATTAAATTATTATTTGACTCATGTGGCATCTCAATTAAATTTTTATAGAATTAATAATTGTGTAGAAGCCAAGTATTTATTTTATTTTAGTGATGGGTTGAAATAAAATAAATACATTTAAAGTATAAAGAGGTCGTGGTCTCCAGTTTAAGTGGTTAAGTTCTTATTTCTCTCATTTCTCATCTTGAGTGAAAAAGAAGGGGTCTATCGCTTTATGGGAGAATGCCGCTTCAAACGTGGATGACCGAAAACATCGATTTTGTATTTCAATGGATTCAAATATGTTTCCGATAATTCTTCTTAATGATTTGACATGTCTTTCGGAGACAATGAAATTAATCTTCGTTCTCCATTAAATCCTAACAAATAATGACCTAAAAATCTTGTTTTTGCATTGGAAATCATTAAATCACTACTTTCCCCGTTCACATTTTCATGATCTGTTGCAAGCAGCATATGGATGAGGAGAAAGTTCTAAACACGATTAGTCTGGAAAAAGATGTTGATGGCTTCCATCCACTAAATGTGGGCAATCTCGCAATACGAGGAAGGGAGCCTCTATTCATTCCATGTGCAGCCAAAGCTTGCATTGAGCTCTTGCTAAGATCTGGTGTTGAGTTAGTGGGTAAAAATGTGGTTGTTATTGGACGAAGCAGAGTGGTTGGGCTACCTACTTCCTTGCTATTGCAGGTAATGCCTACAAAACTTAAATGTTTTATTAATCAACCTGCATTGCAGGCATTAATCTGAGCTTTCTGCAGAGGCATCATGCAACTGTGAGTGTAGTTCATGCTCACTCAAAGGACCCAGATCGAATCGCCCGAGAAGCTGACATTGTAATCTCAGCAGCAGGAGTTCCTAACCTGGTTCGTAGGAATTGGCTTAAAAGAGGCGCAGTTGTCATTGATGTGGGAACAAGTCCAGTTGAGGTAATTGCTCATTACTTGGTCATTTGCATCACTAATGCCAAGATGTTTTTTTTTTCTTTCCAATTTGTCTCGTTCATGTTTTGATTTGCAAATTCTTAACTTTTAATATTTAGTTAAAATGCCATTCACTTATACTGCATTGTCATCTGTGAAAATTATTAAGTGTGGCGTCTGGATTCATTTGGAGGCGAATTTAGATGCGCCACGTCATCTGGGGCCCAATGCATCTGGGTGATGTGGCGCATCCGGATTTGCCTCCGGACGGTCCGGACACCGCACGTAATAATCTCTCTTATCATCTGATGCTAGGATCCCAGTAGCGAACATGGTTATTGCCTCACAGGAGATGTTTGCTATGAAGAGGCATTTCAGTTGGTCTCAGCTATAACGCCTGTGCCAGGTGGAGTTGGACCAGTTACTGTTGCCATGCTTCTTTCCAACACTCTTGACTCCGCTAAGAGGGCATTTGGTTTGAGCTGAGAATGCTGCAGGAGAGTTTGTGTCTCAAGATGGGTTTATTATTCAAAATTTCCTCACTTTTTTTTAGGTAACTTTCGTAGTAAAATAGCTCTTTCTTTTTTTAATAGGTTAGGATAAGCCACCACATTTCCTTGGACATCCTGTGCTGTAGTCTTTTCAGTAAAAAGTTCTGTAAATTATAAAAAAATAATGATAGAAGATTTTTGATTGTTTTCAGAAATGAAGTGTTTCATTAGAAATCTTTTCTTGTATGTAAATATTACGAAGCCTGTCAGTAAAAAAAAAAAAAAAAAGTTTTCTACAGGTCAACAAATTATTAGTTTGTTCAAGGCGGCAGAAAGACTAAGGTCACATTTACCACTGCTTTTGGACGATGGGAATTTCTATAAAATCTATATTCAGTTATCGTTGATCGAAAATTTAGCTGTGAGACAATTTTATTATTGCAGTCTAAAACAATTTAGTTTAAAAACTTTATTTTTTTCTAAAAAATTATTTTAAAAAACAATAAGAAAGTTATCCCAAATGAAGTCATGGTTACAATCAAATTCAGATATAATTCAAGTTTTTGGGTGAGCATGTCTCCATTGATGATGCAAGTTTGACAACGAAGAACGCCATGATCAAAATGCCTACTGAAGCATCTGGTACCTAGAAGAACTAGTACCCATTTCCTTAAAACTTGCTTGAACCCAAAAATCTCCATTGGTGGCAAGCAAAATATCCCATTTCCTGGACTTGAATCTTAAATCTATGGCTATTCATGAAATGCAAATTTAAGGAAACCGAGAAGCTCCTTGTATAGATGCAGGCCAGAGGGTTTAAATCATTAAATAAGCCATAGCCATTGAGCATGTGAACGTGTAAATGTTCAATGAAATAATCATATAACTTGTATAATCAGATTACTTCAACTTTGAAAACACAAGCAGACTGTTTATTACTATAAACTTTAAAAAAAAATGCTATTAATTCACAATGATTCAGGTAAATGAAATGTTCTGCTCTGCAACCCATGCTTGGTCAGGCTTCAGTTGAACTCTGCCAATCTGATGAAAGGGCAAAAAGGTTAAAATGACAAGAAATTTTACTAGAATAATATGTGTTAAGAAGGAGAGATTATTCTGTGCAGACACCGGACGGGAGAACCGTCCGGTACCGAGTGGTACCGGCGCTCAGTATCGAGTGCGGTACACATTTGAGTGACGTGACGCATTTTTATTGGTCTCTGGGCGATGTTGTCATTAAGAAGATAGCTATGCTACCTGTGCGTTTTCAACGCAAACAAAATCTCTGCAACAGGATTCCATTTGCGTGTGTGGGTTCCATAAGACAGCATCAGGCCAGCTGAACAGATCGTGAAGAAACATAAGATGGCTAATTAAAATTCACAACAGAACAAAATGGAAAGAACATAAAAAGTAGGATAGAAGAGCACATAGCCTACATACTTGGTGTTCCTGATGGTTAAGGTATCACCCAACCCATTTTCAAGCTGTAGCTCATTAGGTGCGCCAAGGTAAATGCAGTCAACAAATCCAGGAAATGTGACTACATCCCTACATAATATGTACCTTTGTTACATGATATGATTTGCAATCATATTGATTAATGGCAGCTAGTATTTATAAGAAAAGACTTGGTTAGAAAATATTAGAAATGATGATGAGGTCATCGATAGGAGATTTCGGCGCGTCTATCAGAGACGACCACGTAGACCGACGGCCATGATGGATAGCATCTATTATTGACTTCATTTGTATTAGCAGTTTTATATTATGTGTTTTATTTCCTTAGTTTTCCCATTTTACCCCTGAGGGTATTAGTCGCTCTTGTAGCCCCAAGGGGTATTTTAGACTTTTTCGTTTTCTTTTAGTTGAGGCCTATTTATATAGCTTTTGTATCATGTATTGGGGATTTACTTAATGAAATGAAATTTGCTTTCTTTGTTCTCTTTGTGAGTGCATGAAAAGATCTCTTAGTGAGTTCTTCCTTTGAGATCTCTTGGTGAGTTCTCTTGTTTTATTTTATTTTGTTGTTCATCATCTACCTCTCATTAGAAGCCCCACAAAATCCCCTTCCACAAACCCTAGCCGTCGGCCCTCCTTGGATCTTGCCACCGGCCACCACCACCATCCCGGCCGACCACCTCCCCGCCGCTCCTTCATCCACCCGGCCAACTCCCTCCCACAACAAATTTCAATTTTGAAATTTGGAATTCAAATTTTGAAAACTTTCCTAATTTAGAATTCCAAATTAGGAAAGTTTGCATGATTAAATCTTATTTCAAATTAATTTAATTTGGAGTTTTCAAATCCTAATTCCACATCATCAACCCTTTTTTGGAAACCCCTCTCCTCTCTCCCCCTTCCCATAACTCCCCTCCATTCATACCGCCGGCCCCCATTAGTGGGATTCAATTATGGGGAGTTTAATACCCCTCCCTATTTGAAATTCTAAATGTTTCCAAATCTCTCTTCCCTCCAATCAAATCAAAACTGAAAATAACTTCAGTTTTTTTTTGTTTTTTCTATTCTCTACCTCCCTCTATCTCTCTACCGCCGGCCCCATTAAATTCCCCAATTTAATTTCCATTAGTGTAGCAATTACACTCAATTGGAAATCCAAATTGTATTATTTTTCCCTCCCAAACCCATAGAAACTGAAATAAACTTCAGATTTTGGTTTCAAGCAAACCAGTCCCTCTCCCTTGCTCTTCCGCCTGCCCTCATCTTCCCCTCCAAGCCGCCACCCCTCTCCCCCTTGATTTTCCTTCACGGTAACCTTCTTTCTCCCGTCAAGGATGCATGGACGAACCGGAGTGGAACTTTGGGTTTGAGTACGACCACAACGGAAGGGTCAACATCCTCCAGTCACAGTTCTTCGACGTCGGCTTTGACTTCGACGACACCGTCGAAGAATACTTGGATCGGATCCTACCGACGTTAGTGGATTCCATCGACGACCACTTCTCCGTCTACACGTGGATCATCAAAGGTCGATCTATCTTGCCACCTCCACCTCCGAGATCCTTCTCTACGGCGACGTTTCTTGGCTCCTCCCTCCTCGTGGCAACCTCACTACTAGCTTGGACGATCTTCCGCCGCTCAACCTAGTCTTCGTAGGAAAGAGAGAAAAATGCCTCAAGGTGTGAACAACTTTGTATTAATTTTGGGATTTTTTATTTGCTAGCCTTGCTTTATGTTTTCATTGGCATTTATTTGAATTGGTTGGCTATATTGTTTGAGATTTCTTTGCCTAGCAAGTTGAACATCTAGACTTCTTTATATTCGACTTATCTTTTAGTCATGAATAATTAATTTGTTGAGCTAAAATTTAATTCTCTTTTAATTATTGTGTAACTCTTTCATCGCATCACATCAAATGATCTTTCTTTATTAGATTTAAAAGAGAATTTGACTTTTAACCGGACACAATGGCGAAAAAGGATTCATGTAGCCGACCCCACGTAGTGGGATAAATACTTGTTGTTGTTGTTGTATTTATAAGAAAAAGTCTATAATATCAGTTTTGTTTGTAGTTTAAACCGAGCAGCATAACCATAGTTGTCAATGGGGCAAAATAGCGTGTGTCATGAAGCACGGCACGGCGCGGCGCACCTATGGCGCCATGTTCATGGCGCAGCTCATGTGTTTAAAATAGTGCGCGCTATTTGTAGCACATGTGAGCCATGGCGGATGGCGCACGGTGCAAAATAGCGTGTCAAATTATTTTTCAATCTCATCATACTTATGAATATTTTTTATATTTATTTATTTTATTTTTAAAATAATATATTTATATTTTAAGATGAACGACTGTTCGTTGCCCTAATTTCACGAAAGATTTTCTGTTTGCTGCATCCGCCGAACACATCCCGCAGTCTTGAAGTCGAAGTCGCTGAATCTGTCCAAAAGTCAAAGGTTTTCTGTTTTTTTTTTGTTGCATTCGCTGCTTTCGCTGAATCCAACCGAATCTGTCTCGAAGTCGAAGTCGTTGCTTCCGTCGAGTCGTCCCGCAGAGCGGTGCTTCTGCCAAATCCGCCCCCTCCGTCTATTCCAATAAAAAATCTTACCAGCTGACTCCGATTTGACTTCGATTTGCAACCTCCGTCAGTCCGTCTATTCCACAAAGCTCTGTTTTACACAGCTATTTCTTACAAGAATTTATAACTTAACAGGTATGATTTTTATTGATTGCTACTTCAAGTGTTTCACTAGCAACCATGGTTTAGAGGCGTCCACCTCTTAAAATTTAGAAAAAAATGATCGGAACTGCTAGGTACATGCTCGGTACCGCTTGACAGGTCGAACCCCGCCAGGGGGAAGTGCTCCCTTGGACCCCCGACAATCTGGCATATTGTTGTATTCATCATCTTTAGTAATAGTTGTTAGTGTTAGTCTGCTTCTTCATAAGTGTATGCTTTGTATAAGTTTTTTTCATGAGTGCATGCTTTGATTTGGAGACATTGGACTATTTTTAAACATGTAAATATTTTACAGTGTATGTGTTGCTTTTTTATATATGTTCTTAATATAGTAATATAATAATATTTTAATTGCAGCTTCATAGCAAACGAAGAAGCAAATTGGATCAGGGCCGCTTAAAGGATTTAGTTTATGTGAAATATAATAAAGCACTGATTCGGAGATTCAATCATCGTGATGTGATTGATCATATTCTTTGAATGAGATAGATGATGCAAATGAATGACTAACAGGAAAATTAGATGATGAGTCTGATGAAGAAAATGACTTTATTGCTGGAGAGGAAGATTTAACTTGGATAAGTGTTGCTAAGGCTACTGGTGTTTATTATAAAAGATATAATATTTGGGAAAGATCTAAAGGGAAAGAGAATGAATCTTCAATTAGGTAGGGCTGCAAGTGAACCAAACGTTCGACGAGCTACTCGTTGTTCGGTTCGATTAAAGCTCGTTCGTGCTCGTTTAATAAACTAAACAAACAAACTTGAACAATATTTTAAATACTCGATTCTTAAATAAACAAGCTTGAACACTAATGTGTTCGGCTCATTTATGTTCGCGAACAACATCATTTGAAGTTCGTGAACAAGCTCGACATTAAGCTCGATTCGTGTTCGATAGTGAACTTGTGAATAAGCTTGATAAAAATAATTAATATTTGATTATAGAATTAATAAATATAAATAATATAAATAGAGCTCGACATTAAGTTCGCGAACATGCTCGATGTAATCGTTTGTTAGGAAGCTCGATAAAGCTCGTTTGTTAAGTTAATGAACATCTAAAAGTAGAGCTCGTTTATAGCTCGTTCATGTTTGTTTGTTTAAAGCTCGATAAGCACTAAACGAATGAATATGAACTGAACATGAACCGAACATGAACATTCATTAATTTAAATGAACCAAACATGAACACAAACAATAAAACTCGAACAAACATGAATCAAACTTGAACAACCTGATATTAAATGAACACAAACATGAACACTCACATACTCGGCTCGGCTCGGTTCGTTTGTAGCCCTAGGCATGATGTTGCTATTCAGAATGAGGATGAGGAGTGTTATGAAGAAGATTATGAAGTAGAAGACAATGTTGATGAAGATAATGAAACTTTTTTAATATTTGCTAATAATGATGATTCTCAAGAAGAGTAGATTAAATTCTTATTTGATCTTTAAAAAAAAGATTGTAATATTTGAATTATGAGATATTTGGATATTACTTAGTCGAATTTATATATGTTATGGTTGTCTTTCATTATTATAATAGCTTGTCTTTCATTTTTAATGATATTTCATATTCATGCTTATTATTTTATAATTCTTATATAGTTTGCGCCATATGTTCAAAATGGTGTGCGGCACACCGTGCGCTATGTGCCATGGCTCCAAAGGGACCTTTGCGCTATGGTGCGCCATTCGCCGTTAACAGGTATGAGCATAAACGGCCAGACCATTCTCATAATAGTATAAATGTTTTGGGAAGAGATTGGTTTTTTCTTGTGAGATAGGATTTTTGTTTTTGCCATATCACTTTCCTCATTTTTTGCTTAGCTAGAAGATTGTAACTATTAGTACGTAAAGATATATAACTTTGTATTATCTTAATTATTGCATGAGGTGGCTTTCATCTATTGGTCTGCATGTAATGAGGTCATCTCCATCTATATATATGTGTCCTCCATATGAATGAAATCAGAGCTTTACTTTCTAATTCTTATATTATCCTTTCTCTCTTTCTTCTTCTAGCGGCTTGTGTTCTTCATGGTATCAAGAGCTCGGCAAGCCAATCCTCTCCAATGATAAGCTCTGTCACGTCTCATCCCGGCGAACAACCTTATGCGAAAGATCTTGAAGATTCATTCATATGGAGGACACGTATATATAGAAGATGGAGATGGCCTCATTACATACAGACCAATAGATGAGTGCCACCTCATGCAATAATTAAGATAATACAAAGTTATATATCTTTATGTACTAATAGTAACTTTAGTCATCACTGGGGATTTTAATTCTCTTACCTTACTCTTAAATTATCCCCACACCCACATTCCCTTCCACTCAACCTTTATGTCGTCGTCTCAGTAAGACGGCCATTGAAGGCTGTCTGTCTGCTCTACTAAATTACAATATAAAAACCCAAGCCTCAAGTTGACAAATGCTTCCCTTTCTTTCCTTCACAGTCTAATGTAGAAAAAGGATTAATATACTGTCAAGTTACTGACGGGATCTTAATGGTGATCACCTTCTTGATCTTTTACTTGTTTCCCCTGTTGAATTTGCCTTTGTAATGTTTGTATTCTTTTCTTAAGTTCGCCCTTAATGGAAAGATAAATGAATTATACTTGTAGAAGAGGGAGTTTAGAGAGAGAATAGAAGGATATTGTTGGTTGGGGGTTCCAAGCATTGATACTAACTTGCCTTGGGATTTGTGCATAAGAGAGCCTGTAAGAGTGGAATTTTTTATTTGGAGTGGACAAATACCTAAAACTTGCTATACTTTTAAGCCAAATTGAAATAAACTCAAAGGCTTAAAATCTAATTTGAAATGATTTTGAAAATGAAATGGAAACTATTGTATATTATATAGTGCTTTAAAAATCGAACCAGACAGACATTGGACTGTGAACAAATTATATGGCCGGTTCAATCCCACCTTGATTATAATTCCCATAGCTAACTTGCAAGAACTAGTGAGAACAGCCTGTTCAACATGCCAACCGGCAAACCATTCTCATTTTCTTAGAATTGGTCAGTTTAATTGCTATCAGCTATCCCATTAAGCACCATTGATTAGGTTTCAACCAAACTGAATTATTTGATGATTGACAACTCATTTAGCAAAAAACATTAATGTCAAATAAATTAATTTAAATTTAACAATTACTAAGCAACAACTACCAAGCCTTTTCACAAACCCCAGGGTCAAAAAATCATACCGAACAACGAACCGGAAGAAAAAGAGATTCATGATTCGACCGAACCGGATGATGTAATAAATAATAATATTATTAAAACCTCCACAACCATTTAACATCCTATGACTCTTATGGATTTCATTGAAACTCATTACCTTCACTTATTAATGAAGACTTATTATCTTAATAGCTTAGTTTCATATTAGGTGGGCATCAGTTAAGTCTATAAAACATAAACAAATAATACTGTCGCATCAATTAAGTTTATAAAAAATTTTAAAAAAAATTCACAAATAACTTAAGCAGGATTTATAACTAATCTAATAAATGGAGAAAAATGGTAAAAACAACAACAACACCACCAAACGACACACCTTGTGGCTTCAAGTTCCTGCACGAGGTGGTCGGCCATCCTGAAGATCCTGGTTCCCACACAGGATGACCAAACAATATTGCACTGGGGGAGAAATGCATACCTACTATCGAGCCTCTATTGTGTGTTAGGTGTTGAGGAATGCATATTATCTTCAGTTCTCTTTCTCTAACATGTGAAACTATTAATTAAAGAATAATATTAAAAAATAAATTCTGAATATCAAATTGGTAGATTGTAACTATAGCAAATCCTTGTTGGATCAAATCATTTCACCACAACATATATCAAGAACTTAGAATATTTACAATTCATTCTTCCAAACAAATTTAGGCTTACCTACAAATAGCTAATAAATGAAAATAAAAGTGTTAATTAATCATAATAACAAATTGAATACAAAGCACCTATTTAAATTTGAATAATTAGTTAAACTCAAAATTTTCTGAACTTAGTGATTTATAGAAGAATTTTAAAAATTTGTAAACCTAAAAGCATTTTCATGTGAGGAAGAGAAAATTAAAAGATGGATCGACAAATGGTAATAGCAAAATCGAACGAAAGTAGGAGACACAAAAGTGAAATACCAAAATGCAATTTAGAACTAAGCATAATTTTTCAACACTTCCACATCAATGTTGCAAACTCGCTATTCACAAACAATTAAAAAAAATTAACAAAAATATCACCAACTTGTAGTAATAGCAAAACAAAACCTAAAAAAATTACTAAATTAAGGTTTCAAAAACTTACTTCCCACAGCTTGAAGCAAATAGGAGAAGGGAGGCTGATGCATAGAGGCCTTCGTTCACAAACTCGACAAGCAGGAGATGCGAACAAAATGCAAGCAAGAGACGCAAAGTGAATCGAGACAATGAAGTTACAAACGAATGGGATATTAATTGCCAAATTGGAGTATTAGGTCTTAACTTTGCTAATTTTTTCTTACATACCGCGTGATCTAAATGCCACGGCTGAGATTTGATTTTAAGTGAACTGAACAATTTTTCAAAACTGGCGCCAGTTCAACGGTCCGACCGCCGGGCCGGCCGACTTTACCCCGGTTTTCTGCTATCCCGATTTTGTAGTGAACTCGAATCGTTCGGTCCGATCTGATTTCAAAAACCTTGCATACCCCTAATACATCATGTGGGCTCCTAACATATGCTCTAGAAGCAAAAAATACAATATAAACATATCAAAATAAAGTTTTCAAGTGATATGAGACTAAATAACTAAATTAAAATTTCCAAATTCCCCATGAAACATTTTTAAATAGATTTTAATTAGATTTTAATTAGTTTATAATGTGAATTTAGTATATGATCTCTAAGTGTAAATTTATATTTAAACATATAACATGAACTAGCAATGATTTATATTAAATTTATATGTGAACTAAATTTTTATTAAATGTGAGCTAAATTTAAATACTAAAAGTGTTTAAATTAACAATTATTAAAGATATTATTTGTGTATGAGTTCTACTTATTTTTAATCACATATTTGCATTATTTCATTATTATATTATCATTTAGATCATCTTTAAATAATTTAAATATTTATAACGTCCTCTAGTTTAACACTAGAAGAACAATTGAACCTTCACCCTCTCTATCTAGTTCAATTTCTAACTCGATTTTCACAACCTTGATATTATATGAATATAATTAAGTGTACGCTTGGTGTTTCTAAATCATAGAAAAAGTTATAAGTTCAATCCCTCCCTACAACTCTTATATATACAAATGAATAAAATTACAATTAAGGTAATAGATGGTCATAACCAATTATAACTTAAGGCTAGGGTGGTTTTATTCATTTATTTATTTGTTTTTATTTGGTGGTGTGGTGTGACAAGTAAGAGGAAATAGAAAGTATGTATGGCAAAGGGATTAGTTGCAATCAATATTTAAAATTCCACTATAAGATATGTCATGAGGCACGGATCATGGAGAGAACATGTAAAATGCCTTGAGGCTATTACCGAGCCACATAAAAATTGCTTTCTGCATTTTATTTTATTTGTAATAGCAATTTTAATTTCTTCACTCTGATTTAATTGATTGCCAAAAAATATTTTTACCCGCCACTTTCATGTAGCATTTACTTCCACTTCATAACTAGTTGTCTTAAAAATCCACATGGCACCTCAACCAAAATGAAATAATAAAATTTTTGGTAGCTCTTAAATAAACATAATTAAGTAAACGAAGCAAACCTTTCCTCTTTGCCCTCAATAGGATTGGCAGGGTCTGGATCTTTGTTCAGAGTCTTGCAACCTTTGAGGCCTTTAACTGTTACTCCTGAGATAGAAGCCTGTGTGATGATCAAAGTTTATGCTGAATTACTGATGTGAATTTGAAGAATAAAGCCAAGGATATTAAAATTAGAGCTAATGGAGAAGTCATAATAGTCCATTCGTACACTAAAGTATGTGTGCAAGGCCGTGGTAAAAGAGAAGGGCTTCTTGTCTGTGTTTGTGATGGATAAGGCTGTTGAAAAACTCTCAGAATGTAAAGTGACCTGCAAGGGTATTTATAAATTCTTGAAACAACGGCATTTTGTAAATCGAATTCAAATAAAATCCATTAATAATATAAGCATCTCCTCAAGAAAATGGAAACCAATTCAAATATGGATACTAATCCAATTGCTTTAAGAGCTGATAGGCTACATTCAAGAGCATTAATTTTTTGTGAGATCAGGAATAGCAGCCGTAAGATAATTATTGGGTTAATTTCATAATTTTCGAACAAAAAAAAAAAAGGTTTCACTACAGGACTTTTGTCATTTTAGGGGTTCTAAATCAAAAGTGGATCAAAGATAGCCTGAGACACTCTTAATGAAATCCATTTTCTACCCATAAGAGTAAGATTCTAGGTGAGGGACAACTATAGAATTTTCACCACAATACATTTTCATTCACCTAAAGAGGATTTTAAGTTTTTCTAATACAAATCTAGAATGAGATGAACAAAACCATGCAAATAAAATCAAATTTGCAATTTATAGACTGCAATTTAAACAAACATTTATCTGTTTTGACGGAGACAGAAACAGCAATCAAAATTCATATAAATGATAATTTAATAATCAAATAACAATTTAGCATAAAATTTTCAGGTCCTAAAAAATCATGCATCTATTATAAATCACAAAAAGATGAAAAACTTAAATTGTATGAGTTTTTGACTAAATGCAATCACACAGGCCAATAATTAAAACTAAAAATATAAAAAGATGAAAGAAGAAATTACCAAAATAAAAATCCAATTCTTACACGTGTACAAGGAGATGACTTCCCTCGGACTTGATAAAAAAGTAAAATACCAGAAAGGTACTAAACAGCATTGATACATTGGCGGAGCCAGAATTTTTTATCTCTGGGGGCACAAATTTAAAATTTTTGAAATACACTCAAGCTTTTTCATTTGAGCTTGAAATTGACATTAGAGTTTTAATTTTTTTCATAATAGTTGGTATAAGAAAATAAATTTTATAATAATGAAAAAATTTATTGTCATTCTAGTCTAAATCAATTTCAGCACAAATTTATTTGGACCACATATTGTCATGTTCATCTATTTCAACTATTCTTTTATAGTATATTTTCATATCTAATTTAAATAAAAATATAATTAAAAATATTTTATAATGAGTAATAAATATATAAAAAATTTGAATCTTATTAATATAAAAATATATTAAAAATATATGAAAATTATAATAAGCATATTTTAAATTAATTAATTTAAATTTAGATATTATAAACCTTTTTTAGTGTAATTTATTTACTTTAATAGTTTAATTACATAAATTTTCTATAAAAGAGACTTGGAGTATTCAAATTAATAAAAAAATTAATGGAATTTTTTTCCAAAAAAAAAAAATCTAATAATGTAAAGAAAAAATGATTAAAATGGAGAAAAAATATAAACAAGGTGAGAGAGATAAGTGAAATATATATATATAAAAGAAAATTTTAATATGATCTTCCTCTCACCCCTAGAGAGAGAAACAATGTACCATAGTAAAAAAATGTTTAAGATAGAGAGAGAGAGAGAGGAGATAGGTAGAAGAGAGAGAGATAGAGAGAAGGAGAGAGATATGGTGGGACCGTGGGAGCCAAGAGGCAAGAACAGCTGCCAAATCATGGCATTTATGGTTAAAACAAAAAAAAAGGCAGTTGCGGGTTAGAGAGAAATAAGTAATACAAGAAAAAAAATTAGTGAGGGGGGGGGGCATGTGCCCCCACAGGCCACCCCTTAAATCCGTCTTTGGATACACATGCATTATATATATATTATATATATATATATATATATATATATATATATATATATATATATAGTTAAAATCTAAATTATTACTATAATTTCAATTTAAAATTATCCTTTCCTTGATGAGTCAAAATGAGACATAAAGGAACATTTCTCAATAATATGAGAGTATAATATGTTAAATGCATGTATTATACTTTTAAAGGTTAAATTTTGTATATTTTTTCATACTTTTGGAAAGACACAAAAAGTAATTTTTAAAAATAATTTGTCCATCCATGTATTCTTCTATGATGCACCGATAAAATGAAATAAACCTTGCTTTAGCTAATCATAAACTTTGTTGATATGAAGTAAACTTTTAGCAAACTACTCATGGAATCTTAGCTATAGCTTCTTGCTCATGACATATATTCCATAATATATGCTTAAGTAGTTGATGGATGTAATTGCTAATAATGTTCTTTAGGTGATAATATTGGCTAGCCGAGAATTCCAACATATAAAGTGATTACTCTTTTGGACAGGTAACTAGAATTCATCTGGTTGGTGGAAACATTTCTCATATTTTAATATATATTATGACGAGTCTAACTATATAATGAATGAATCTGATGTTCTATTTTTGGACATATAAATATATATAATGTGCGCACATGGATTTATTCATAAATAAATGGATTTATTCATAAATAGATGGATTCATCAATATTTTTCATGCTAAAGCATTGACTATATAAATTATCATACTATAAATTGGTGTAGATTAGTTGACAATTATTCCTACCATGTTAAATATTTCTAATTCGATGCAATAATGACACTTGTTATATTAATATGCTTTGTGCTAGTGCTACTTTTATTGATCACATTGCATTTTCTATGTCTTGTCGTTTATGTTTTAAAAATGGAAATTATCTATCAAGTTTGATCAACAATCTCATATATTGTCAATTTTTCTCTTAAAAACTTATCAGGTAATAACACGAACAAATTCATCAATAGCATATGCACTTTTGGTTCAATCTTTGTTCAGACACTTGTTGGCCTTGGCTTTAGTTTCATAATAGTCGTTGATCCCTTCCTTTCATTAGTTTGACGGTTCAATTCACTCAAAGATATTCTGTCAGTATTTACATTGTTTCAATAAAATTTTGTTTCACAAATCTTACGATTATAAAATTATTTTCACCTAACCTTAATTCAGCCTTAAGCCCGTATCTTTTTGCTTTAGTCATGGATGTTCTCACTAGACATTTGCAAGAGGATGTACCTTAGTGTATGCCTTTTGCTGATGATACTCTTCTTGTTGATAATACTAGAGAGGGAGTTGGAGGTAAACTTGAATTATGGAGTTCAACCTTAGAGTCAAAAGATTTTCACTTTAGTAGATCTAAAACTGAATATATAGAGTATAATTTTAGTAGTAATAGACGTATTGTGACTTTGGGCAATCAAGCCATTAATAAGAGTACACATTTTATATATCTTGGATCTATTGTTCAAAGTGATGGTGAAATAGATAAGGATATTTGACACAGGCCGGGTGATCGAACGAAATGAAATCGTCACACAAGAAGGAGATAACACTACTTGCCTTCCAAAACGAACTCCACCGGAGGTTCTCCGCCTTCCTGTCGAGCTCAGGCCACCACCTGTAATCACTACAGGATACAGTAAACTCAAAATAAAAGAGTCATAATATTTTTGAATCCCAAAAAGAATGTCCACCCGCCTTTATTTCTAATAGGCTTTATAGCCAGTGAATGTCCAATAGAGACAATAGAAAACAAGAAAGGCTATACAGGCAGCAATATGGAAAGAAAAAATAACAACTAAGTAGAGGTAAGGAAACAGGGTAAATTTAGGTGTCGTTACACATGAAACAGAGGACACTCCTGTGTCATTCTCCCGGGGTAGGAGGATCGTCGAGCTCATAATGAGGCGTTAAATCTGCCACATTAAAAGTAGCTGAAATGTTATAGTCATCCGAAAGATCAATCTGGTAGGCATTATCATTGAGCTTCTTAATGATGCGGAAAGGCCCATCGGCCTTTGGCTTTAACTTTGCAAAAGCTCCCCAGGGAAAACGATCTTTCCGAAGATGAATCCATACCAGATCTCCTTCTTTAAATTCGACTCTCCGTCGAGACTTGTTAGCCTGGTTTTGACATTTAGTATTGTGTTTTGCAATTACCTCTTGAACGTTTTTATGCAGCTGTTGGATCTCTCGACTACGTTGTTCGCCGTCAACGCTGAAAATAGAGGGAGTTGTGATCGGTATGAGATCCAGAGGAGTAATGGGGTTGTACCCATAGGCGACCTCAAATGGACTGCGCTTAGTAGCTTGATTAACTGATCTGTTAAACGCAAATTCCACCTGAGCTAGAATGAGGTCCCATTGCCGGATGTTCTTTTCGACAAAACATCTTAATAGATTGCCTAAGCTGCGATTAACCATTTCAGTTTGGCCATCGGTTTGAGGGTGCGCAGCTGAGCTAAACTGAAGACGAGTGCCGAATTTTCCCCAAAGGGTCCTCCAAAAATGGCTTAAGAACTTTACGTCCCTATCAGAGGTGATTGTTCTCGGGATGCCATGAAGACGAACAATCTCTTTAAAGAACAAATTTGCCACGTGTGTCGCATCCAAAGTTTTTGTACACAACACGAAGTGAACCATTTTGGAGAATCGATCCACTACAACCATAATAGAATCCTTATTGCTCTGAGTACGAGGTAGTCCAACAACAAAATCTAAACTGATATCAACCAAGGGAGAGGAAGGTACCGGCAATGGTGTGTACAATCCCGCACTAGAGCATGAAGCCTTAGCTCGCTTACAGACGGCGCAACTTTGCACATACCTTCCTACATTCTTCTTTAGAGCAGGCCAATAGAAGTTTTCTGACAGAAGGTTGATGGTTTTATCTCGGCCGAAATGTCCAGATAATCCACCATCATGACTCTCAGCCACTAGAGCTAGCCGTAGAGAACAATTTGGCACACAAATTCGTTTTCCATAGAAAAGATATCCTTCTTTTATGTGGAACTGCTTACAATTGCCATCCTAACACTGCTCCCATACACTTTGAAAATTTGTATCGTTGCAATACAAATCCTTGATCGCTTCAAACCCAACAATTTTGTTTTGCAATGTCTGAAGTAGCAGATGACGCCGGCTGAGTGCATCAGCCACCTGGTTGTTGTGTCCTGCTTTGTGTTTGAGTACATAGTGAAATGCTGATAGAAATTCTGACCATTGAGCATGTCTCGCCTTCAACTTCTTCTGATGGCTTAAAAACCGCAAGGCCTCATGATCTGAGTAAAGCACAAACTCGTTGGCAAGCAAATAATGGTTCCAATGTTGTAGAGCTCGGACGATCGCATAAAACTCTTTATCATATGTTGAATACTTTCGACGTGCTTCACTTAAGTTTTCACTGAAATATGCCACCGGGTGGCCGCCTTGTGTAAGCACAGCACCTACTCCCATGTTAGAAGCATCACATTCAACTTCAAAAGCTTGAGAGAAGTTAGGGAGTACCAATGTGGGGGCTGATGACAAATGCATCTTCAGTGTGTCGAAGCTCTTTTGTGCATCTTCATTCCACTTAAAACGAGCAGCTTTTAACAGTTCTGTCATTGGAGCAGCCACAGAACTAAAATTCTTGATAAATCTTTGGTAGAATGAAGCTAGCCCATGGAATCTCCGGACATCATTAAAAGACTGCGGAATGGGCCAGCTACGTACCGCTTCTATCTTTTCCCAATCCACTCGTAAGTCGTAACACTTCAGCTGATAGCTTATATCCCAGAAAAGAGATTTCGGCAACAGCAAATTGGCATTTCTCTCGGTTCACAAACAGTTGCTGTTCTCGTAGAACTGTAAAGACACTTTGAAGATGAGCTCGGTGTTCCTGAAGATTGGGACTGTAAATGAGAACGTCATCAAAATAAGCCAACACAAATTTAGAGAGGAAAGGTTGCAAAATGTGGTTCATTAATCTCATAAAAGTACTGGGTGCGTTGGTTAAGTCGAATGGCATAACTAGCCACTCATATAGGCCTTCGTGTGTCTTAAAGGCAGTCTTCCACTCATCTCCCATCTTCATCCTTATCTGATGATATCCGCTTCTTAAGTCGATCTTGGAGAATATTGTGGCACCTTACAGCTGGTCGAACATGTCGTCAATACGGGGGATTGGAAACCTATATTTGACAGTGATTTTATTGACAGCCCTGCTGTCTATGCACATTCTCTAAGTCCCGTCTTTCTTAGGGACTAATAACGCAGGGACGGCGCAATGACTGACACTATGCCTCACAAATCCTTTGTCCATCAACTCTTGCACTTGGCGCTTAAGTTCAGCTTGTTCATCGGGCCGGAGCCTCTAAACAGGACGATTGGGGATAATGGCGCCAGGTACAAATTCAATTGAGTATTGAATCTGTCTTTCAGGCGGCAATTTAGAAGGACTTCTGTCAGCAAATCTAAATATTCATCAAGGATATCTTGTACTACATTTGTGCAACTATCAAAAGTCTCATTGCTGAGTAGTACAACCAGTAACAGTCCAACACCCTCCTCTTTGAGAGCCTTCAAGAACAAGAATCTGGTTAGCAGCTGCGGGCTACTTCCCGTGGATGGAGAGCTTGTAATAGGGACCAGCACAATTTTCTTGTTCTGATGTTTAAACGAGCATGTGTTCGATTCCCCATCGTGTACTATTTTCCTATCAAATTGCCAAGGTCGGCCTAACAAGAGATGACAAGCATCCATCGGAACAACATCACACCAAACTTGATCCACAAAATTTCCAATAGAAAAATTAACAAGGCATCTTTTTGTTACCCGGACTTCGTTCTCCCTTTGGATCCAGGAAAGGGCGTATGGCTTAGAATGATTCTCCGTGGGTAAAGCCAATTTTTCCACCATAGTTGTAGACATCACATTCTCACAACTACCACTGTCAATAATCATTTGACAGACCTTCCCGCCTACAGTACATCTTGTTTGAAAAATGCGATGTCGTTGACACGTATCTTCCCTCTGGGAACTAAGCAACCTACGAAGAACAAGCAAGCTCCCCTCGTCCGCAGATATGAATGTAGTCTCGGGTTCTGCTGACGGAGGACTGGTCCCCAGTTCAGGCTCATCCACCATTTCTTGATCAGGACCAACATCTTCCATGAGTGTAATCTTTCTACGATTTGGACATCCTGAGGCAATATGCCCAAAACCTTGACACTTGAAACATTTTCTTGGCGCCAATGTACTCGTTACAGGAACTTTCGGTGTTCCATTAAAAGGTTTATGGACATCCTTGCTTACCGGAGCTACTCCTGCAGATTTTCCATCTGTCTTCTTGAAATGGCTTCTGTCCATTACATCTTCTGGAGCTGTCGTTTTCCCACGATTCCACCTGTTAGGACGCTGTTGCTTTTCCACTTTGATAGCAAGGTTAAAAACATCCTGCAATGTCCAATACGGTTGTAATTGGACTACATTGGCAATTGAGGTCTGTAATCCTTCCATGAATCGGGCAATTGTACTCTCTTCTGGCTCGGCTAAATCACATTGAAGTGATAACTGTTCAAACTCTGCAATGTATTCTTCGACCGACAATTGATTTTGCTGTAGTCGATGGAGATTCAAAAACAAATCTTGTCGATATCTCTCCGGTAAATATTTGCGTTGAAGCTCCTTCATTTTACTCCAGGTGGTAATCTTGCTGCGCCCCTCACGATTTCTACTGCGTTTTAAGTGTTCCCACCATAGCGAAGCACTTTTCTTCAACTTAATAGCAACGATCTTGACAACTCGATCTTGCGGAATTTCTTTAAAATCAATGATTCATTCTACGGTATACAGCCAGTTGACGAATTCATCCGGATCTCGCCGACCATCAGAGTCAGGTAGATCTATCTTCACTCCGGCATCATCTCTGTGATGCCTTATGCGACCAGGCACCGTCCTTCTTTCTAGGGCTGTCAATTTCTGACACGACCCGCCAACCTGACCCGAACCCGACCCGGAAAATCTGAGTTTGGGTCAACCCGTGAACGAAACGGGTCGGGTACGGGTTGAAGGATTTGACCCGTTTATAAATTCGGGTCGAGTTTGGGTCAACCCGTCAACCCGCGGGTCGACCCGATTAACCCGCTAACTCGTTTTATTAAAAACTTAAATCCCGATCGCCTCATCTCATTCTCATCGCTATTCGCCTCGCCTGTTCCGCTGTTCGAGAGGGTTCTAGGGTTTCTCCTCGCTCTCAGCCTCTCGCGCTCTGGGGTGGAGCCGTAAAAACGACGAATCGTTGAGTAGCTGATGAAGTTTTCTTGATATCTTCTTCTGATCTTCTGAGTTCTGAAGCATCTGGCATTCTGGCTTCGGTTTAGGGTTTTTCGTCCTTGAATCCTCTTCCTTTCTCCATTTTCTCAGTTGCGAGTTGCAACGGTTGGTAATATCTTGAATAACTCTTAAATCTTAATTATTTGTAGTGTTGCTGTGTTGGTTTGAATGTTTGATACTTTGATGGTGGTTTGATACTTTGATGGCTTCGGTTTAGGGTTTTTTTTTTGGATAAGTTCTTCTTCTTCCTTTAGTTCCTTATGAGTTATGAGTATCAGTGTATGAGTGTATTACTCTATCACTCTATGTGGCATTGTGGCTATGTGCCATGGTCAACTAATCTAGTTTTCTGGAGTATGGCAGTATGCTGCAGCTGCACATTTTCTTGCTAAAAATTTCTGCTTCTTTCTTCTCTTATAGTTATATTGTTAGTTAGAGTTTCGTTTAGTGATTTACTATTACAGTTTATCAATTTTGTTGATGTTGTGATTATGGCTCTCTTTGGCCTTTGCTGTTGAGATTACGGGTATGTCTGTTACTCTGTTGACTCTGTTGGTTGCTTGGGTCTCATGGAATTATCGGGTTGCTTGCTGTCTAGTCTTGATGAAATAAAATGCTTTAAGTATCAATGCAAGATTTCAATATGCTTTACCGGTGGTTGAAAGTACAATTGCTTGTGTTATGAGAATATGAGTTGTTGATGCTTGCTGTCTAGTCTTGATGAAAGTACAATTGCTTGATGTTATGAGTTCAATTTTGTGTTTTTATGTTTAGATGCAGGATTCTAATACAATTGTTGCGAGTAATCCTTCTGAGCATAATGAAATAAATGAACATGTGCATGTTCCTGTTGATAATGAAGTGGAATGTGATAGTGATGAGTTGAACAATCCCATTCCAACTGAGGGAAGTGTTCATAGAAAGAAGAGGAAGTTGACTTCTACGGTATGGGGTCATTTTGAAATGTTGCCACTTGCAGATGATGGCAAAAAACGTTGCAAATGTAAGAAATGTGGTGCAAAATACTTATGTGATAGTAAAAATGGTACAGGAAATTTAAAACGCCACTTGCAAAACTGTAAGAAAAAGTCTCAAGATATTGGTCAACTTATACTTCAAAGTAACTCAAGCACTTCTTTGTCGATGATTTCAAATAAATTTGATTCTGAAGAATTTCGTTGCTTATTTACTGCATGTATAGTCCAGCATGATTTACCATTTCAGTGTGTGGAGTGGGAAGGTTTAAGAACATTACTTCGTTACTTACGACCTGAATTACAGTTTATTTCTAGAAATACGGCAAGAAATGATTGCAAGAAGATGTTTAATAAGGAAAAACTTCAAATCGAAGCCATTCTACGTAGTTGTAAGGGTAGAGTATCTTTAACTTCTGATCTATGGACTTCCATCAACACAGATGGCTTTATTTGCTTGACTGCACATTTTGTTGATAATAACTGGAGATTGCAGAAAAAAATGATAAATTTTGCTTTCATGCCACCTCCACATGATGGACTTGCATTATTTGAGAAACTTTATCAATTTTTGATTGAATGGAAACTGGATAGCAAACTTTTTAGCATCACTTTAGACAATGCTTCTGCAAATACTGTTTCTGTTGATTTTCTACGAAATCGATTGAATTTGAATAATGGTCTTCTATGCAATGGTCAGTTTTTCCATATCAGATGTTGTGCACATATTATAAATCTTATTGTGCAAGAAGGTTTGAAAGAAATTGATTCATCTATTATAAAGGTGCGTGAGAGCATTAAATATGTTAAGGGTTCTCAATCCAGAAAACAAAAGTTGGATTGAGGCTATGAGCTGTTTGAACTTTGAATGTTTTGGGTATTGGATAATTGGATTGCTGCGAATCTGTTTTGGTTTGAGCATATTGTATTATTGCAGCTGCTTAGGCCTATTGTTTTAGCTGCGAATCTCAAGATTTTAGCTGCGAATCTGTTTTGGTTTGACCGTTTGAGCATATTGCAGCTGCTTAACCCGAATTGATAGGCTCTGACCTGCTGCAGCTGCAGCTTGCAGATGCTTAGGCCTACAGTTTGAATGGCTGAATGCTGATGTTTATAAATTATAAGGCGATGATGAAGAACTTGGTGAAGTTATGCATTAGTTGCGACACAGTTAAATGCAACCGAGTTATAAATTGGTTTGGTTTGAGCAGATATTATTTAATTGAATAGAGAATTACCAATTTGTAACTTTGGATGGCATTTTTCCTGTTCTAGTTGCATATGATGTTTCTTTGCTAGGTTCATCCTGAGCCTACGGCCCTAATAAGCCAATATTTGTTTATTCTTTTGTTTTGCAGGCTTGCAGAGTTGCAGGTTCATTAAAGGGTGAAAGGCAAAAATGAGCTCGCCACTCACCACTCCGGCTGTTCTACTGTTCTAGTTGTAGTTAATTTTATTGTAACTTGTAAATTGTAATCATGTATTAAAAAAAAAAATCTTGTATTGTAAGTTGTAACTTGTCATTTGTCAATTATTAACTTGTAATCTTTTATTTTATTATAAGTGTAACCCGATAATCTTGTATTCAAAAAATGATGTAAATATGTAATCTTATGTTATTTATTATTGGCTTATTGCTCTATGCATTTTTTCCTTTAAAAGCAAAAAAAATATATATATATATATAAAACAAATTATCGGGTTGTCGGGTCGGGTTAACCCGGCAACCCGTGTAAAAATGAGGATTATTCGGGTCAACGGGTCGTGTCGGGTCAACCCGTAACCCGCTCGGGTCGGGTCCGGGTTGGGATGTCTAACCCGTTTGAGAAAACGGGTCGGGTTCGGGTTGACCCGTTTAAATTTGGGTCGGGTCGGGTTCGACCCGAACCCGACGGGTTGACCCGAATTGACAGCCCTACTTCTTTCTTCTTCTTCACTGTGAGAATCTTGATGAAAAGGATTCACCTCTTCCTCCTCTTCTTGAACTTCTTGATCTGGTTCCCTCTGCTCAAATCTTGCCAACCTTTACTGGAGCTGCTGAATTTCTCTTTGTAAATCTTCAATGATCACATCTCTCGTCGGTCGCTACAGGTTCCTTCGAGGCGGCATCTGCGCCGGCTCTGATACCAATTTGACACCGGCCGGGTGATCGAACGAAATGAAATCGTCGCACAGGAAGGAGATAACACTACTTGCCTTCCAAAACGAACTCCATCGGAGGTTCTCCGCCTTCCTGTCGAGCTCAGGCCACCACCTGTAATCACTACAAGATACAATAAACTCAAAATAAAAGAGTCATAATATTTTTGAATCCCAAAAAGAATGTCCTCCCGCCTTTATTTCTAATAGGCTTTATAGCCAGTGGATGTCCAATAGAGACAACGGAAAGCAGGAAAGGCTATACAGGCAGCAATATGGAAAGAAAAAAAAAAAGAACTACTAAGTAGAGGTAAGGAAACAGGGTAAATTCAGGTGTCGTTACACATGAAACAGAGTACACTCCTGTGTCAATATTATCAGCAGAATTCAAGTTGGATGGTTGAAGTGGAGGAATGCATCGGGCTTGTTGTGTGATAGAAAAGTCCCCCTTAAACTTAAGGGAAAATTCTATAAGATGGTGGTGAGACTTGCAATGCTTTATGGTGCTAAATGTTGGCCATTAAAAGAGAAGCATAATACTAAGTTAAGTGTTGCAGAGATGAGGATGCTGATACGCCTTATGTTTCACAAATTAGGGTTTGCCCTAATTTCCCCTCCAACAAAGAGAGATTTCTCCACCGAATCAAAGTTAACTCAAAACAAGAAGAACAAGAGGAAGAACAAAAGAGCTTTGCATTAATCTTCAAGACAAAGCTGGTCCACTTCGAGAAGGACCAAATCTCCCAAAAGAAACCCTAGAGAAAACAAGAAGGAAAAGAGAAAGAACTTTCTTCACATGATGCCCCAAAATAAACCCTAATGGCTCCTTTCATACAATCTCACAACTTCCCCCTCATCCCTAAATTACCCCCCATCATCCACCCTCCATTTTACCCCCAAAACCTGGCCTCCCCCCTTGATGCCCAAGGATTTAAGTAAGTGGGCCCAAAGGGCCACCGCGACCCTCTCCCTTTTCTCCCCAGGTTCGGCCGCCCCCCCCCCCCCCCCCTTTGGCTCACTCGGGCCGGATGCCCCTCCCCTCCGCCTCCTGTAGACCCGCAAGGGTCTCGGATGGACCGGCTCAGCCGGTCCATCAATACCGCCCTCTAGAAGATCAACCTTGTCCTCAAGGTTGAAGTCTGGAAATTGCTCCTACATGACCTCATACATCTCCCAAGTAGCCTCATGCGTCGGAAGGTCCTTCCACTCGATGAGTACCTCCCTCTTGCCTTGATCATTCTTCCTTACTTCTTTCACCTGTAGTGGCTTTAATAAGAATTGCATATCTCCTGTGAGGCCCCGTGGTATGGTAGGAGTGGCCATGATGTTCTCCCCTATGCTCTTCTTCAATAGTGACACATGGAAAACAGGTGGATGGAGGATTGAGGGGGTAACTTGAGGCGGTAGGCCACCATCCCCACTTTCCTTTCGATCTCGAAAGGCCCGTAGTATCGTGGGGAGAGCTTCTCACTTCTTCTGTTAGCCAAAGTCTTCTGTCGGTAAGGCCGCAGCTTTAGGTACACCATTTCTCCCACCTCAAATGTCACTTCCTTGCGATGCGAATCTGCCTTGGTCTTCATGATCTGCTGGGCTCGCAATAGGTGCTCCCTCAACTCTTCCAACACTCTATCCCTCTCCTCCAAGTATTGATCCACTAGATAGACAGGAGTCGTCCCCTTCTGATAATTCACCAATGGTGGTGGATCCCTCCCATAAAGAATCTTGAAAGGTGTAAACTGAGATGCGGTATGGTAGCAAGTATTGTACCAATATTCTGCCCATGGTAGCCATTTGACCCACTGCTTAGGCCTCTCCCCAACGAAGCATCTCAAATAAGTCTCCACGCTCCAGTTCACCACCTCGGATTGTCCGTCTGTCTGTGGGTGGTATGCTGTACTCCTCTTCAAGTAGGTGCCCTGCATCTTGAAAAGCTCCTTCCAAAATGAACTCAAGAAGACTTTGTCTCTATCCGAGACAATAGAAGTGGGGACCCCATGCAATCGAACCACCTCTCTGATGAAAGTAGATGCAACAGTAGGAGCTGAAAAAGGATGCCGTAGAGGAATGAAATGGCTATACTTACTCAGACGATCCACTACCACCATGATGACCGTATATCCTTCTGACTTGGGTAACCCCTCGATGAAATCCATGGTGACTTCCTCCCAAATCTTGTTTGGAAGCACCAAGGGCTGCAGTAAACCACTAGGGGCACAAGCTTGATACTTGTTCCGTTGACAAATGTCACACTTACTCACCATGTCCTCAACATCACCTCTTAACCCCTTCCAGAAAAATTTGGCTTTCACCCGCCGATAGGTCTTCTCCACCCCTGAATGTCCACCAATCCGGCTGTCGTGGTACTCTCGTAGAAGAATGGGGACGAATGCTGAGTCACGGTGTAGTACTAGCCTCCCTTTATATAATAAAAGAGAGTTCTCTAGGTGATACCCTTTGAACCCTCCTTCGCCCTTCTGGATAGCCGCCTGAATTCTCTCTAACTCCTCCGCCTGTTGATTTTCCTTCACCATTTCTCCCCAATTAACCAATTGTGGGACAGATAGTGCCATCAGCTGTGAGCACTCCACGCGGGAAAGCGCATCTGCCGCCTTGTTTTGGTTCTGGGCTTGTACTGAATCTCAAACTCATATCCCAAGAGCTTTGCTAGCCACCTCTGATGTTCTTCCGCCACCAATCTCTACTCTAATAGGTACTTGAGACTCCGCTGATTTGTACGAACTATGAATCGTTGCCCCAATAGATAAGGCCGCCATTTTTGAATAGCCAACACAATGGCCATCAGTTCCCGCTCATAAACTGATTTCAGCCTTGCTCTAGTAGATAAGATCCTGCTGAAGAAGGCAATCGGCCTACGATTTTGCATGAGAACTGCTCCCAAACCCACTCCTGAAGCGTCAGTCTCCACCACAAACTGCTGGGTGAAATCTGGGAGTGCTAGCACAGGAGCACTAGTCATGGCTTCCTCTGCCTTCTCTCCCCATTGAAAGTTGTCCTTTTTTAACTGATCAGTCAAAGGACCTGCTATGGAACCATAACCCTTGATAAACCTCCTGTAGTAGCCAGTAAGTCCCAAAAATCCCCGTAGGCCTTTAAGGGATTTTGGTGTAGGCCACTTCACCATGGCCTCTATCTTGGTGGGGTCAACAGCTACCCCACTCCCTGAAATGATGTGTCCCAGATACTCCACCTCCTTCTGAGCGAAAGAACACTTCTTCTGGTTGGCATATAACTGATGCTCCCTTAAGGTAGTGAGTACCACCCCAAGGTGGGCGAGATGGTCCTGCAGAGACTTGCTATACACCAATATATCATCAAAAAAAAACTAAAACAAACCTCCTCAAGTAGGGCTGGAAGACCTGATTCATCAGGGCTTGAAAGGTGGAGGGAGCGTTAGTGAGCCCGAACGGCATCACTAAAAACTCATAATGACCTTCGTGTGTCCGAAATGCCGTCTTCTGAATGTCTTCAGTCCTCATCCTAATCTGGTGATAACCAGATTTCAAGTCCACCTTGGAGAAGATGGTGGCTCCCCCAAGTTCATCCAAAAGCTCGTCTACTACAGGAATAGGAAACTTGTCCAACACAGTTTCCTTGTTGAGGGCTCGGTAGTCTACACAGAATCTACAACTACCATCTTTATTCTTCACTAAGAGTACCGGGCTGCAAAATGGGCTCACACTGTGCTGGATCACCTGAGCCTCCAACATCTCCGCTACTAACCTCTCAATCTCTTCTTTCTGAGCATGAGGATATCTGTAGGGTCGCACACTGATGGGTGCCACCCCTGCCTTCAACACAATACCATGCTCTCTAGATCTGACAGGGGGTAGCCCTTTAGGCATCTGAAACACTGTGGAGTGCTGCTATAGAAGATCCTGAACCACCTCCGGTATGACTTCTGATTCCCCTTCGGTCTCCCTGTCTACTTATTGTAGCTCTATCAGATAGCCCTCTCCTTCATCTCTCAAAGTCCTGAAGATGGACTTTAAGGCCACTCTGGTTCTGCATAAGCTGGGGTCTCCCTGTAGTGTCACTCTTCTGCTCCCCTTTCCATACTCCATGTATAACTTCTTCCAATTTACCTTCATCTCTCCCAAGGATTGGAGCCACTGCATCCCCAGTATCACGTCAGTGCTTCCCAAATCTAACAGTAGAAAGTCCTGTACTATTTCCTCCCCTTGCAATGTGAGGGTCACTCCCTTACACTGTCCGCTACAGCGCTCCTTCTTCCCCGTGCCCAACAAGACTCCGACACCTCTCCCTTGGGTCACCAGAAGCCCCACCCTATCCACCAATCTGCAAGCTATGAAGTTGTGAGTGGCCCCACTATCAATCAGTACCATCACCTTGCAACCTGCAATCTCTCCTTCTAGCTTCATGGTGGAATGTGATGTCAATCCGGCTATGGAGTTGAGTGAAACCTCCACCACAGCCAAATGAGGATGCTCTTCCTCCTCGCCCTCCTCCTCAGTTGCTCCTGCATCCCCTTCCTCCTCTGAATCCCCCACTAGGATCACATGTAGGGTCTTCTCCTTACACCTATGCCCCGGTGTAAACTTCTCATCACATCGATAGCAAAGGCCCTTGGCCCTTTTTTCCTTCAGCTCTGAATCAGTCAACCTTTTGAACCCTCCCTGGTTCACTGCCGTAGTGGGTTTCTCTTTGGCTATCTCTCTAGGAGGAAGGATGATCGTCGCCCTTGGGCCTCCAACCATGAGTGGTGGTCGGTAAGTGGGGTAAGACACCCCTAATCTCCTCGGTGGCTCCACCTTCAGCTTGTCCTCTACAAGCTGTGCCGTCTCCATGATCCTTACTAACCCATGTGGAGCCACTACTCTGATGGCTGCTCTGATGTGAGGCTTCAGCCCCTTCATGAAACTCCCCTCTAGAAGGTCATCTGGAATTCCTCTCAATCTGCCTGATAGTAGCTCAAAGTGCTCTCTATACTCTGCCACTGTGCCCTCCTGCACTAGAGCCACCAACTGCTCATAGTGTGTGCCCTCGCTGGACATCCTGAATCTGTGCAGTATGAGGTCTTTGAACTCCTCCCAACTCCTAACATGTTGTCTCCCTTCAAGCCATTGAAACCAGGCCAATGCCTTCCCCTCCAAACATACCGGGACTGCCATCAGCTTCTCCTCTTCTGTGACACCATTCACTGCAAAGTAGCGCTCCACCCTGTAGATCCATCCATAAGCATCCTCCCCTTCAAAAATAGGGATCTTCAATTTCCTCATACGGTTGTCAGCTCGGTGGAAGGTTCTTCCATCTCCCCAAGCCCCCTGAGTAAAGCCCTCCCCTTGTGGCCTTCCCCTTCTCTCCACCGGGTAAGGATTTTGAAGCCCCCTCCATGGGGGTTCTCTTGGCTCTCCATAGCCCATGCCGTAGTCTTCCCTTCTTCCTCCCTGCTCCCATGTGGCACGATTTCCTTCCGGAAACCCCCCCATCTGATTCGGCCACCCTTCACGTGTGCCGTGGGGCCCTCCCGAGCCCATGTATGGCCGGCCCCCTTGACCACCGGTCATTCCCCAAGGGCCACCTACTCCCGACCCTTCTCCTCCTTCCCTTGGCCATTGCCCTTGCATGCCATCTTCGCTTTGATTTACTCCTTCTTCCCTAATTGGAAAATTAGGGTTAGGGTTTTGGTTCGTCATCGGAGATTTTCCTTTTTCCTTAGGGTTTGATGGAACAACTTGGGCTTCTAACAATTTCCGGATCATCTCTTCCATTCCCCCAAATCTTTCTTCTATGGATGAAAATTTTCCCTCCATCGATGAAAGTTTCTCACCCACCTTCTCTTTCAATTGGCCCATCTCTCCCTCCAAAACTTCTACTTTCTTTGACGCCATGCCTTCTAGGATCAAGAGCTCTGATACCAAATTGATACGCCTTATGTTTCACAAATTAGGGTTTGCCCTAATTTCCCCTCCAACAAAGAGAGATTTCTCCACCGAATCAAAGTTAACTCAAAACAAGAAGAACAAGAGGAAGAACAAAAGAGCTTTGCATTAATCTTCAAGACAAAACAAAAGACAAAGCTAGTCCACTTCGAGAAGGACCAAATCTCCCAAAAGAAACCCTAGAGAAAACAAGAAGGAAAAGAGAAAGAACTTTCTTCACATGATGCCCCCAAAATAAACCCTAATGGCTCCTTTCATACAATCTCACAACTTCTCCCTCATCCCTAAATTACCCCCCATCATCCACCCTCCATTTTCCCCCAAAACCTGGCCTCCCCCCTTGATGCCCAAGGATTTTAAGTAAGTGGGCCCAAAAGGCCCACCGTGACCCTCTCCCTTTTCTCCGCAGGTTCGGCTGCCCCCCCCTTTGGCTCACCCGGGCCGGATGCCCCTCCCCTCCGCCTCCTGTAGACCCGCAAGGGTCTCGAATGGACCGGCTCAGCCGGTCCATCAGATGCTCAGGTGGATGAGTGGCTTTACACTTAGAGATTGGATATGAAATAACCATATAAGTGAAAAGGTTGAAGTAGCTCCAGTGGAAGATAAGATTAGAGAGAGTCGCCTTAGATGGTTTGGTCACATAAACCGGCAGCTTTCCGATGACCCGGTTAGGAAAGTAGAGGTATTAGATTTGACTTATGTTAAGAAAGTTAGAGGTAGACCTAAAAAGACTTGGTTAGAAAATATTAGAAATTTTTATTTTTTATTATATTTAAACGAGAATTTGACTTTTAACAGGACACAATGGAGAAAAAGGATTCATGTAGCCGACCCGACGTAGTGGGACAAAGGCTTGATGTTGTTGTTGTTGTTGCTTAATTCATGGCACTGCTTAGGGGTGTCAATTTTTGACACAACCTGGAAAAATCCGGGTTCGGGTCAACCCGTTTGTCAAACGGGTCGGGTTCGGGTCAACCCGTTTGTCAAACGGGTCGGGTTCGGGTAAGTAATTCTAACCCTTTTGTAAAATCGGGTCGGGTTTGGGTAGACCCGGAAATCTGAAACTAACCCGGCTTGACCCGCTTACAACATCCCACGTGAAGTTAAACCTGTCTTGTCGCGTCAGGACCCAGGCGTGTCGTCGCGTCACTGCGTCAATGCATCTTGTCTCAGCGTCTAGTCGCGTCAGGTGTCACCGAGTGGTCCGAGTTTACCGGAGGATCGGAAGGCGGGAAGGGTCACCGGTCACCGCGTCTACTAAGAACGAGTCAGCGACTGGTCGTGTCACCGCGTTTGCCAACGGAGTCGTCCCGCATGGTTGATGCCTCCGTCCGTTTGCTTTGTTGTCGTTGTCCCACCAGCGCACGCGCTGCCGCTGCTACCGTTCCTATCCCGCCCATAGATGTACACGTGATTTCTAGCTCGCAGGTCGGAACAGGTCAACCCGGTAACAGGTCAACCCGGTAACAGGCACGGGTCGGGTTCGGGTTGACAAACCTGACCCGTTTGCAAAACCATGTCGGGTTAGTGTCAACCCATTTACGACTGGGTCAGGTCGGGTTCAACTTAAACCCGACCAGTTTACCCGAATTGACACCCCTAGCCCTGCCTTGCAAGTTTATGTTAAATTTTCATAATGTCCTATATTTTCAGAATGTACGACCTTCTAAAACTAGAGCATTAAATTATCGTCCATCACTTCTTAATGAAAATTTTTCAAGATATTCAAATATCATGCACCAAAAGCCCACCCAATCACATGGTATTTTCATGTGATCCATCTACTCTTTAGGCTAGCTTGGCAATGGTTAAAACCCTCTAAAACTCATGGGAGCCACAAGCACATCAACCACTCAATTCATGTTAAACCTTTGATTATGACAAATTGTTAGGAAAATATATTTATTATGTGAAAGCCCGCATCAAGAATGAATATGATGAATATAAAAAATTGTTACAAAAATATTTATGCTTATCCTAAAAAATTATTGAGACGATATCCTAACACTCCAATGTCATTAATTATATTGTAAGAATGATGAGTATAAATTACGTATCACTTCAAAGAAGGTTAAAGTTAGAAATTGACCTTGTATAAAGCTTGAAAGCTAAAATCCCACATTGAACGAGTGTAGGGGTCATCCTTAAGTTCCAAAGTTACAACAGGCTCACCTTCATTATTTTGAGAATCCTTAAGAGACCATTCCATGTTTCTTGCAAATCCATGCTGCCAAAGAAAGGAATCATGAGGAATAACATTGAACTCAAAAGCACATACATGAAGCAGAATGAACTTGATATTCCTATGTGAAGTGCTGGATAATATAAACAAACAAATCAGCTCTGCAGAAGAAGTCAAGAATTATTCAATGATATCAGACAATTGATGAGATCTCACCGTTATAATCATCTTATTTGGCACTGATATGCTCAAAATGACATGATTGGATAAGTTCTATGGTTCTATCCTGATTTCAAATTGTATGGTAATCACATCGGTGAAGGCTTAGATTAATCACCAAGTAAAACTCTATATTGCTAAAACTATGATGAGCAAAGTTATCCAAGTTCTATGCTAAGAGATGCTGATATAAATATGATTTTCAAATTATTCCTCAACTATTTTTATATGGCCAATATAGTCCATCCTCACCCCCTTACACTCAAACATCATATTTTCAAAATTTTTAATATGAGTTCTCACAATGTACGATAGTTTAATATTAGACTTATGTTAGATTTAGGTAAATAAAATATTATTTTACAATTAAGTTGAACTCAAATTCTATAAGATGATAGTGAGACCTGCAATGCTTTATGTGCAGAATGTTGAAGCATATTATTAAGTTAAATGTTGCAGAGATGAGGATGCTCAGGTGGATGAGTGGCTTTTCTCTTAGAGATAGGATACAAAATGAGCATATACGTGAAATGGTTGGAGTAGCTTCAGTGGAAGATAAGATAAGAGAGAGTCGCCTTATATGGTTTGGTCACATAATACGGTGGTCTTCCCCTGACCCGGTTAGGAAAGTATATGTATTATATTTGACTTATGTTAAGAAATGTAGATGTAAACCTAAAAAGACTTTGTCAGAAAATATTACAAAATGACCTTTTTTATTAGATTTAGATGAGTATTTGACCCTTAATAGGACACAATAGAGAAAAATGATTCATGTAGCCGATGGCTTGTTGTTGGTGTTGTTGTTGTTGTAGTACCATTAGATTTAGTTTTGATTTAGGTCAATCAATCTAGACCCTAACAACAAAAATTCCACTCATAGATATGAAGATATTGTGATGGCTCAAAGATGTTGTGAAGAGTACGTATTGAGAAGAGTAGATTATATAGAAATGTTATGAAAAAAAGATCACCCCTCATAAATGTTTCCAAGAAGGCGGACAACAATGTCTCACCAATTTTACTTAGATCAACTCCTCTTTGTATGAGAATTGTACCTTTAGAACCAAATGACCCAAAAATTAGTCAAGTAGAGGAGGTGCAACAGCTCAAAGAGTCACATAGGTGTCCCTTAGGCTATTAGCCATTATAAACTTATTGGTGCAATGCCTCTTTTAAATGCTTACTTTTGAATCTTTGATATTTGGCCTATTGTTATTTTTTCTTCTTTTGATTAATATAGAATATTTAGTTGGTGATCATAAATGGATGTATCATCATTTAGATAGTAACGATCATTTGTTAAGTGATTTCACTCATGGTTTGAAGGAGTTCATTAAATTTTCAATCCCACGAAATGAAAATATATAAATAAATAAGATCAAATACCCATGTCTTTAATATAACAACAACCATATTCATGCAAGTGATGTTGTCATAGTTCATATCTCTAACATAAATAATTCACAAAAAATAATTCCAACTAGTAGGCCCAAGACAAATTATTACGAGAAAGCAACTCTTATTTTTAGTTGACATCACAACATGTATTTGAGTCCGATTCATATATTAATATGGTGAGGAATGCATGTATTCAACATAAGGTCTGAAATAAAGACAAAACTCTTAGCATCATTGTACATAATTACCAAGTGCACATTACTCTTAGTAGTAGAAAGTTTCTAAGAAGAGAGGCATACCTGCTGCATAGGACCAGGTCCAAACTGTGGGAAACAATGTGGGATTCCTCCACTGCTCTGGGAAATAATCCAATCAGCTAAAGAATTCTTTCATGGGCGCAAAATGATGAAGAATATTGAATGCATTGAAATTTCAAATTTGAGTAGCCTGAGTTTAGAGAGTATAACGCAAATAATTGACAACCTAATCGGTTTCTTCCCATTGAAGACAGCATCTGGCCGAATAAAGAGGAGGTCCTTGCCATTCTCAAGCTTCAATGAGGTAAGACATGCTCCAAACAAATATATTTCAGCCTCGCTGCACCAAACAAGAACTTTTTCAGCCTTTCTGTACAAATGAATGCTTATCGAAATATAATGCATCTCACTTTTGTGGATAAAAACCATCCATTACAATCAGCAAAATATTTCATCTTTATCAAAAAACATGAAAGTTTTAAGCAGGTAACGAACAATTTCAGCTGAATTGTCTGGAAATTGCAAAAAGCAACTTGAAAAACTCAACATCAAAAACTGAAAAGATGGAAAGGGAAGCGCGCCAACACACACCCACCTCCCATAAGCCGTGCTCAAACAGACTTTGGGGAGCCCGCCATTGCCCTCAACAACCTTAACTCCAAACGAAGCATCCTTTGTCTGGCTCATAGCGGCGGTAACATTTCCGGCGAATCTTCGAACAAAAGATGCATTTCAATTGCGGAGATGATTCATAGACACCAAGAAAGCGGCAAATGAAGAAACGAAGAGTTCAACCTTGCCGGCTTCTACCTGCGGCGACGGGGTAGGCTAGGGTTTGACGAGGATGGAATTAGGACGACGGTAAAAGCAACTGGGATGCACGCCGTCATCGACTTCCGCTTTGCGATAATTCCTGCGTTTTTGGAAGAAAGGAAAATAATAGAGCCATCTAAAAAAAAGGTGCACGTTTTAGGGAGAAATTATTACACGCGGGAGTCTGGATATTATCCCTACAATGTACCAATGAAACCGTAACACTCACTACGAATTATACAGGTGGATATTTTACGTAATAATTTTTTTATTATAGGAAGAGTTGATTCTTTGCCGAGTCCTCAGATAGCCTTTGAATTCGGACTCCAATGAATTCGTGACATGTGGATTGAAAACGAAGATATTAATCTTTCTTTTGTCTTGTCAGTCTGAGTAGGGATGTCACTTCGAGTCAATGGATCAGATTTAGGTCCAACCCAAACTGACCCGGAGTTAAAGATGTTGACCCCAAACCGTCACATTTTTACAAATGGGTTAGATGTTTCCACCCAAACCCAACCTGTCAGGTTACCGTGTTGACCTGACCCGACCGCGAACCCAAGTATCGTGGGCTAAGTCTGAACACATGTCCTTCGTGCGTAACCGAACACAAGTCTTCCGTGCGTGAGTTTGCGTCAGTCTGAACGCGAGTGTGGTAGTGCAGGGAAGGTTGGACGAGCAGTGCGGGGTCAAGCCTCGTGCTGGGAAGGCAGACAGGGCAGCATTGAAGCCGGTGCGAGACGCCTGGAGTGCTGTCGTGCGGTACGGCAAGAGTGCGACTTGCGGAGTTGCGAGTGCGGCTACGCAGGCCGTTGGGTGCAAGGTTAGCGTGCGTCAACCGTCAGTGCTACTGTGTGGGAGCAGGTGAACGACGCAACTTCCGAGTCAATTCAGGTCAACCCGAACCCGACCCATTATTGAATATGTGCTTTCACCAGATGTTGTCGCATATTTGCTGAGTATTTAATGCATATTTATCGAATATTTATTGAGTATTTCAGCATGTATGCTGCATTTTTGTTGTGTATTTAATGTGTACCTATTTTGTAGCTGTTATGTATTCTACACATTTGCGGTGCATTTACTGTGTTTGATGCGTATTTATTGAGTATTTGTTGAGAATTAGATGCGTATTTGCTGAGTATTTTTGCATGTATGCTGTGTATTTACTCTGTATCTATTGTGTATCTGTTGCGCATTTGTAGCGCATTTGCCGGGTGTTTGATGCATATTTGTTGAGTACTTGCTATGTATTTGTTGAGTACTTGTTGTGTATTGGCTATGTGTTTGCTGAGTATTTACTATGTGTTTATTGTGTATTTTTTTGCATTTATTGTTTATCTATTGCGTATTTACTACGTGTTTGCTGGGTATTTAATGTGTCTTCACTACATTTAAAGAGGAACACAAATATTTAAAGTAGAACTCAAACTACAACATTTAAAGAAGAACTTAAACTCAAACTCAAATGCAAGTTCTTACTTCTTACTAAGCAATATACACAATCAATTTTGAAGTTGTGTTTGAGTAGGACAACATGTCAAAAAAAAACTCAAACTCATATAGGAGATTTTTTTTCAGCCATCTCCACTTAAGAAGTATTTTTTCCTATCATAAGATAATAAGTTATTCAAAAATTTCCTATAGAGGTAAGCAATAAATTCATCATGACATAATTTTTATGGAAGATAAAGAATAACATTATCAACTTTAGATATGTCATTAATATCCGAGTTACCAGCTTCTTTTCTTGTCCAATCTGGTGATATTGCATCTGTAAAAAATGGGAACATATCAGATGTTGATCAACTTCAAAGAACCTCTTTTCAAGATATTTTCATCGCAACATTAAATATCTCATCTTATAGAGCTTGACCCTTATAATTAATTTCAATATGCAAATTCCAAAGTATATGATTCTCATCTTTTAACCATTCATAAATGCAACATATGAAAATCTCATTTGCACTGGCATTTTTTGATCTAGCAGACTATCAACTGTTTGTGTCATATTAGCATGTATTCTTTTGCTTTCTCTATCAAATCTTTCTTTATCGGAGTAGAAGGAATTTTCTCAAGACAATGCCATTGCATTTCAAAGGTAATAAGAAAAATATTTATAGCCCTGCTAAATATGAACCTACTACATGCAACTTCTATTATTGTTTATAAACTTCTGTTGTTGCGTATATGATACACATTAGCTACAAATTTGCTACGTAATAGCTATGTATTTATTGTGTAATAGCTACGTATTGACTACATAATCGTTGTGTATTACTGCATATTTTCAAAATAAGTATTGCATATTCACTGTTATTTTTTTGCGGTATTTCATGAGTACTTATCTTCTTTTTTTTACCAACTGTCGGCATGACTTCACTTCAAAGCATCATGAAATAACCTGTGTATTCATTGCATATCTAGTGACAATTTTCTTAAAACTTTATTAATACAAGTTTTATGATCAAAATAAAATTTTCATTTATTTCGCAAGAATTATTATTTTATAATTGTACAAATGTTATTTTACTTAAAAATTAAGCAAAAAATAGAGTAATAATCTATGTCAATACAAAATATACACATAAACGTTTATTTCTTTGAATAATAAAATAATGCATATAGGAATTCGTCTCTAAATTTTGACATTTCTATTTGTCAACATTATGTTCAACAAAGTTGATATTGTTATAATGAATAATTATTTTCATATATTTACAGACAAACATTCTGCAATCATAATTGACTGATTGTGTTGGCAAGCTACAAACAATCTGGAAATTTCATTTGTGTCACTATGTAGTGTAGATCAGTTTGTTTCGTAGAAAAATTTAATTCAACTATAAATTTATTAAAATCAGAATTTATATAGTCATGAATTTAATTCTACAAGTTCCGATTCAAATAACACCTTGAGATTTATGTCGTCTAAGTGAATTTTACGGAGACTATTCAAAATTAATGAATAGTAAAATACAAACTTTCTTGGCTTGCTCAGGTAGGCAAACTTAGGTGACCGTCGACTCAGGATATTGAAAGCAGTGGAACTCCGTAGCATAAAATAAATGCGGAAATAAGGAAAGGTAGTCTTATTATAATATAATATTTAAATTGGGAAAGTAACCTAAATTAATTAAAAAATAGTATTTAATATAGTTTATTAAATAAATAATTTAAAAAGTTATATATAACCCAATTTTAAATAGAGAATTTTCAAATTATCTTTTAGTTAAATATCAAACTTTTAATGAGTTACTAGTCAAAATAAATAAGCTTGTTTTTTTTTCATAAATAAAAAAGAGTTAAATTATATTCAAACTTGGTTCAATTAGCATTCAAGTAATTAAAAATGTGTTTGAACTTATTTAATTATTAACTTGAACTAACTTAAATGATTATTAATCGAGTCAAGTTTGAGCTATTCGTTATTCAACTATTTTTTGTCATTTTTTATAAATGATTTTCTTCCCTATGATTAGAGAATATTAATAGAGTATGATAGATGTAAAAAATATATAATGAATTTCATTGTGAAAGTTAGAAGAGCCCTATGGATTGAGATTTATTTTTGAGAGATTATTTATTGTTTGTTTGGTCATTACCCAATGAGAAGGGAATATCAGCAGCCAAGAAGTACAGCTTGAATTATGGTGTTGCGTCAAGAGTTAGAGTTAGTGATAATATGAGTGTCAACCTTATAGGTGATGCCATGCGTTGATGTTGGTGGCAACGAAGTTAGCGGGTGCCGGGTGTCCATCTTTGTTAAGATGATGTGCCTTAACTTTATAAGTGATGGTGTGTTAACATTCCTGACAAAGATAGATGATTAATTTAGTGTGCATCAACATAGTATGGCAACAATACTTAAAAGGTAGTAAACAAAGACAATGGTCAGAGGATCATAATTAGAAGTAGGCAATTGGATGGCCATATTTAGGTGACGATGGTTAGAAGATGTAGTCTGGTAGTGATCAAAGGACCGTGGTCAGTTGGCAGTAATGGGAGAATCTTTATAGATTGATGATGGTTAAAGGATCCTAATAAGATGAAGGTGGTCAAGCAATCATAGTTGGTTGATAATGTTCAGTTGATCATATTGAAGTGATGGTGATTGGAGGATTGTATTCAAGTTACAATAGTCAAAGGTTCATATTAAGGCAATCATGATTAAAGGACCATAATTTGATGATGGTGATCAGATGATCATAGTTGAGCGACGATGGTTAAAAGATCAAAGTGAGGTGCCATTGGGGAAGAGACTATAGTCGGCTTAAAATGGTTAAAAGATCTTGGCCAAGTGGCGATGGCCAAAGGACTATAATAAGCTGGTAAGTTGGTCATAGTAGGGCTAGGTACATAGATGACCTTAATTAAGCAATTGTGGGTTGAAGATCATAATCGAACGTTAGTAATTAAAGGATTGTGTTTGGACAATGATAATCAAATATCATGTGGTAATGTTTCAACAGTGGCATAATGGTGGTCGGATGGCAGCTGTTGGTCTAATGGTGGGTGGTGTTTTAATAGCAATGGTCGGGAGATGGTTGGTCTGATGGAGTTTGAGATTCATTAAGCCTATGAGTTCTTTTGAATAACAAGTTAGGGTTTCCTTCACGTAGAAAGTGTGAGTCTATTTATAATTTATTAGCATGTTATCCTTAAAAATCCAAAATTTGAAATACACTATCAAATGGCCCTAATTCCTTGATCATATACATTTCTTTTAGCATTTAAATTCCTTAGTGTTGTCATAATTATGTGATATTTGGCACTTTTGAATTCATATCATTGACAAACTCGATTAATTATAAATGTATGAAATTAGGATATTGTTTGATCATTTAATTAATGTCTTAAATTTTCAATTATGTTTCATCAGACCAATCTTGATCTCAATTGGTTCATCTTAACAAGACGGTCGACTTGACCACAAGCTTATCGGAATCAAAGTCCGAATGATCTTGAGTTTAATGGCAGAATTTTGAGATTTATGTTTGATTGAGGCTTCATATTTGAGACAACTTTTTTACTACTTTTTAAAATAATTTTTAGTATAAAATTTCTTAAATTAAAAAATTTAAATATTAGAAACCTATTTTAGAAAGCAATAAGAAAGCTATCCCAAATGAAGTCTCAACCTATATATATATATATATATATATATATATATATATATATATATATATATATATATATATATATAACTATTAAGAAGTAAACATAACGACGTAATGCTGAACTAATTCCAATCAAATTTGCTTCCCTATTTATTTCAAAAGTCTTTCTTTCAGTCTTTCTCAACAGTCCTCTGGTTTGCTGCACCTCGAAATCCTGGGTGTGATGCCAGTCAATAATAAACATGGAAATTTTAACAAAAAAATGTCGTTACAAATTGGGTTCTATTGTTAAATTATATTTAGATAACAACAAAAATCAAACAATAATATTCTCTATTATTATCATTTCATACAATAAAAGGAACATTCTTTAATGAATATAATGTTTTTTTTTTCTTAGTTATTTCGCTTAAAAATATAGTTTAAATTTGATGAATCAATTATTATCGTGATTTCCTATAAAAATGATAAATTTATACTCACTCACTCAATTCAGTAAATAGCCGAGGCATAAGCTTTTGGCATGACAGAAATAATTGATATCATTCACTTGAAATATTACATGAACCTCCATCCAAAACGGGAAGGATAACAGAGAAATATTTGGCCCAGTACTGTTTTGGGCTGCTTATTCACACAGAAGCTTCTCCTTTCAAAGCCTCAAACAAATCTCAGCTATACAAAACAATTAATGAAAAAAAAAAAAAAACACACAGAAGCGCTCAACTTTGCTGAAGAAGATTAGCATGGCGGTAAATCCTTAGGAGGTGGTAATATAGATTCTTCCGGACCGTTACCGTTCTCCACTACAAAAGCCATCTTTAACCCCCACATTGTGTGAAGCTCCAGATGGCAATGCATGAACCACACCCCTGCAACAAGTGATCAATCCATTAATAAAAAACTATACATTTTAGTTCATAACTTACTGCAACGCAAGCATGCCCAGCTGGAGGCAATGCGGTTAATTAGGCCAATTGATCACCTGGATTATCTGCTCTGAACCTAATGGCCGTCCACCCGCCCGTCGGCACTCCAACGGTATTCCTCTCCGGCGGATCCACCAAGTTAAACTTCGCTGGATCCTTCGCAGGATCAAAATTCCCAATTCCCCTGCCCACCACGAAGAAATTGTAGCCATGAAGGTGAAAAGGATGGGACTCAACAGTCAGAAGGTTGGTGTCCTGAAGCACCAGCTCCACGGTGGAGTTAAACGCCAACCTGCTCAGTCTCGTGCCCAGCAACGTCCCAAGGTTCGCAGTCAGCGGCGCTCCGGTGTAATTAAACGCCGTTGGTGGCCTATCCGGAAAATCGAGCCGGAAAACCCCACTCAAATTGAAGTAATGCGCCTGAAGCAACCCCACCTTCGGCATCATAAAACTGATATTATTCAGCGAAGCCGCGAGCCGCGTCCCGTTCAAGCAGCTTTGGCAGGGGTTACTGCCGAGCCCGATGGTGTAGAATAGGTGGCGATCAACTTCCAGCGGCACGTTTCCTGAGTTCAAGCTGCGCAGCTTTGCATTGTACGCGTCAGCAAAGTTGGAGTCGTTGGGGGCGGGAAGGAAAGGGAGGAGCGGCGTGATGGTGGTCGGAATGCCTTTGTATTGCAGAATGGCGGTAGCCGTTTTGTTGTCGACGGGGATTGGGGCATCGTTAAAGGGTCGGGTGGCCATGAAGTAGCGGCCGGGGGAGCGGTCTGCGCGTACGAGGACGTTGGTGGTTTGGCCGGGAGCGATGAGGAGGGAGGCTGTGGTGAATGGCTTGATGTAGACGGCGTCTATTTCGACGACGGTCATGTTATGGCCGGCAATTGCGAAGAAGAGCTCGTCGTTGAGCGCGGCGTTGATGATGCGGAGTAAGTAGGTCTTCCCCCATTGTACCTCGATGGCGTAGGTGTCTGATCAGGTTGTGAGCGTGTGAGAAGTTAATAGAGATCAGAAGCAGAGAAGCAGAGAAGATGAGAGGATGGAGGTTACATTTCTCGGAGCAGGGGAATAGAGGGCCAGGCTTGCCGTTTATGGTGTGCGCGTCGGACATGCTGGGAGGCAGGCCAAGTTTGTTGCCCTGCTTGACGATCTCTTCTACGTCAGAGTTCCACCACTCTCCTGCATTCAGGCGTCCAACGGTCAAATTTCATTTGGCGGTACTCACTCGGACTTTTTTTATTTAATAATTTTGATATTTATGTGGTATTTATTTAATTATATTTTTTTAATTTTAATGAAAAAATAAATATTTATAAATATTTTTTAAAATAAAAAGTTTAATTAAATAATATTTTATTAAAAAATTAAAAAGTTTGTACTTTTCATAAAATATTTGTAACAATTTTCAAGATAAATTATAAATGCTTAAAAATATTAATATTAAAATTGAAAACTCGCAAGGACGATATTAAATTCATGAATTTAATTAAAAAAAATTAAATATTTTATTAATAGCAAATGCCATAATAAAAAAAATTAATAAAAATGTATCAAATTTAAAATTTTTATGTAATCCAGGCGTCTGCAACATGGCCATCTAAAAGACTTTATCACATGTGTAATATTATTCTCAATTAGGACATAGTTATATGTGTGCCCAGAAGGCATCCATACGCGAATTAGAATGCGTCACGTCATTTGTGGACATTTGTGTATCGGGTGATGTGGCGCATCCTGATTCGCCTCTGGACCATCCGATGACCGTAAAAAAATAATTTCTCACGTATAAGGCCCACACATCACCCTTTGATAGGCGTGTTATAAACAATACAAGTGCTTTTGTTGTATACATTTAGATAAACACATTTTTAATACAATATAAAAATTTTATAATTTGAAAAATAACATTATATATATATATATATATATATATATATATATATATAAGATTCGTGTGATTGTTGGTTTGATTGTTTGAAGTTAGAAAATATATTTTCAAAGAATAATAATCAAGTTTATTAAACTATCATTTGGTACATATATTGTTATGATAATTAGAGACCAACACTAAAATTTAAGCTACATAAATCTTCTAAAAATCCTCTTAAATACAATAATTTTATTTCTACACTTCACATAAAATTAACCAAAATATTACTTTTAAAGAAAAAAAAAATTCATCAATCCAATGTGCCCATATAACATTATATATAATGACGCACCTAGAATTAATTCAGCTTCTTGGGCTGGCTGTGGGAAGGGAAATGAAGCACCTTTGCTGGGCAAGATGACAAGGGCGCCATAGACAGTCGCCCTTAGCCATAAAATGTGAGCGTGCCACCATAATGTCCCACGTTGTCCTGTGATATTAAAGTCGTACGTGTACGAATTGCCACTCTGAATTGGACACTGTGTGATATATGCTGGCCCATCGGCCCATCCATTCCTGAACTGCTTAAGCCCATGCCTATATCATTTAATTAAATTTTGATAAATACAATATTAGTTAATTAATTAGCAGCTCATTGCATGAGATATATACCAATGGATGGACATGTTGTATTGCGCATGGTTGGTGACATTGATGACCACGTGGTCACCTTCTCGAGCGTAGATCGTTGGCCCTGGGTATCTTCCATTCACGGTCACGATGGGTTTTGCATGGCACAGTCTGCTCACATTCTTCACCACAATCTGCTCGTAAGAAAATGAAAAAAATTTAGCTGAAGATGATATATGTTTTTAGGTAATTCAAAACATATTCACCAGCTTACAATAAAATGTTAGGATTATTTAATCTATCATTTGGACAAAATTAAAATATAAAAAGAAGGCTGACATGCAGCCCACCTTAACATATTCGTTGGGAGTAGGAGTGTCAATATTTGACACGACGCAAAAATCCGACTCGAATCCGACCCAGAAGTTCCGGGTTAGGGTTAACCTATACCTGAAATGGGTCGGTTTGGGTTCAGAAAATCGACCCGTTTCAAAAAATGGGTCGGATTCAGGTTGACCAAGTAACCTGAAATTGACCCGTTTTGACCCAAAAATCAGAGATTGACCTATTTTTTGACCCAAAATTCAGCAACTTTTAATCAGTCCCAGGTCCATCGGGTTGGCTCGGATCCAAAGAGGGTCGAGTTCAGGTTCGAAAAATTGACTCATTTGCAAAAATGGGTCAAGTTCGGGTTGACCCGAATAGTGCCGGGTCAGCTCCATGTTCGAACAAAACCCGACCCATAACCCGAAATTAACACCCCTAGTTTGGAGCTTAGGCTTCTAGTCAAAAGATTTTGTTAGGTATGTGTAAGTTGCAATTAATTAAGGCTCCGTTTGGAACAAAATTTTGTTGCTTTCTAAAATAGTTTAATTTCTATTATAAAAAAAATTTGTATTAAAATGTGGCTTATAAAAACAGTAAGAAAGCTGTTGCAAACGAAACCTACATTTGCATAAAAATATTGACTCAAAATTTTCATTGAATAATTTATTAACTCCATTTGAAATTCAAACAATTCATTTCATAGAAAAACATTGATGATGGTAATGAACACTCTTTCAATACATAATTATGTGTAAAAAATCAGTTGTTTTGTAATTCAAAGAGGTAAATGTTGTATCATCAGCTAAATTTATCTAAGTAATTTGTGTTTCAACTATAGGATAATATCTAGTTACTCACATCGAACTGGTATCTCTTCAGGGCTGCTTCGGTGGTGAATGGAAATGATGAAAGGAATGCAAGAAAGCAGGTGAAGAAGAGGCTGAGAACTGATAAATGGAACCTCTGGCTGCAGCCTGGTGAAGCCATAGCAATCTCGAAAGCTGGTTGATGAGCAGCACAATTGGCTATATGGCATTGCGATGGAAGCTGAAAGCCTGAGGCTTGTTTATATAGCATAGATCGATGTTTACAGGCTTCTGATTTCCTTGCAGATCGAGAATGCCAGCATTCGACTTCAGATCTTGGGGATTGTTGGTGGAAATGATGCTTTGAAGCGAATGACGATGGAGACCATCAGGAATGTGAAAACGCCAAGAATTTGTTAATGATATATAGTTGTAGTAGATCTTTGATGTTGAGGACTCCATTAATGGGAGAGAAGAAATGACTAACAAATGCAATTGAAGCTTTGTCTTTAAGCATAAGGAACTGCTCTCGGATTTAGCTGGAAAACGTTATTTTCATCTGCGGCGTTTTTTGAGTTGAAGGGACCGAAGTTGTACAAGATCTCCCTACTTGTTTGCATCGTTTTTTTGTGTGTAAATATATTTGATCTGTCATTTCTGTGGAAAAAAAATTCTTCTAAAATGTTTGTTGGGTTAAACTGTGAAAGTGAAGGTGGAATTTAAGCTTTCATTAGATTTATTTTTGCCAAATCTGTAAAAAAAGATTGTTAGAAAAGACAACTTTCAAAATGCTAAATAATAAAATATTAAAATTTGGGGTTTCGGATTTATTGGGAAAAAATTTGCTAGAAAGTAACATTTTAATATAAAGTATTGATCGGGACAATTTTTTACTAGTTAATAAAGTAGTTTTTTTACTACAAAACTTTTTAAATTAATTTTTTTAAAAACTTTTTTATTAAAAAATTACTTTAAAAGAAATAAAAAGTTGTTCTAACGGCATCACCAACTAAAAAACTCATTTTCAATTTCAAAACATAGTACTAACACCGCAAAATACAATAAATCATCTTCAATCAATTTCTATTTCATAACACAAAAAAGAATATTCTTGATATATTCTTTCTCCAACAAAAAAAATAATGTTTGTGAACAGCACTGTACACCTCGTAAAAATGTTGTTGTTAAGATAATTAAAAAATAGACGAGGATTTCCAACTTACAAGAAAATCCATCATTGTTAAGATTTTTTTTATTACTAAAATTGAGGTCTAGGATTGCCCCACGACCCCCTTAAAAAAATTCTTTATTTTATGAATATTTAGGTAATTTATCCCCCTCTATCTATTTTTTAATCTTTATTACAATGATTTTTAGACAATTGCCTCCCCCCCCCCTTTTTAAAAGTTTTAAAATGCTATGATCTTTAGTCAATTGTCCCCTACATAATTAAACACATTGTGTAGATGTATTATTATTAGGGAATGATGAATCAAATGCAAAATGAAATAGTAAAGACAATCCAAAAATATCATTACAACCAAAATTTATTTTGAGGGCATTGTCCCTTGACCCCGCGATATATCAGTGAAGCGTGCAACGATCAAGGATATGAAAAAATAGAGGTCAAACCAAATTCTACAATTTTACTTATAAGTTTGCCCCTACTGAAAATTAAAGCTGCTTCCACCCCTGTCCCACAACCAATAAAGGGAAAAAAATAATCCTGATATGTTGACGGAAGACCATTCAGGATGTAAAGAATTATGTCTTCGGTGTCAATTGTTGAACCGGCTGCAGCGATGTTGTCTACCAGGTTCTTGATGTGAGCAAGATACTGCTGCATTGACTGGTCTTTCATCTGGATTTGATGAAGTTCGTTCTTGAGTTGAATAACTCGAGAACGATTTGTGGGTTGTAATCTTGCTTCAAGAGTAGCCCAGATGTCGTGCGCCGTTTCAAGCGTGATAACGTAAGGCAACACAGGCGGAGATATAGTTGAGAGGAGACCGGAGATGAGGTTTCTGTCTATGAGTTTCCACATCCGATGGTTGGTGGTGGAGGAGGCGGGAGGGCAAACTGAGTTACCTGTAAGGTGATCGCGGAACCCATTTGCGGTGAAATGTTGCTGAAGTTGAAGTCTCCATATTTGGTAGTTTTCGTTAGTGAGAAGTGTGGGAACAAGATTCTTGAGGTTGGAGATAAGGAATTTGAGTGGATTGGGCACGACGAATTCTTCTAGGGAGGCGGAGATGTTTGAGTCGGCGGGAGTTGAAGCCGACGATCCTAGATCCGCCATTGAGAAGAGCGGAGGCCGCTAGGCAGAGCGCTCTGATACCAAGAAAAAAAGGTAAAGCGGAAAAGATGAAGAAAGGTAGAGAAAAACAGAGATTCATTCAATGTTCGTTGGTACAATAGTCGAGTCCTTTAAATAGACAAGCAGCCTTTGTTTACATGGTTTACAAGAAACAAGAAATGCAAAAAGAGCGTAAATCACATTGGACCACGTAAAGACTAGCTGACATGGCAGGTGTACTGTAAAACCCTTAAAAAGCTGATTTTTTTAGTGCAGTTCGTCTGTACGAACTGGATTTAGTACGGGACGAACTGAAGAAATTTGTGAAGAATCTGTCATTTTCGTCTGTACGAACCTGGAGCGTCGGGACGATCCGTTTGTACGAAATCTGTCCAGAGAGCAAGTCGCCCGGAACGAATTGTAGATCGTCCGGGACGATCAGTGTTGATAAATATCGGATTCGAGATATTTTGAATCATTTGAAGAGAGAGAAAGAGAAGGCAGGAGAGAGAAAGAGAAGGAATAGAAGGAAAAGCTTGGTTTTGGAGCCCGCGGAGCGCTTTTCGTCCGACGACGCAGTTGGAGGATTTGTTTGTCTTGCAGTAAGGACTCTGAATCCTATTTCTATTTTCAGAGAAATTGATTTTTGATCGAGTTGTGCACTGTTTTGTGTTTCGTTGTCGAATTTTGGACCCGGTTTTATATTGACACAACTTTCGCCGCACAACTTTTAGAATGTTATAGATATGAATATTGTACACGATTTGAGTATTTTATACGATGATTTTACCGGTCGGAATTGGTTCTACGCGATTTTAATTGAATAGAAAAATATCAGGATGTTATTTGATATGGATTCAGTAGAACAATAGCCTTATATTGATGTTGTGAACGTTCTGTGTGAATTTGGAAATTAGTGCTTTTTGCAGGTTTTTTTGTGTAAATCGGTAGACTGCCGTTACTCTGTCGAATTTTCGTACGATTTCCGATTTTTCTGAGATTGATAGATTGAATAGATATGAATGTGAGTATTGATATGATTGCTTTAATATTGACTATTGAATTGATTATTGATTGATTATTGATACTGGAAAACAAGTGGAACCTGGTTGAACGTTGGTTGGAGATTGAATTGACCTGTACAGGATGGTGGGCCGACGGGCTTTCCTTTAAACATTGATTATGGATATATGGATGAGAGTCATAAGGAGTTCTTATAGATATGCCGACGGGCGGCCGACGGGCAATAGAGTGACGACTCTTTTTTATTGAAACCAACGTATAGATACCTACAACAGCAATATGGATTCTACAACAGCAACATAGCCAGTGATTGTACTTGTTCAGTATTATAGTATTGAAATGCATGTGTACGATATTGACATACGGATTTATTGTTTTATCGATTTCTGCTTTATTGATTTGATCGGATTTACAGATTTACTTTTATTGTACGATTTCATTGATTGATCACTGAGCATGGATACTATTGAGTATTGATATTGATATGGATGGATATAGACATTGTATGGATTCATTGATGCTATGGACATGGATACTATAGATTTATTGATATTATTGCTTATAGATTCATTGATTGTAGCCTACTTGATAGATCATATTGACTTGCTGCATTTGATTCATTGATAGTATAGATTGAGCTTTATTGTATTGCTTTTCTGATCGCTTTCATTGACTAGATAGTATTGATTAGATTGATTGATTTGGCGCGATTGATTTTACTGATCGATTGATTTTCTCCTGTGTACGGATTCTTTTGAGAATTGACGTATTGATTTATTGAGTTGATTTATCGATTCTTCTATCGCTGCATCGACTATTGCTTTCATTGACTATTGATTTCCGTATTGCATAGACTCATTGACCATTGACTGTTATGGATTTGATTGACTGGCATGCATATTGTTTCCAGTGCCGTGCTTTGATTTCAGTTATAGGTATTAGGTGACCTGTTGGGCTTTGTAAAGCTCATTATATGTGGTTGATATTTTCAGGTCCGAGCAGGAATGGAGATTGATCAAGACTGTCGACGAATCCTTTCACTATGGATGCCTGGGGCGTCACAATTGGTATCAGAGCAAGTGTAGTGAAAGGATTTGATTGATAGTTTGATAGAATGGATTGTTTCAAGTGCATCATTTTGCATACATAGTGAATGACATGTGATTGAATGCATTGAATGACTATATTGATTTCAACGAGTTTTGATTTTGATCCGATTCGATTTGATTTGAGTTTTGATTGAGCGGATTTGCTTTGTATCGATTTTGCATTCGATTCCTTAAGTGAAATGTCGAGGACGACATTTTTCTTAAGGTGGGTAGATTGTAAAACACTTAAAAAGCTGATTTTTTTAGTGCAGTTCGTCTGTACGAACTGGATTTAGTACGGGACGAACTGAAGAAATTTGTGAAGAATATGTCATTTTCGTCTGTACGAACCTGGAGCGTCGGGACGATCCGTCTGTACGAAATCTGTCCAGAGAGCAAGTCGCCCGGGACGAATTGTAGATCGTCCGGGACGATCAGTGTTGATAAATATCGGATTCGAGATATTTTGAATCATTTGAAGAGAGAGAAAGAGAAGGCAGGAGAGAGAAAGAGAAGGCAGGAGAGAGAAAAGCTTGGTTTTGGAGCCCGCGGAGCACTTTTCGTCCGACGACGCAGTTGGAGGATTTGTTTGTCTTGCAGTAAGGACTCTGAATCCTATTTCTGTTTTCAGAGATATTGATTTTTGATCGAGTTGTGCACTGTTTTGTGTTTTCGTTGTCGAATTTTGGACCCGGTTTTATATTGACACAACTTTCACCGCACAACTTTTAGAATTTTATAGATATGAATATTGTACACGATTTGAGTATTTTCTACGATGATTTTACCGGTCGAAATTGGTTCTACACGATTTTAATTGAATAGAAAAATATCAGGATGTTATTTGATATGGATTCAGTAGAACAATCGTCTTATATTGATGTTGTGAACGTTCTGTGTGAATTTGGAAATTAGTGCTTTTTGCAGGTTTTTTTGTGTAAATCGGTAGACTGCCGTTACTCTGTCGAATTTTCGTACGATTTCCGATTTTTCTGAGATTGAATAGATATGAATGTGAGTATTGATATGATTGCTTTAATATTGACTATTGAATTGATTATTGATTGATTATTGATACTAGAACAAGTGGAACCTGGTTGAACGTTGGTTGGAGATTGACTTGACCTGTACAGGATGGTGGGCCGACGGGTTTTCCTTTAAACATTGATTATGGATATATGGATGAGAGTCATAAGGTGTTCTTATAGATATGCCGACGGGCGGCCGACGGGCAATAGAGTGACGACTCTTTTTATTGAAACCAACGTATAGATACCTACAACAGCAATATGGATTCTACAACAGCAACATAGCCAGTGATTGTACTTGTTCAGTATTATAGTATTGAAATGCATGTGTACGATATTGACATACGGATTTATTGCTTTATCGATTTCTGCTTTATTGATTTGATCGGATTTACAGATTTACTTTTATTGTACGATTTCATTGATTGATCACTGAGCATGGATACTATTGAGTATTGATATTGATATGGATGGATATAGACATTGTATGGATTCATTGATGCTATGGACATGGATACTATAGATTTGATATTATTGCTTATAGATTCATTGATTGTAGCCTACTTGATAGATTATATTGACTTGCTGCATTTGATTCATTGATAGTATAGATTGAGCTTTATTGTATTGCTTTTCTGATCGCTTTCATTGACTAGATAGTATTGATTAGATTGATTGATTTGGCGCGATTGATTTTACTGATCGATTGATTTTCTCCTGTGTACGGATTCTTTTGAGAATTGACGTATTGATTTATTGAGTTGATTTATCGATTCTTCTATCGCTGCATCGACTATTGCTTTCATTGACTATTGATTTCCGTATTGCATAGACTCATTGACCATTGACTGTTATGGATTTGATTGACTGACATGCATATTGTTTCCAATGTCGTGCTTTGATGTCAGTTATAGGTATTAGGTGACCTGCTGGGCTTTATAAAGCTCATTATATGTGGTTGATATTTTCAGGTCCGAGCAGGAATGGAGATTGATCAAGACTGTCGACGAATCCTTTCACTATGGATGCCTGGGGCGTCACAATTGGTATCAGAGCAAGTGTAGTGAAAGGATTTGATTGATAGTTTGATAGAATGGATTGTTTCAAGTGCATCATTTTGCATACATAGTGAATGACATGTGATTGAATGCATTGAATGACTGTATTGATTTCAACGAGTTTTGATTTTGATCCGATTCGATTTGATTTGAGTTTTGATTGAGCGGATTTGCTTTGTATCGATTTTGCATTCGATCCCTTAAGTGAAATGTCGAGGACGACATTTTTCTTAAGGTGGGTAGATTGTAAAACCCTTAAAAAGCTGATTTTTTTTAGTGCAGTTCGTCTGTACGAACTGGATTTAGTACGGGACGAACTGAAGAAATTTGTGAAGAATCTGTCATTTTCGTTTGTACGAACCTGGAGCGTCGGGGCGATCCGTCTGTACGAAATCTATTGTAATATCAGTTTTGCTCCAGGTTCGTCCGGGACGAATTTGGATCGTCCGGGACGATCGGTACAGGTTTGTTCAGAATTGTGAAAATTGAGCAGTTCGTCCTGTACGAAATGTTAGATCGTCTGGACAAAAATTTTCCCGAGGACCTATCGCCGGGGACGATAATTAAATTTCGTTTGGACGAAAATTTTCCAGAGCACACATCGTCCGGGACGAAGTGCGATCGTCCAGGACGATCTAAACATTTCTTCAAGGAAATCAGATATTTTGAAGAGAGAGAAAATAATTTTTTTAAATCTGATTTTCTGATCCGAGGAAAGAGAAAAAGAAAAGAAAAGGAAAAGTTGCTTTCGGGAAGTCGCAGGTCTGTTTTCGTTCGACGTGACTGTTGAAGATTTTGCTGTACGCAAGGTAAGGCACATTCCGCCTTTCTCAATTTTCAGAACCGTCGTGTTTGGCGGTATATTCTGTCCGGATTTCATTTCCGTTAATGATTTTCGTCCGTATCTTTTGATTGGTTCAGTTTACCGTGTAACTTTCTGTATGTTGTTGACGTGCCGAGTGTGCACATTTTGGTTATTTTCCGAGGATTTTTGTCTGGGTATTTTTTATTCGACGGTGTTTTTCGTCGACTGGATTTTTCTGTGTAGTCTAAAATTATCTGTGCAGTAGAATAAATGTTCTGAAATGTGATTATATACATTCTGTGCGAATTTGGTGAATTTTGATTTTTCAGGAAAATTATGTAAATTCCGTATACTGCCGTTGTGCTGTCCGATTTTTGTCTGATTTCTGATTTGCCCGGATTTCTTCTGAATTGATATGATATCTGTATGTGCTATAAAAAGGGAGTTATAAGGGGCCTGGATCCTAAGTGATTTAGTCAGTGTCTGGGAAATCTGAAATGAGCTCAAATCTGAAAATCTGATATCTATTCTATTCCGGATCCGATGAATTCTGTTCTGGTGCTATAAGCACATCTGTTCTGGTGCCGTGAGCACAAAGGGAGACATAAGAGGTCAGAATACGTAGCGATTCTGTCAGTGTCAGGGAATCTGTTCTATTATGTGATAAATGAATATTCTTGATTTCCGCACGATATGATTTGATATGATTTTGAATTCAGTATCTGTTCTGAAGCAATTATGATTCTGAGATGATATGATTTGAATTTCTGATTTCTGTACGATTCTGACTCAATTGATTTAATCCGTTCTGATTTGTACTCTGATGTGATCTGATCTGTACGATTCTGATTCTGATGTGATATATGTCCGTATAAGTTTTGATTTGATTCTGTTCTAATCTGTTCTGTTTTGTTCTGATATCTGTCCGATTTTGTTCCGATTTCTGTACGGATTTCTGTCTGATGAGTTTGGTTTTGAATTCTGAAAGTTTTGATTGGAGGTTTGTTGCTTTGCTGAGCTGTTGAGCTCACTCTTATTTTCTGGTGGTTTTCAGGTTCTGGGAAAGGGAAGGAAGTCCAGGACTAGAGTCAGAGTCCGATCTGTGATAGGTATTGTTTGTACCTTTTGATTTTTGTACAGTCATGGCTTTTCTGTTCTGTCCTTCTTTCTGTTCAAAAGCCATGTACTGTATCTGTAAATGATTGTTTTGAGGAAAAGATAGATGTTTTGTTCCGCTGTGTTTGGTGATTTATAGTAGCTCTGTGTTTTGTGTTTGTTTGATTAAAATAATTTGAAAGATTCAGTTCCGCAACCAATTCCAAAGCCAGATCCTGGTCAGTTTGTCCGTGTTCATTTCGGTGTCGCGGCCCGGTGCGATCGGGATCCGTCCCGGATCGGGTCGGGTCGTGACATCTGTCCAGAGAGCAAGTCGCCCGGGACGAATTGTAGATCGTTCGGGACGATCAGTGTTGATAAATATCGGATTCGAGATATTTTGAATCATTTGAAGAGAGAGAAAGAGAAGGCAGGAGAGAGAAAGAGAAGGAAGAGAAGGAAGAGCTTTGTTTTGGAGCCCGCGGAGCGCTTTTCGTTCGACGACGTAGTTGGAGGAATTGTTTGTCTTGCAGTAAGGACTCTGAATCCTATTTCTGTTTTCAGATATATTGATTTTTGATCGAGTTGTGCACTGTTTTGTGTTTTCGTAGTCGAATTTTGGACCCGGTTTTATATTGACACAACTTTCACCGCACAACTTTTAGAATGTTATAGATATGAATATTGTACACGATTTGAGTATTTTCTACGATGATTTTACCGGTCGGAATTGGTTCTACTCGATTTTAATTGAATAGAAAAATATCATGATGTTATTTGATATGGATTCAGTAGAACAATAGCCTTATATTGATGTTGTGAACGTTCTGTGTGAATTTGGAAATTAGTGCTTTTTGCAGGTTTTTTTGTGTAAATCGGTAGACTGCCGTTACTCTGTCGAATTTTCGTACGATTTTCGATTTTTCTGAGATTGATAGATTGAATAGATATGAATGTGAGTATTGATATGATTGCTTTAATATTGACTATTGAATTGATTATTGATTGATTATTGATACTGAAAAACAAGTGGAACCTGGTTGAACGTTGGTTGGAGATTGAATTGACCTGTACAGGATGGTGGGCCGACGGGCTTTCCTTTAAACATTGATTATGGATATATGGATGGGAGTCATAAGGAGTTCTTATAGATATGCCGACGGGCAATAGAGTGACGACTCTTTTTTATTGAAACCAACGTATAGATACCTACAACACAATATGGATTCTACAATAGCAACATAGCCAGTGATTGTACTTGTTCAGTATTATAGTATTGAAATGCATGTGTACGATATTGACATACGGATTTATTTCTTTATCGATTTCTGCTTTATTGATTTGATCGGATTTACAGATTTACTTTTATTGTACGATTTCATTGATTGATCACTGAGCATGGATACTATTGAGTATTGATATTGATATGGATGGATATAGACATTGTATGGATTCATTGATGCTATGGACATGGATACTATAGATTTATTGATATTATTGCTTATAGATTCATTGATTGTAGCCTACTTGATAGATCATATTGACTTGCTGCATTTGATTCATTGATAGTATAGATTGAGCTTTATTGTATTGCTTTTCTGATCGCTTTCATTGACTAGATAGTATTGATTAGATTGATTGATTTGACGCGATTGATTTGACTGATCGATTGATTTTCTCCTGTGTACGGATTCTTTTGAGAATTGACGTATTGATTTATTGAGTTGATTTATCGATTCTTCTATCGCTGCATCGACTATTGCTTTCATTGACTATTGATTTCCGTATTGCATAGACTCATTGACCATTGACTGTTATGGATTTGATTGACTGACATGCATATTGTTTCCAGTGCCGTGCTTTGATTTCAGTTATAGGTATTAGGTGACATGCTGGGCTTTGTAAAGCTCATTATATGTGGTTGATATTTTCAGGTCCGAGCAGGAATGGAGATTGATCAAGACTGTCGACGAATCCTTTCACTATGGATGCCTGGGGCGTCACATGTACTAACAGCTTCCGCCCCTGCCCCACAACCAATAAGGGGAAAAAAATAATCCTTATATGTTCGTTAAAATTCATGATCATGATAGGCTTTACATCACTAAATTTATTTTCAAATGATCGAGTACAATATAGATTATTTATGTATTATATTTATCTCAAAATAAATCCAAAGACTTTAAAGGATCTTTAGGGGATAGCTTTCTCATTGTTTTGCTTTTTAGGCATCAATTACAATTTCATTTGACTATTACTTTCTTATTGTTTCTCACTATTTTTAATAAACTTATATGGTGAAAAGTTATTTTTTACAACCAGAGTAATTAAATTGTTTTACCCACAATAACTTCCCAACCAATTTTATAAAAAAACTACGGTCGTCTCAAGTAGAATCTAAAACTACTCATCCTGATTATTTTTTAATCAAATTGCCACAAATGTTTTCTTATAACAAGCACATGATAGTTTGATTTAAATTTTTTAGTTTTTCAGAGAAAATATTAGAAATGATATTTCTTTATTAGATTTAGATGATAATTTGACTTTTAATACGACATAATAGAGAAAAAAGGAATTAATGTAGTTGATCTTATGTAGTAGGATAAAGACTTGATGTTGTTGTTGTTATTATCAGATAAATAAAAAATTTGATTAATTCTAACCCAATTGTTTTCTACACAATTATCTTTCTACATACATGCATGCAACATTATGTTATCCCCATGATTTCTGATTGAAAAAAAAAAAGATTAGGATATGAAATTGAAATTTTTAAAAAAATCTAAATTAAATAATATTTGAAGAAAAATAAATTTCAATGAATTGAAACAATATTCCTTAAAAATTTTTAAATATTTCCCAACTTTAAGTATGTTTATGTCATATAAGAGTATTTGGAAAGCCCCTATTTGGCTTTCTTAGCCCTAATAAAGCTGAGCCAAGTTGCACTTATATAATTGTTTTAATTAATTATGATTAAGGTTTAGAGATCTCATTAACAAAAAAATAGTTAAGCCCAATACGCCGTACTTATAACATTACAAAGGGCATCCCCAATCGACTCATTTGCAGCTTTTACAAGTGCCCGTATTATTGTAGTTCTGAATAGTGCGAGGCCAATATTACTGTCACATTTTTCACAAACTTATTTTTTTGTTCTTTGTTTTTTTTATAAATAGGAATACATTCATAAAAAGAACAGTACAAGGGAAGACCACAAGGGTGGCCACATCAAGAGATTACAAGAAAATGGTAAAAACAAAGCAAAGACCAAATAGGATAAGGGTCGATAAAGTCGGACTCAGACCAGCTTCGGGTTGCCATGGCGAGGTCATCCACTGGATAAAGTAAATCAAAGGGCCGACCAGGTTGCCAACCAACCTTGGCCATCCACGATGCTTACAGCAAGCTGCTTCCTCATCGTCCATATCAGAACCACTTAAACAGAACCAACAAACCAACGAAGCATTCCAGCAATAGACAAACAACCAAAACAACAACCCAAATACCATAATCAGCGACCACGTCTGCCCCAGCCACGAGGCCTACCACGGGATGCAACAGATACAAGAGGCTGATCGCGCAGCAAATTAAAAGAATTCTTAGGATCCCCATCACCGATTGAATCCACAGAATCAGATACGGATTTAGAAGCCGAATCAAAACTATAATCATGAAGCCAGTCTAGATGAACCCGCAAATCAATGCCCGAATTATCCTTAACATTATACAATAAACCTTCTGGCTCCATAAAAGTGACAGGAACATCAACAAACTCATTATTCACTATGCGATCATTACAAATAGGGGTAGAGATACCAGAATCAGCCACCTTACTCACTTCCTCACCTAAACTCGCCACAGTAGTAGGTTGGGCAAGGCAATCCAACGTTCAGAATTTAAAGAATGACCATCAAAAGTAGCAGGGGCCGACCTTACAGACACCAAAGGAGCCTCACGAGGAACGGCCACAACACTCAAACAAACACGATTGGAGGCCAAATTTAAACCCAACGGAATAAAGGGTTGAGCATCGGGAGATAAAGCATCCAAACTATCCACCTTACCAATCCCAACACTAAAAACACCATCAACCACCACACAATTCTCCTTATTCAGAGAAGAATCCAACCCCAAGGAGTCCCCAGACCCAGCACAGGCTACAACATTATTATCAAACACAACATCATAATGAAAAATAGAGGCACCACCAATCACATCATTGACCGCAACCGAACCCAAAACCTACTCACCATCGATGGCACCAGAAGAGACCACAACAGGCACGCCCCCAACCTCGACAGCAGGCGTAACCTCCCCAATAGCCTCCCCATCCCCAACCAACAATACGACAGGAACCAAATCAACACCAACCTCATTGTTCAGACAATCTACCACGGGAGAGTTTAAACTCAAAGCATGATTGGCCGACTCCAAGTTTAGGGCCTTAATAGCATTCGAATTATCAACCACCGGATGGCACTTACCCACCACATGACCAATGCACTTACAGGACGAGCAAAAAGCAGAAAATTCATCAAAAACAACATCTTGAATGTAGCCAAGATTTTCAGGACCTAACCAGACCCTATCAGGGTAGGATTTCGTTATATCCAGTTCCACCAAAACGCGAGCTAAAGACGGCTTGGAACCAGTCGCTATAGCAAAATCGATTTTCAGAGGTTTGCCAAAAAGAGAAGCCAAACCGTGAAGGATGCGAGGAGAAAACAGGTGGGGACGAAGTTTCGGAATTGAAATCAAAATGGGAATCACCGGCGACTCAACATTGGTATCGACTAGAGCGGACCACTTGGTAAGCTTCATTAACAGTTATACATCAAATAAGAACGGTGACAAAAAACCCTACAATAATCTAGGTCATTAGCCAGCTTGATGAGGACATGCGAATGATCGAGCAGGGTAACTGAAACATCTCCGTTCAACTTTAAGTTAAAGAAAAACCGACGAATGGACTCAAGAGAAGGCTGCTTGGTGGAAAAAAACCTAACCAGAGAAAACTGGAAAGGGGCAGCCAAAGCCAAAATCTCAAGTTCAGAAACCCAAAGAGAAGGCATTCCACGAAAAGGAAGCCTTAATTTCCGGAAAACTAGTTACATTAGAGGAACCCGCAAGAACATCGGCAAACGATCGAGATGAAGAGGAACCCCCCAAAAAATCAGGGTCCGAAAGTTTCACCGCCATACCGGACCACGCCGAAAAAAAAAAACGACCAAAATAACCAAAAAAACACCAGGAAAAGGAGACTTCCCTGGCAGAGGCAAGAATCCGACGCCACCGAACACACCGGAAGTGGCTATGGCAAAAGCCGTAGCAGCGCGGGAGGAAAAGCAGAGACATCAAATAATATATCTATTCTTCTCTCTCTTTTTTTTTTTTTTTTGTTCTTGTGTTTACAGTAAGAAATATAAAAATATATACGCATAAATTTTTTTTTTTAATGTTAGAAATAGAGTTAAGTTAGAAATAAATTACTAATGGTATGTCTGTTATTGTATTTTGAAGTAAAAAATAAATATTTTGATGGGAGATGCTCTAATGCTCATTAAATTTTAAAAATATTTCAGTTTTAATGAAGTAGACAGTGAGACTTAAATGAGTACCACATTACCCGACAATACAATAGTTAGGCAGTTGAAGAGTTATTAATTTCGGGTTGACGAAGTCAAGATGATATCGTCATATAAGTCCACCAATTATTTAACATCACATGCATAGTATTACATGGCCCGGCAGGAGTATGGGTCACCTAATCACAAGCATTTAAAACTTCTTCAAATAATTTTATGTATGACTAAATAAAAATATGCAAGTGTTTGTACGTCTTAAAATTTATCATATGATGATAGAAATAATTTAATATTTTAGGGTTATATAAAGTAATACGTATGAGATATAAAAATTTTAGAAGGAATAAAAAAGAGGGATTATCCAATTAAAATAGTTTCATTAATGTGTGTTAAGAGCCTCTTTATATAATTATATATATATATATATATATATATATATATATATATATATATATATATATTATATATATATATATATATATAATGCAATAGACTTGAAGCGTGTGAGATGTCTTCTGTGGTGATTGCAAGACGAGTTTTGGGATGCTCGAGTCATTATCGGATGAATGAGTGTTATACGACAGTTGATAGTAGACACTAAAAGTTGAGTGATGGAGACTAGTTGCTTGGTCATTCGTTAGACAGGAGGAGAGATTGAGAGATCAACAAAATGAGTATTAGCAATCATTAGAAATTAGCATCTAAGATGTTTATCATTGATAGGCTCAATGGGAAATTCTCATCTATCAATCAAGTACTCAATGACTTTTAGGGGTGCAAATAAATGTCTCAAGATGTCAATTAATTATATATATGCTAGATTTGATAAATCTATATTTGAGTTTGAAATATTGTACCAATTGAACTTTGGGTTAGATTTAGGTTGACTCAAAAACTCGATGATTTGATTGATATTAACAATTAGGTTAAATTGGTCATGTTTGGGTTAATTAAGTAATGCTGATTCAAGAAATTGTGTAATTCCAATAATACTAAGATTAATTAGTTTTATTTGAGTTATAGTCAAATTTGAGTCTGAGTCAGGTTTGGCTTAAACATTTTCATTCATTTAATGGACATGTTCGTTTCAATTCAAGTTGGGTCAACTTTAAATCTAACCTTAAACTAACCCATCAACTCAACCAACACCCATATATATCAAAAGAGCCCTCTAAAGATTCTTCTATATCTATCATCATGAATATTTATTCTAATTTTTTAGGTTAGTGGATTCCTTAAAAGGCAAATTTCTAAATTCGAAAATAATATCCTTCATCAAGACTATGCTAAAAAACTTTAGTTTGCCTTTTCTTTCAATCTTCTCACCACATGTAATAATAGTAGTAAACTAATAATAATAATAATAATAATAAAATTTCTTTTTAGGTGTAACTTCTATTTATAATTTTCTCTGCTCTTTCTACATGACACTCTGAAAAATCTCTCTAACCATTAAGAACCCTCTCATTATCTATTTATAGATATAGTTGAATTTTCCTCTTTTTTGCTCTAACATTGCATGTAGTTTTCTAAATCAACCCATTAAAATGCTCTATCTTTTTTTCTTATTTGTAATTTTATCTCTAAACCTCCATGTATAGTAATTTTAATTTATTACATTCTATTTTCTTCTCTTTCTCTTTTCAACCCTTATAAGACATGTCTCATATCAATATCTCAAGTAAACTAGATTTCACCTTTAAAATTATCCTTATTTAAATAAAGGAAATAATTAAGGGTGCAGTCCCATTATATGGCCCAATTTAAAAATGGTGCAAATTGATTTTCTTTAGAAATTTGAAAAGGGAACATGCATTTTTTAAATGAGAGAGAAGATTAAAGCTTTGCATAGTCATTATTCTACAAGAAACTAAGAAGAAAGAACATGAAGATAGAGATTTATTGTAATTCTACATGATAAAAAGAAGAAAAAAAACATGAAGAAAAGAGAGATATTTATTGTGATTCGACCAATAGACATTCATCCACCTCAAAGCAAACAAGAGAATCTATCAACTATATTTTTAACTAATTGGTATAATTGAGATGTTTTGGAGCATTTATCAAGCTTTTCAAAGAATTTCAAGAAACAAGAAGAGAATAGAATAGGAAGTTACATTTAAGAGATATTTTACTAGAAATTAACTTATAGAAATGGATAGTTACAAGTAGATGATAAGAAAAAGAGTGAATCACTGAAGATACTCATGCATTATGTCGTATACTTAATGAAGAACCTTTAATAACCACCACAAAAACAAGAATACGGTAATCAAACTTGGTCAATTCCTTGAATACTTGAGGTGAAGTAGAAAGGTGATTACTCAAATGAGGATATGGTGAATGTTGTGAAAGAAGCTTGCAAGTAAGCAAGTAGGTGAATCCAAGAATAACAACCCTTGATTCATCCTAATGATGGGGCATAAATGAGTCGAATGCTATGATTCATAAGTTTGTAATGATGATAGGCTAATGATACTAGAGCGATGATGGCAATTTGGTCATCTGATGGATGCCATCATGTAGGAGCAATGGGAGTTGAGTTATATAAGTGATGAGATATGGAGTAACATGCGGTTAATGGTATTGGTGTCCTAGGAAAGAGTCGAGGAGTCGAGAAGAAAAATAATAAATAGACACATGTTTCTTATATCATGGTCTTTTTTAGCAGTAAGCGAACTAGTGATGGTCTATATACTATAATGTGATAATATATATGATGTACAAGTTCCTCAAAAAGTAGTGCTGATGATGCACTTCATTAAATGTGTTTGGCCTAAGTGAAACATGGAATATCATATTTCACTGAGTCATCCATAAATATTATTAGAACTTATGTCAACAACAGAAGATTTTGAGATTGAAAGATATAATAGGTGAAGGAAGAAAGTTGTTGAGACTACTAAGAGGAATTTTTTTTTATACAATAATTCCTCATAGAGATTTGAGACAATTTTCAAAAGCCCTGCTAATGGACATTCCCTAGAGAGCCATCCTAAAAGTGATTTTTGAAAAAGGGATTTTTACTGGCATGACACCATCACATCAATATTGGAACACATTTATAATTATGCCAACCGTGGTGATGATAAAGATAACGACGATGATGATGATTGCATCAAATCTTTAGACAATTTTTTGGATTTATTATACAATTTTGTGGATATATGATTCTTAGAAAAAAGAATGGTTATCTCAAATACATTATTTTGAGATGGAGAACATGATAATACAATAATAAAAAAAGCATGTACGGAGAAAGTAAAGAAGATCGGTAATTATTTTGGCAATTCATATAGTGCACTTGAAAGCTCACATTTTATCAATTTGTTTTCATTTTATTTTTCATTATAGATTCTTCTTCTTATTGTTATTTCTCCCAAACTATGTTGATGTAAATTTGTTCAATTTAATTTTTAGAATATTTTTTTTTTATTTTTAAACTTCTTAAGTTGAAATTATGATGCCATTTTTTTCACAATTATGATGTACTTATCTTTAGAGATTTTTCACAACTAGGACTTGAGCAAAACAATTTTAAAATTGATGTCTCTTTCTCCTCCTCCATCTTACACTTCTTTTGAAGCACCACCTTAAACTTTCTTAAGTCGCACAAAATCAATTTTAAATAAATGTATTGGAAAATTCAGTAATAGGGAGAAAGTTAAGTTATATTCCGAACAGTGTTATGATCTCATTCCTAAGATCCAATAAATAAAGCTACATAGTAAATGAGAAATGTATGACATCTTGTTTCTAGCACCCTTTTAGGTTCATCCGCGTATCTAGATAATTTGAATTTCTAACGCTGGAGATATATCCTGGGTTATTATTATTATTATTTTTTTTAATTTCTAATTTAAACGATCCGCCGCATTGACTGATTATATCATAATCAAGTTTATGTGGAAATTGATACCAAGACTTTCCAACCTTACAATATATCAATCATTTTAAGCTTTCATAATTGACTAGATTAGTGAATAGCAGGCCAGTAGCCCAAGTTTATCTTTCCCTAGCCCACCAAATATACAAGAGCTAAAAGAACATCTCCAACAAGTCTACCCGAAATCCTTTCCACCACCTCAACTAAAACTCTCTCCAACTCCTACGGATTATGCTTTTTAGCCTTGACAAACCAACAAGGCAACAATAAGTCTCACTCATTCCACTTATGATAGTTGAGCCATATTATTACTTCTCGTGTGGAGGAACCATCTTATTAGGCATTTTTTGTTGTCCCACAATGACCAATTACCATGTCCGCCTCTTCACCAAAATAAGAGGCTCTCATTGTGCATGTCACCCTCCATGCTACTCTTAGGGTCCAAGAATTAGGCTTTATTTGGGACAACTTTTTTGTTGCTTTCTAAAGCAACTTTCTAGTACAAAAATTTCTTGAATTAGAAAATTTTATAATAGAAAGCTGTTTTAAAAAGTAGTACGAAATCTGTCTCAAATGAAGCCTTAGTCTGCCATCCGTCCAACCGTCAAATTGCTGCCAATGTGTGATCATCTCTTAGCTTGCCACTTGACCGGATCACTGCAGGAAAAAGTCATTTTCCAACGGTCATTTTTGCCGGAAAGTGAATAAAATTTGTCTGTAATTTATATTAACATAATTTAATAATAACTATTAGATTACCTGATTAATTCATTTTAATTAGTTAAATTAACATAATAATAATTATTAAAACTTTTAATTATTTTAGTTTAACAATACTTAATTTAATTGAACAAAATAAATAATTTTAAATATTTATAATAATTATTTTATAGAAAATTTAAAATTCCGTCGGAAATTCAACGGAATTACTCATGGATTTATTTCCATCGCAAATTAGCATTGTTCATGTAGTGGATCTTCTATTGTTCCGGTCAAACGTCCTTCTTAGCACTATCTCTAACTAGCATCCCTAATATAAATACCATACATCTTTTTGCCTCAAAGAGTGATTATAGAGTTAGAATGCTATGCTTTGCATGTCTAAGAGATTGTTGAGATTTAACTCATTTCAAGAGAGACTTGAGAGTGGCAACGCTTAAAAAAAGAGCTTATATTCCTATTTCTTCTTCCTCAAACTTAATGGAACTCATCTTTTAGATCAAGTAGCAATAATTTAAAAATCAAACTAAATCGGTTGGTTCAATCATGAACCGATCCCTCAACCGCTTTTTTCCACTACAAAAATAGTTCTACCACAAAAATGGCTAGAATCAGACAGTAGTAGGGGTCGGATTAGTCACAAATTTATTGATCAGCTGGCCGTATTTAATTATTATGATCAAATTGTCACCACTTATGGCCGGTATCAAGCTATTAAAATTTAATGCTAAATTAAATAATTTAAGTAAATAAAATTGTTAAAACTTAAAAGGAAGAAACCCTCGCTCTCTAATTTTTTTCCACTGATTGCATCCAGATTTGCCCCCTTTAGACTTCAATCACAATTAAAATTATAATATATAAACTGAAATAACATTATAATTAAAATATTATATGAGATATCTCTTGTGTATTTTCAACATTTCTCGAAAGAATTGTTTTTATTTTATCATAGATTTGTTTGATTAGAGTGATGGTGAAATTGATGGGGATATTATCAGCATAATTCAAGTTGGATGGTTGAAGTGGAGGAATGCATCGGGCTTACTGTGCAATAGAAAAGTCCCCCTCAAACTTAAGGGAAATTTCTATAAGATGGTGGTGAGACCTGCAATGCTTTATGGCGCCGAATGTTGGCCATTAAAAGAGAAGCATAATACTAAGTTAAGTGTTGCAAAGATGAGGATGCTTAGGTGGATGAGTGGCTTGACCCTTAGAGATAGGATACGAAATGAGCATGTACGTGAAAAGATTGGAGTAGCTCCAGTGAAAGATAAGATAAGAGAGAGCCGCCTTACATGGTTTGGTCACATTAAATGAAGGTCTTCCGATGACCCGATTAGCAAAGTTGAGGTATTGGATTTGACTTATGTTAAGAAAGGTAGATGTAGACCTAAAAAAGCTTGGTTAGAAAATATTAGAAATGATCTTTCTTTATTAAATTTAAATTAGAATTTAACTTTTAACCGGACACAATGACGAAAAATTTCATGTAGCCGACCTCATGTAGTGGGACAAAGACTTGATGTTGTTGTTGTATAAATTTGCTTGATTATTATATCAATTAAATATAATAACTACATACTTTTTATTTTTATTACATTATTATGTTGAACTACCAGTTCAACTCCTACTAAATTTTTTAACTTTGAACATTTTCTTTTTTTGAATCAATAACCAATTAGCTTGACAAGATTCAATTCTTGATTACACGAGGATTTATAACTCAAATATAGTGAGTTTTGAGTTGTAGGCAGATCAAATTTGATGTTATTGAATTTAATTCATGCTCTCATAATGATTTTATTAGCATAATTGAGAAGAATATGAGTGTGTAATAAATCTACTTTATATATTAAAAATTAACTTAACTTGATTATGATGAAAGAATCCATGATAAACTAGTTAGAAGAGTATTGTTTAACTTAACTTGATTATGATGAAAGAATCCATGAGAATGTCAAGATGGCTTCAAAGAATATGCAAAACATCGCTACACGACTGGTACGAAGAAAAAGATCTCGGCTTAAGGCATCTCAAACGGAGAACTCCATTTTTACGGCAAATTACAGCAAAACTTCAAAATGCCGTGGTGCTGCTCCAATCGAATTTCATTTTAAATGCTTCTGCGAAGGTAACGATCATTCTCTCTTTCACACGTTTTTCCGGTTGAGAGAGCAAAATAGCATAGGTGAACAATGTAACGCCAATATTGGCGTCGCACTGTACATCCGCAAGTAAATGGTGAAAGATTTGACGTTCGGCTGGAGCAACCGAACGACGCCATACGCACGTTTGGCGTTCGGTTGGAGATGCTCTTACATGACTAGTATGTGTGATCGGTGAACTTTGTTAATGATCCGGATTGCATTTCTGTTCATTATGTAAAAAAAATTTCTATGGATAAATTGATGTAATATACTCTTAGTTAGTTGCTTGATTTGTTATTAAAGCATATTCAAATATCTTTAAAATAGATACTCTCTTTAAAACATATAGTGCTTATAAGGGAGTATATATTTAAAAGATAATGGACTATAGTTCAAACAGCTGTGGAATTCAAATAAGCTTACAGCAAATCCAATTCTCACCCTAGAAATCTCATAAATTAGGCTGCTGCTGTAGCTCAAACAGAGATTCAGCAAATCCACCAAACCTGCGGCGTTTCAAATCGATGCCTTGGCAGCCTTCCCATTGGACTCAACAAGCCGCCACATGTACCAGGCCGCAGCCGATCGATACGGTCTCCAAGCCTTGCAGAGCTCCTCCATCTCCGTCGGCTGAGGAATCTTCTTCAGGCCAAGAAGAATCTGCACACCTTTGCGAACGCCAAGATCGCCCACGGGTAGCACGTCCGGACGATGAAGTGAGAAGATCATGAACATGTGAACAGACCAAGGCCCGATTCCCTTCACCGTCGTGAGCTTAGAAAAAAGAGCGTCATCGTCCATAGCGACAATGGCGGAATCAGAGAGAAATCCGGATTGGTATTTGCTTGCGAGGTCATGAAGGTACGATGCCTTGCGAGAGGACACACCAACTTGACGGAGCTGCGGCGGGGTGAGACTGAGAACGACCTCGGGGACGACGGAATCTTCGCCGCCGCAGAGGGAGATAAAGCGGGCGTAGATGCTTGCGGCGGCCTTTGTGGCGAGCTGCTGGTATAGGATGCTGCGGGAAAGAGAAAGGAAGGGGGTGCTGAGATTGTGAAAAGAGGGGGGCTCTAGGGATTTGATGATGGCGGCGAGCTGGGAGTCGACGGTGGTGAGATGGCGGAGGGCGGAATCGAGCTCGCCGGCGATGGAGAGAGCGAGTGGGAGGATGAGACGGGGTTTCTTCGATGTTTCCGCGGCTGTCGTGGAGGAGGTGGAGGATTTGCGGATCTTTTTGGAGCGGAAAGGGATTTTTCCAGCGACGGAGAGCGCGGCGACCATGGAATTGGTTAGGGTTTCTTCGGCCATCGGTAGATTAATTACATCGGTATGGCCTAGTGCTTTTAGATCGGATTAATTGAGCCATATATTTAAGCATCGGGCCAACGCCGGCATTCAAGCTTCTAAGATTTTGTACAGGGATTTGCAAACGGTGGTTTCGATTTGGAAATTCGGCCTCTAATTGCGTTTCTATGCTATATAACTATTTAAGAGATATACACTATCAAAAATCATCTGGGTTAGAAATGAATCTTGAGGTATATTCATCCAAGCTCTAATCTTGGCAAACTTAAAGTCAAAATGAATATCTCAATAAAATGAACCCAACGATACTAAAATTAGTTCAATCCGAACCCAAATTGATGACAACACAAATTTGAAAGCTTCATAATATTAATTGAGTGACCAAATAATTTTTAAATATGGCATGCTTACAATCGAATCAAGGGGCTTAACGATACAAAACCAACGAGCTCAATATCGCTTAATTTTGACATATTAAGGCACATGGATGATTGACAAATGCTCCATGATCATAAAATTCAATATGGATCATCTAATGAAACACTCTAAATTTGGTCCATGTCTTCTCCATAATTACAATCACATCCAGAGCCTATATATTGTCCTAGGCTCCTAGCTCTAAACACTTGAGTGATGAATTATATGATATACTAGATAGGGCAAAGGCTAGCTCAAATATATCCCTTAAACAAATATTCATCAAAATTCTACAAGCCCCTTTGGACAAAACAACCTATAGGTATCAACAAGAATCTTTCGATCAAGTTGGATTGCCCACTAATTAAGTGGACTAGGAACCATGACAATCAAAGACGATGGAATCATAAGATCTTGATCGGGCCCATCATCATTCCCCCATCACTCAATTTAAGTATATAGTGACAATTTTCAAATTCTAAAATTCCTAAAAATATAGTTTCAAAATTTTAAAACTGCTATTACTATATACTTGGAACTCATTGCTTATCTACTTAATTAAAAGTTTTTTTTTTATTATCGAGGGGGTTAATTAATCCCCTATGAAAAAATCAAACCTCAGATCACGAAATCCTCATAAAATAAGGGCTAATCTCTGGACAATATCTTATCTAAAATTCAATTTATCTTCTAAAAATTTATCTCATAAGTCATAACCTAACTCTTCAAAACTCTGCCCCACACATAAAAGACATACCAATTGTTAGTCGAATGTGATGTCTTACGCTAGTTGTTAGTTCAACATGATTAAAAAAGTAAGTTGTACATCAATCTAAGGTTTGGGGGTAGATTAGAACCAAGATTATTTGGGGGTAGAATAGTCCTTAAATAAAGTATCCACTAAGAATATGCCTTTACAATGCAAAAATTATTGACTAATTATGATGAAAATACTATATACATTACGTAGAACAATCATCATTAAATATGCTTTATGGTACCGAATATTGGCCATTAAAAGATAAGCATAATACTAAGTTAAGTGTGGCAGAGATGAGGATGCTCAGGTGGATGAGTAGCTTTACCCTTAAAGATAGAATACGAAATGAGCATATACATGAAAAGGTTGAAATGGCTCCAAAAAAAGATAAGATTAGAGAGCTTTGCCTTAGATGGTTTGGTCACATAAAACAGCGGCCTTTTGATGACCCGGTTAGGAAAGTAGAGGTATTAGATTTTACTTGTGTTAAGAAAGGTAGAAGCAAACCTAAAAAGACTTAGTTAGAAAATATTAAAAAATGATCTTTCTTTATTAGATTTAAACGAGAATTTGACTTTTAATATGACACAATGGAGAAAAAAGACCCATGTGGTTGACCCCACGCAGTGGGATAAAGGCTTGATGTTGTTGTTCTTGTTTTATAAGAATTTTTTATAGAAAACTTCACTGAAAATTCAATACAAATTTAAAATAACTAGCAATATAAAATAAATTTCAAAACTAAAATTCATTTAACTTTTTCCTTGAATAAAATTAAAAATAATTGCACCCCCAAAAAAAAACCTCTTGGTTTATTTTACAGAGACATGGAAAAATATAAGTTGGCAACTGGCTTAAGAAATTAATTTAAGGCAATCGCTCATTTAAACCCACTATTGTATATTGCTATTAATTATTAAAAAATAAACATACATCTGTTCTGACCTGCTAGCCAAACTAAGCAGCTTCTAAAGGGCTCAATACAATAGCGACTCCGCCCTGCTTTTCCAAGATTAGGCCGAAGTCGCTGGACCTTCTCCTTTATTAATGTACTTTTCAAAGCTTCGAGCTATCCCTGGTTCCGATGTCACGTCCCATATCTGTAAACATGCAACTTCTCAGACCAAGAAATTTTATTTCAAAACACTTCAGTCTTCTCTCAATTATTTGTGGCTTACTTTCAGTTTCCCTTTGTGGCCTCCAACGGCTAACAAAAATGGATTGTCCTCTGAGAAAGCTATGGAAAAAATGCTTCCCTGTTAACATTTCAAAAGAATATAGATCAAATAAGCAACAGATACTTTCAATGAAGAGCGGAAAAAGGATCAAAAGCAAAAAAAAAAAAAAAACATTTACCACTATATTTATGAATGAGAGAGAAGGAGAATGATTGGAATTGTTGGTAAATGACTTTGCTTGCAAACGAGCCAATTAAGCACTTGCAAGTATATCACAAATGGTCTTATAATCTCACAGTTCTTGGTCCTCAGCAATTATCTTGCTCTCACAATACTGTAATGGGGGATTTACAAGCATGCTACTGGATTCCTATGTATTTAGGTATCTAACATTTAATTTTTTTACATTTACTTGAATAATATTCTAATCTTTGAATATCACGAGCACATTTTCCCTTGCCGAGTCGAGCTCGAATTGAGTTCGAGCTCAAGCTCAAGCTCGGTATGTGGCAGTTAGGGGTGTAAGTGAGCCGAGCCGGCTCGCGAGCCGGCTCGAGCTCGACTCGTTTATGGGCTCACGAGCCGAGCTTATCGAGCTCACGAGTCGAGCTCGAGTTCAAGCTCGTTTAGTAAACGAGCTCGAGCTCGAGCTCGAGCCGGCTTGGCTTGTGAGCTCGCGAGCCAGCTCGATTAAATATTAATATTTTTAAAAATAATTTTATTTTATTTATTAAATTTAAATATTAAAAAATTATAATAATAATCACCTAAATTTAATTTAAAAGTGAAATATTTCATATTTTTATAAAAGTTTTGTTTAAGTTTTAAAAATCTCGCTTAAAGTTTAAAAATCCCGCCTAATTTTAAAATTTTTTAAAATTCCCGCCCATGGCTCGCGAGCCGGCTCGAGCTCGTTAACAGTGACACGAGCTCGAGTTCGAGCTCGACTGTCGAGCTCGACTCGAGCTCGAGCTCGAGTTCGAGCTCGGTTTCTATCTAACGAGCCGAGCTCGATAAGGACCAAAACTCGACTCGACTCGACTCGTTTACACCCCTAGTGGCAGTTGAGCTCGGCTCGAACAACCCTTGACTCGAGCTCGATTCGACTCGTTTGCACCCCTAGTGGATGCACATGCAGATGTAAATATGAAAAATGCTCTCTAATCTCCATTTGAAGGTGACCCCTAACCTGCCTCTTTTTTGTTCAAGATAAAAAAGAGGCACACAAGAAACTAGCAATACGAAAGCAACACGAGAAAACTTAATTATATAGAGCAAAAAAAATCAGGCTAGAGGAATAACATATTGTGTACAATAATATAAGCTAAAACTTCTATCTGCTAGTTAACAAAAGAACTCTCTTATGACTTGCTGTAGTGATGCTACCCTCCATGTCCATAAGAAGTCATAAAAGGATCTTCAGATCCAGCAAAAAATCAATATTAGCATTGCAATTGCAAATCAGTTAAATGGCTCAGATTAGTAATAACAATTTCCTATTTGACAAAATAAACTTGAATTGCATAAATTAGCATGACAAATGTTTCTTATTTCAGTGGAAATAAATTAGGAGGGCAGTGTCTTCCTCATCCCGCAAAAGCTCCCCCTCTCCCCAAGAAGGCCCCATCTTCTTGCTCTTGTTCCCCCATCAAAATCACCCCCAACAAAATTAAAGTTACCACAAGCTAAACCCCAACCTATAACCAAAGCCGAAACGGCGAAACCCATTGCCATCATCCAATGCATCGCCATCACGGACAATAGCTTCAATACACACAAAAACATGCTCGCATCACACCTATTCATTCCAATCTCAAATCATCCTCACTAGGGCACACGTGGTCCTCATATGAGACACATTGTCGCATCTTCTAATCATTTGACATTTGATCCACAATCAAAATGCAAAAAATTTGGAGAATAGGATTTTTACTCCCAGGAGGCTCTCTCTCTCTCTCTCTCTCTCTCTCTCTCTCTCTCTCTCTCTCTCTATATATATATATATATATATATATATATATATATATTCAAAGAGAAAACCTTGAAAAGAGCTGTGCAAATATCCACCTTTATTACAAGAAAAAAAAAAACGTAGTCATGAAGGCCCTTGGTGCCATATAACTTAATCTAAGCATTCGAACCACTAAGACAAAAATATACTAGAATATAACAAAATTACTGAATAAGATCATTACATACTTAAATATAAAGCCAGGTTTAATTTCTCGCATTAAATTAAATAAAAAGGCAACTTTTCTTTTCTCGTATGTGTACTATACCATAAACAAGGTATGCACATAGACTTAATCCGAGTATTTCCTTCTGCTACAAAACAGCAATACAGACTTTGTTGTTCTTATAGGATTGCATAGAGATGTCATTAAATATTTAAAGAGCATATAATGTTTTCTACAATATTGCCATTGCTATTTCTATCATAGTCAAGCAAGCCATGCCGATAGCTTAAGGCCAAAAGTAGTGTCACCATTCACAAAGGAAAAAAAAAAAAAAGATAGTTGAAACTTACAGCTTTAGGTTTTGTAGATGCAACACAAGAAGGCTGACTGTTAGATAGATCCCATAGCTTCACCTGGAAAAGCGTGGAATATAAATTATCATAATGTTCTAGTATTATATTTGGAAATGTAATGTAAAAACGAATATGCATTACCGTTTTATCTGTTGATCCTGTAGCAAGAAGCTGCAAAATTTAGAGAGTACGAGAAAATATTCAAAAATACTTCTTTATCTAATTAACAAACATCCAAAGCACAAAGGACTGCGTTGGAATTGATACATTGGGTCTACATGGATTATAGGAAATTGAAGATACAGCTTTGTCATGTGCATGGAGTGTGAAGACTGGTTTAAAACTGGAACCATCTGATGATCCTATCCTAATATCAAAACCTTGAACCACGCCATTTTCTTGACTAACCTGAAAATCACAAAATAGTTTCAACATAATAGATAAACAAGGAACATAATGATAACTACTTAATAATGTGACTTCTAAAATCACAAAATAGTTTCAACATGTACATGTTTGCATTGTACATGTTTGCATTCAATCTCGAATTTCAAGCATTAATTGGTGGTTACACAACTCTAGAGATTATGAATATGGTGTCCTTCAACTACATATTATACAAGAATTTATATTTGAGCCCATTTTTACTCCCATGGCATGTAACATAGTGCTTAAGTAAAATAATAAAGATTGGGACATTTTATCTGACTTCTAACTCTGAGCAAAAATACGTGCACAACAAATCCACGAAATGTAGCCATTATGCACCATTTTTCTTAATCAATAATGTGACAATATCCATCTACTAGTATTTTTCTTCTGTAAATTTCACAAAAACCATAACACCAAAAAAGACAAATTTAGTTTTAAGAAGCCTCAAATTATGATTAAACCATTAAGTTTACTAATTTTCTTATGTTCAAACACAAATTAAAAAACATTAGTTTTCCACATTTGGCATCGAATTTCCACATATTTTACTCAAGGCCAAAAAGTAGCTTCAATAAATTCTAAAGAATGCATTAAATGCCTCTACCCCCCCCCCCCCCCCCCAAACCCCATGTGTCTATCTCCATATCCGCTTCTTGGCTCCTTCATCTCTTCATATTTGACCTTCTTTACACCGCATGAATACATCGTTTTTTCTGCTCACCCACAACCCGGCCGCTTTGAAAGCAAAACAAACAATCATCATGCCACCTTTATTCTCTCTACCACATCAACGACAAACCATCTTGTTTCCTCTTGTTCACTTTTCTCATCACTCCCTTCCAAAACATTCAAACATTCATCCTTGGAGGTATTATTGCAAATAAACCAAAGGATACCGCTTATAATAACATTTTCAGGTTCAATCCTATTTAACCTATGACGGATAAGAGCTCAAGAAAGCCCCCAACAAAATCTTATCACCAAGGAAAGCCCAAATATAGTATATTTATCAAGTTGAACATCCCAGTAGATGCTCTTTACTTACACTTGCTAAATAAACCTCTTTAGCTCCAAGCTACCATCATGACCATCAGTCTAACCGAACCAACTAGTTCAGGAATGGCACATGAATTTTACACAATTCACACCCATAGAATCTTACATATTGTGCTGACTGCAAACTATAGAGGAATTTTTCACAAATTGTAACCCAGTGACAATTGCTCGTTCATTTTTATGTTCATTCCAACTTATAAGCTTCATATTCCATACGCATTCCAAATCTTAGATTTCCATGGGTTAACGGAGTAAAATAATCAAATGATGAACTCACCACAAAAGAGTGATCTGCATGGGGATCCCATGCCAAGCCTTCAACATCAGCCATAACAGGCCACTTCTTGCTAACCTCATTGATAGATCTCCCATCTACCTGCATATAATATCAGCAAGAAGTCAAGACAACTAAAGATCAATAGAAAATGCTCAATACATAACATATTTCACTGCATTTAAGATCTAATACTGCATTTCAAGCAAAGCCTGCAATTTAGTACAAAGCATACCCAAAGAACTCAATTTAACTACTAATACAAAAGCAAACAGTTAATTGTTAAAATTAACTTAACTAGATGAACACATTAGAATGTAAGAAAAAAAAATTATGGAAAAAAGGCTTAACAAGATGTTTTCCAAGCAAGCCACTTTCCTGAACCTAACCATAGATTTGTCCTTTGTCCAAAGCCAATCGCATTTTCCTTATGTTACTAGAATACATATCTAATCACAGCACTAACCCAAATCAATGTCAGATTTGATTGTCATTACCAAGCCGCACTTTCACTATTACCAATCTCGAACAATCAGCCATTTGGCTTAAATAAAGCTATGACACAGTGTAAAGAAAAATAATAAACAGACTAAATCACTTGTGCAACCAATTCACAATCATCTCCAATTTTAAGTGATCATGTACTACCCCATATAAACAAAGAAAATGGTTGTCTTCATTTACAGAAGTGCTGTGATGTAGCCTTGGAAAGATGATGAACCAGGATTTCCAAATTGTTGTAGTAGGGTTTCAATGATGTAGTAATAGCCTTTTGGTATATTGATGAAGAGATATTTGAAGTGGTGCATCAATGGAGTGGTTGGCCAAGAAAAGATGATAACCAAGACAGGAGAAGAGCACTTGGGATTTAAAAATTAGGATTGTGGCATGGAGGAGAGTCTGGGCCATTAAACTTTGAAGGGTTAGAATAATGTTTGTAGATGTATTCTGGAGGAGTTGGAGGAGTTCATATAGGCCTAGAGGATTTTAAGTAAAGAGAAACTAAAATTAGGTATAGACAAACCTAATCTCGTTGATTTCACAAGTTTGGGCTTAGTGAATTAGTGAGGAAGGCTAGTGGGGAGTTTAGGTGTTGGAGAAGCATGAGATTGTTAGGTGGAAGTGTGAAGGTTAATTATGGAGTAGATGTTGAAATTCTAATAGGTTCAGGGGATGGAAGTTTGTATAAAATGCTTGTAGGAAGGTAGTAGACGATGCAATGTGAAAAGATGAGAGGTTGGAAGAGAGATTAACAAGTAGCTAATAGATAATTAGTGCTTCCACCAAGGAGAAGCTAAAGTAGCTAATAGATAAAAAGTTCACAAAATTTTTTAAAATTATCACTATTTTTTAAGGCAAGCCGACAACAACAACAAAACTTTATCCCACTGTGTGATCGGCTACATGAATCTTTTTTCTCCATTGTGTCCGGTTAATGGTCAAATTCTCATCTAAATCTAATAAAGAAATGTCATTTCTAATATTTTCTAATCAAGTCTTTTTAGGTCTATGATGGGGACATCAGCAGCGATTTCGACACATGTACCTCCAGGAGATGCCGGAGATCAACGGTCACGATCATGATCTGTATTTTCATCATTTTATGTAGTAATTTATTTTTATTTTATGTTTTTCCGTTTTTGCCCTTATGGGTATTTGATAGCTATTGTAGCCCAAGGGGCATTTTAGTATTTTACTTTCTTTGACATTTTGAGGCCTATTTATATGGTCATTTTCTCATGTAATAGTTAGTTTTGATGAATGAAAAATTGGCCACTTCATGTTCTCTTTGTGAGTGCAAACCTCCACGATCTCTTAGTGAGTTCGTAGGAGAAGCTAGATCTCTTTGTGAGTTCTAGGTTCTTTCTTGCTCTATTATTCTCTTTCATTGCTCTTGATCTCATCGTCGTTGTGTGGATTTGGATTGGAGCCTCTTGGAGGAAGTTGGAATTTCAAATTTTGTATCCCTAAAATTCTCCCCACAACCTCCCCTCCCTTGATCTTGCCGCCGCCCCCTCCCTGAAATACCCAGGCCGCCGGCCTACAGCTCAACCGCCGGTCAGCAGTCATCGGCCAGCCCAATCCGCCGGCCAGCAGCCGCCAGCCAGCCCACCAGCCCGCCGGCTCCCTTCCCCCCTTCCTGCCGCCGCCTCTTTCCCCTCCTTTGAATTTCAAATTTGAGCCATTAATTGCTTCCTAAATCGCCTCCCTAAATCATGCCCTCAATTTAATTGGATTTTAAATTTCGAATTTGAAATTCGAAATCAGTCTAATTGAATGACTTTAATTTAGGAACCTCTTCCCAAATAAAAACTGAAGTTTTAATTTCAGATTTTATTAAAATCCTGAAATTAAGACTAGTGGTCCCCACCTACTTAAAACCTCAACGCCACCTCACCTCCTACATGGCCGGCCCCCTCATTGGGCTCCTCTCTCTCTCCTAATCACCTTAATAGCTCCACAAATTCAGCCCAAATCCCCCTCTCTTTACCGCCCCCCCCCTTCCCTCCTTGATTTAATTTGAATTTCAAATTAAATCCCACCATTAAACCTCCCAAATTTTGAAATTAATTCAAAATTCCTGCACTCTACCATTTGGATCCTACCATAACCAAATTCCCCTCTTCCCCCGAATGCTCCATCAACTCTCGGCAAGAATGCATGGAGGAACCCGAGTGGAACTTTGGGTTTGTGCATGACAACCAAGATCAAGTTGACATCCTCCAATCATCGTTCTTTGATGTGGGCTTCGATTTCGACGACACTATTGAAGATTACATCGACCGCATCCATTACACCTTAGTGGACGTGATCGACAAGCAAAGGTCAAAGGGACGTTGGATCATCATTGGACGGCCACCTTCCTCCACCTCTCCGGCCACCTATCCAAGAACGACGATCTTAGGCTCCTTCCTCGGAGTGACCTCGGTTATAATGTGGAGACTCTTCTTCCGCTAAAGCCTAGACTAGTTGAGTGTATGGGCTCCAAAGGTGAAAGTTCTCTTTATTAAATCTTGGATTCTTGTTTATCGTCGTAGCGTACAATTATTCTTTGCGTTCTCTTGAATTGTTTGGTCGAACGACTTCGCTCTTCTTTGCCTAAGAAAGTTGAAAACCAAGAATTCTAAGGATCGATCATTGCTATAAGTAATAAATTTATTTTGGGATTATTTTGTTTAAATTGCTCTCTTTAATTTCTTAAAGTAACTCCATCGCATCCTGGTTTCACATCAGTCTACCTCTACCTTTCTTAACATAAGTCAAATCTAATACATCTACTTTCCTAACCGAGTCATCGGAAGGCCATCATTTTATGTGACCAACCCATCTAAGGCGACTTCTCTAATCTTATCTTCCACTTGAGCTACTCCAACCTTTTCACGTATATGCTCATTCCATATCCTATCTTTAACAGTAAAGCCACTCATCCACTTGAGCATCCTCGTCTCTGCAACACTTAACTTAATATTATGCTTCTCTTTTAATGGTCAACATTCTGCACCATAAAGCATTGCAGGTCTCACTATCATCTTATAGAATTTTCCCTTAAGTTTAAGAGAGACTTTTCTATCACATAACAAGCACAATGCATTTCTCCACTTCAACCATCCAACTTGAATTCTACTAATAATATCCCCATCTATTTCACCATCACTCTGAACAATTGACCCAATATATCTAAAATGTGTGCTCTTATTAATGACTTGATCGCCTAAAATCACAATCCCCTATTATTTCTAAAATTATACTCCATATATTTAATTTTAGATCTACTCAAATGAAAGCTTTTAGACTCTAAGGTTGATCTCCATAATTCAAGTTTGCCTTCAACTCCCTCTCTAGTCTTATCAACAAGAAGAATAGCATTAGCAAAAATCTACAACCTCTTGCAAATGTCTAGTGACAACATCCATGACTAAGGCTAAAAGATATGGGCTTAAGGCTCATCCTTAATGTAATAACTAAAATAGGAAAATACTTGGTTAAACCACCTTGTGTTTGAACACAAGTAATAGCTCTTGCATACATATCATTAATGACTTGAATACAAGCATTATTAACCCCTTTCTAATGTAGAACTCTCCATAACACTTCTCTTGAAACTTTATCATATGCTTTATCTAAAGATTCTAAACCAATAAAAATCCATATGTAGATCCTCCTTATTCTCTCTATACTTCTCCATCAAACCTCTCAATAAATGTATAGCTTCCATAGTAGACCTACCCAGGATGAATCCAAATTGATTTTGACAAACATTAGTGTCATGCCTGAACCTATGCTTCATAACTCTCTCCCATAATTTTAAAATATGACACATTAACTTAATTCATCTATAATTCGAACAATCTTGTGCATCACCTTTGTTTTTAAAAATAGTAATCAACACACAAGTTCTCCACTCATCTTGTATATTTTTAGTCTTCAAATTAATATCAAAAAGTTTAGTGAGCCAAGAAATTTCTTCATCTCCTAAGCATTTCCACATCTCTATTGGAATATCATCAGATCCAACAGTTTTTTCAAACTTCATTTTCTTTAAAGCCTCTTTAACTTTAATTTTACTAATACGCCGATAAAAACAAAAATCTTTATTTTTATTTAGGGTTTTAAGGTTACTAAAGTTAATTGTATTCTCATAATCTTCATTAAAAAGTTCAGGAAAATATCTCATCCACCTTTGTTGAATATCCTTTTCTAATAAAAGAAATTTTTTATCTTCATTTTTAATACAGTTCACTTTGAACTAAATCCTTACTACTTCTAACTCTGTGTTTAGCTAACTTATACATATATCTTTCGTCCTCCTTAATATTTAATCTATTATATAAATCATTAAAAGCAAAAATCTTTGCATTACAAATTACTTTCTTAGACTCCTTACGGGCTTTTTTATATCTTTTCCAATTATTATAATTTTTACAACTAAACCAATTTTTATAACAAATGTCCTTATTTTTTATCTTTTCTTGCACATTTTGATTCCACCACCAACTATTTTGATAATTAATAGATTTTTCCTTTGATACTCCAAGTACATATTTTACAGCATTCTTAATATCACTAGTTATTTTTTTCACATAACATTAACTTCCTCATACATAGACAAAATCTTAAGATCTAGATTCTTACTCTCAAAAATATTTTTGTTAATATTTTTAAATGCCCCCATCTAATCCTAGATTCCTAGAACAACAATTTACTTTATTTTTTATTTTTTGCCCCTGCATCTTAAAGTCTAAAACTAATAAGTGATGTTGGGTACATAAATTTTCACTCAGAATAATTTTACAATCTTTGCAATCTAAACGATCTATTTTCTTATAAGAAAATAATCAATCTGTGTTTTACTATATCCATTCTTATAAGTGATGAGATGCTCATCTCTTATTTTAATAAGATGTTAGCAATTACAAAATCATAAGCTAAAGAAAAATCTAATATGATCTTACCACCTTCATTAGTCGCTCCAAAGCCATAGCCACCATGAATGCTTTAAAAATTATACATATCTACAACTATGTCCGTTTAAATATTCTCCGATAAAAAACTCTTTTTCGAGAGGTACCATTTGTATTAATTCTTCTAGGTCATTCTAAAATTTTAATTTTAATCACATATTCAAACCTAGTTGAGGAGCACGAGCGCTTATAATATTAATAATCCTAGCATCAACAACAATCTTTAAAGTTATAATTCTATCTTCAATTCTATTTATTTTTACAACATTATCCTTCAAACTCTTATATATAATCACACATACACCAATTCTAGTACGACTCTTACCAAAATACCATAATTTAAATCCTAAACTATCAATCTCCTTAGCCTTCTCTAGTTTCTTAAATGCAAGAAAAATTTATCTTCCTATGGAATATGGATCATAATATCTAATAATTCAATTAATTTGCCTATAAATAAACTTATATTTTAAGTTTTTATCCTAGTTTTAATTTAATGGACTAGCTCATTTGCCCACATTCGTCTATAATGTGGAAACCCTTGCCTATTTAACACTGTGCCCGGGTGCGATGCAGCAGCCCTTACTCACTTATCGTTGTATTCAGGCCAAACAACGCGTCGATTTCAAGGAACGCCCTTGCATTAACACAATGTATTAAATAACAAGTTAATGCAAAATAATGTAAAGTAGGTTTTTATATATGGACTTGTAATCAAGTTGAGATGTTTAATATATGGAACACTGTCTTTACCAAAGAATTCGCTCAATTTAACAGCTGTAGATAGGCTCTCACATAAGTAGTACACTAGGCTTTATAGGTGACGACAACTAATTGGAACTAAATAAATATATCATAGACTTTCGTTCAACATTCAATAATCACTGTTTTACTCTTAATATCATCAAATCATGATAAAAAGAAATTAGTCAAGTCAAATTAGACATTATCCCTTTGTAGATGACAGATCTACCAATCACAAGTGTCCATGGTTCAAGCTCCAAAGCTCCAAGATGTCCCATGTGCTGAATTCTTAAAGTTTGATCTTTGGCTTTGATACCAAATTGGAAGTAGCATTGGAAAGATGATGAACCTAGGCTTCCAATTGATGTAGTAAGGTGTCAATGATGAAGTAATAGCCCTTAGTGTGTTGATGAAGGGATACCTGAAGGGGCGGAAGGAGTGGCTGGCCAAGCATTGATGGTAGACCAAACATGACAGCTCTTCCTTGAGATTTAAAAATTAGTGTTGTATTGTGGAGTAAAGTCTAGATCATGGACATTTTTGGATTTCGGCAGCTTGTAAGAGAAGAGAAATTAAAACTAGGTTTACGAAAACCAAGTTTCGCTGACTGCCCTAGTTTGGGCTTAGGGAATTAGTGGGGAGTTTAGGTGTGGTGGAAAGATTTGAGAATGTTAGGTGGATCTCTAGAGGTCAGCTCTGAAGTAGATGATAAAGTTCTAATAGGTTTAGGGGCTAGCAGAGGGAGAGGATCTAAAACTAGGTGCTAGGTAACCTAGTTTGACCGATAGATTATAGAAGGGGGTTTTTAATTTTTTTTCTGAATATAGGGCCTAGAAAATGGTATTGGATGATTGAGGAATGTAATAAAAGATGTAATGCCAATGGTATGAGAGGTTGGAAGAGAGATCAACAATTAGCTAATAGATAATTAGCCCTCCCACCAAGAAGAGCCAAGGGGCGGCCACCAAGCTCCAACCCAAGGGAATGAGTTCTCTAATTTATTTTTTGAAAAGTAGAAAAATCTCAAAATAGTCCCCAGACTATTTTTGTATGCCAATTTAGTCCCTAAGTATCACGTTTAGGGCTGCAAGCGAACCAAACGTTCGACAAGCTACTCGTTGTTCGGTTCGATTAAAGCTCGTTTGTGATCGTTTAATTTGCTAAACAAACAAACTTGAACAGTATTTTAAATACTCGATTCTTAAATAAACAAACCAAGGTTTAAAATTGCGTAACTGCGCCTCGAGGCGGTTTTCGTCCGTGAGGCGAGGCGTAAGCCTCGAGGCGGTCTGAGGCGTAAGCCTCACGAACACAGAATTGCGTAAATGAAAAATTAAGGATTTTAGCAGGAAAATAATAGCAATAATGGAAAATAAGAAAGTAGATGCAATAAAATTATGTCCCAAAGTACAAAATCACAAAATATCAGTTTAACAAAACTCCCAAAATACAAAAAACATATAAAATGAAGTCATATCCCATCACAAAATATCAGTCTTCAAGTGAATCTTCTTCTCCAATTGTATCTATGAATGTCATGTCATCTTCATCTTCAACATGGCTCACTTTTCTCTTCCCTGTTCATTAAAAGAAAAGATTATTAGCATATTAATTGGATGAACCACTCATTATCAAGCAGACTAGCAGAGAACATATACCTTTACTTGCAGAGCTAGCAGATGTGTGTGGTGTGGTACTAGTGGATGTACCCGTTTGATCTGCTTCGCCCCTCAATACATCCACATTTAGATCTTCTACCTGTAAGTCTGATAATGATAAATCTGCCTCATCATCTATGAACCACTCATTATCAGACGACAGATCATCACACACCAACGGGTCCTCATCATCTTTCAACCCCTTATTCCTCAACCTCCTATCTCTTAACCTCTTGTTGTGCATTATGTATACGAGGGAGTTCATTCTGAGTGTAGATAGTCGATTTCGTCTCTTTGTTTGCACTTGACTATATGTACTCCAATTTCGCTCACACCCAGAAGAAGAACAAGTGAGGCCCAACACTCTCAGCAAAACTCTGTAGCTCAGGGGTGGAATCACCAAATTGGATCCACCATTCAACTGTTTTCAAGAAAAAAATATAATCAAATTTCAGAATATTGAATAAAGTGCATTGCATTTACCAAATTAATTATACCTGGAGACCGTTTAGAAATGGTAGTTTTTGCTGCATTTAAACCAAAAAAACCCTCTTTATTCCGGAACAGAACAAGCTGTAAATCTGCAAGCTCCCTATCTGCCTGCTCCGGTATTAATCTTTCCATACAGTGATATAGACCAAGCTTAACTTCCGGATTTGAAGATTTTTTCTCTGAATATTGAAATTGAGGGTTAAGATAATATGCAGCTGCATGTAGATGTCGGTGTAACTGCACCTCCCACCGAGCATCAATGATATCCCAGATCTCCCTATAACTTGCCTCCTCTCCTCCCAAGTTATGTGCAATCAACTCCTTCGCCTCATCCATAGCATTATAAATAAAACTCATAGCTGGTTTCTTCTCTGCATCCACTAAGCGTAGAACTTGCACTAAGGGTCTCGTGCTCAAAATGGCATAGGTCACAGTAGCTCTATGAGGCGTACGCCTCACTCAGAATTGCGCAATTGCGCCTCTGAGGCGCGCCTCAGTCCAGGTGAGGCGTACGCCTCATCCAGGTCCAGAATTGCGTAAGCCTCGAGGCGTTTTTTGGTGAAATTGCGCAAAGGCGCGCCTTGAGGCGCGCCTCTAATTGCGCAATTTTAAACCATGAAACAAACTTGAACACTAATGTGTTCGGCTCATTTATGTTCGCGAACAATATCATTTGAAGTTCGTGAACAAGCTCGACATTAAGCTCGATAAAAGCTTGATTCGTGTTCGATTTTGAACTCGTGAATAAGCTAGATAAAAATAATTAATATGACTATAAAATTAATAAATATAAATAATCCTTGTCTTTGTTACATAGACAATTGCTTTTATTATAAATGTGTTTGTTCATAGATATGTTCATGAACGTATTTGTTTGATAGTTTAAAAATTTTCGTTTAATATGTTCGCGAACAAGCTCGATAAGCACTAAACGAACGAACATGAACTGAACATGAACCGAACATGAACACTCATTAATTTAAATGAACCAAACATGAACACAAACAATAAAGCTCGAACAAACATGAACCAAACTTGAACAAGCTGATATTAAATGAACACAAACATGAACACTCACATACTCGGCTCGACTCGGTTCATTTGCAGCCCTAATCACGTTGCTCTAATTTGGTCCCTCAAACATACAAAAATGATATAAAATAGACCCTCATGTTGTAATTGTGATATAAAGTTGATCCAAATTTAATTCTTGAACTTTACAAAATTGATCTCAATTTAGTCGGTAAAATTTTGGATCAATTTTGTATAGTCAAGGGATTAAATTGGAGCAAAATTATAGTCTACGACTAAAATGGCCACATACAAATAGTCAGGGGACTATTTTGAAATTTAATCCTTTTCAAAATATCAAAATTGAATTTCATTCTTTTGGCCAATATTTATTTGTTGTATTATTTCTAATGCTTCAAAATTCAAAATGATAAAAAGGGGAGAGAGCAAGACAGAGACAGTTTATGGCCAGCCATCAAAGGAGGGGGACGGGTTGAAACCACCCCAACCACCTCCAACACTCAAGGAACTTGAATTTTAAATGGAATTCCAAGCATTGTCCTCCAAGGGAACTTCCTAATCATGCTAAAAACTTAATAAAATAAAGGAAAAAACAATTCTAAGGCCATTCATATTGATTCTATACATTAAAGGTTGAAAATTCAAATTTTCTTAACTTAAATTTTAAAATTCAAGCTCTATTTTTTTATTTTTTTATTTTGCAATTGTTTTAAGTTTCAAATAAAGGTTTTTTATTGATGCTTGCTTGAGTATAATCTTTAGCCCCTAATCCCATCTTAAGGAAAATTTACTTGATGTTGTACATTACATTGATATCTTGGTGGTTGCATGTTGAACGTTGAATAAAAAAGGGAAAAAAATTTAAATAGCAAACCTTTGCTGAGCTATAAAATCTCTAGTGGTTTATAAAATAAACTGATTACCGAAATAAAAAAATGCCTCTAATATTAATTGTCAATTCCAAGGGTGAAATGAGGCAGTGATTAAAGCAATGAAATATAAAAAGGTTCAATTAATTTATTACTAAGGATTGAAACTGAAGTCACAATTATAAACAACAAAAGGATTTAACATTAATTACGAATGGATATTGTCTCTCACCATAACAACTGATCTGTCAAAAGATCCACTAAGCAGCAGCTCAGGAGAAAACCGGTTCCATGCAACTGACTGGACCTGTGCATATTGATTTACGTGTAACAATGAGATAGCCAAAAAAATATGAGAAAACACCTAATGCTAAGAAAATATTTTACCAGATAAATTGTAATGCACTTATGATGCTCTCAGAGATTGGCTAAATGCTTTACCAATCGTTATCAATAATACCAAAGTACCAAACAGGTGGGAGATTTTAGTAAAGCACTAAGCAGCATTCATAATATCGTTATCATAACCAATCAGCACCATTAGCAAAATTTCTTATATGATTTTGCTTCGCAATATTGTGTTGTATTGTAATAAATAAAGTTGATGCTATTCACAAAGGTGGACTAGTTAATTGGAGTTTACAACATAACGAGTATCCACAATGATCTACCTATCATCATCATCATCATTAGTTTTATGATAATTAGTTGGGGTTGGATCTATGAATCCTCAATTTTCATTAATTCCAACTGAGTAATGCCTGATGTGCCGATCATATTTTCCTAAATCATTCTAATAAATTCCATTCATGTTAAATTAAGTCTATACTCTCTTTCCTATTCATCCAATTCTAATTATATCTACTCATCTAACGTGTTCAATTTCTATCCTTCGTTGTGCTTATCCAAAAACCATCTAAGTATATGTTAAAGAAGCATCTGATTATAATTTCAATTATTTGATTTTCAATGTCATTCTAGTCGTTCCTCTAATGTAATCAATATTTGATTCATCCCACCACCTCAATTCACATCTATCTCAACGTTTTTATTTTTTTCATGCCCAAATTAACAATTGACCAGCTCACTTACCGCCCAATACTCAAATTCATACCATATCATCAGTCTTATTACAGTTTAAAAACATCGTTCATGATTATCTATCCATACTAAAAATCCATTTTTTTGCCAAAAACAGTCATTAGGGAACCATGACTGATTCACAATTTCAAAAAATCTGGACAATCATTGAATTGTACTTGACCTCTATGGAACTCCAAAATTGAAAAACAGAGCATTCAAAATTTACAATGATATTTGCTAAAGCAAAAAAATTTCTGTCTATAATTCACAATAGCACTAAATCAGTTCTAATATATTTCATGCTAAGTTAAGACATGATCATTTACCTTGTCCGAATGGTGAGCAGTAGTAGCAACACATTTCCCAGTAACAACATCCCATATCTTGACTGACTTGTCCGCACTTGCACTAGCTAGGACATTCCTGGAAGTTCAACAAGCAGAGTTACAAAACAAAAAGATATTAACTGTGAATAACAAAAAATTGAAGTATATTGCTTATTGCTCACCTCACCTCCTTGTTCCAGGCAAGGCCAAGAACAGAGTCTTTATGGCTATCTTTCCTGTAGATAACTGATTTCTGTTGTTACAAAAACTACATAATTACACAAGTGAAAATTGGCTAGTAACACTTACGGATTTCAAGTTTATTGAGAAATGAAAATAATTTACTGAAAGTTTGTCAACTGGCTGTTTAGATATTATAAAAATTGTCAAATGAAGAGCTTCAAATGAGCTTTCCTTTAGGCCTTTAATTACCAGAGGTCACAGAAACTGATGGAATTAAGAACTATGTAGGAATAAATGAATAATAAACACTTTTAATAGTTTGTCCACTTATTTTCATTGCGTTTGTCCTTCAATTCTTAGATAGTTAAGCGGCCCAAATAAATCCGAAGCTTGCTAAATTATTATCATTGCATACATGCACTCTTAACATTTCTTTTCTGGCAGAGTTCAAAATAGAAAATAATGATACCTAAAACAATATTTAAGACAACTCAGAAAAGAAATAAACTAACAAAGAAATACACGAGTTTCAAGTTCAAGTTGATCAGACAGCCAACTCGTGTGTACAGTCTATAAACCACAACATAAGAAAGTGTGCCATTATTTATTTCAAAGAAAAAAAATTAAAACCATATTTCAAAAACCAATTACAGTGCAATTGTGCAACATCAGGAAAGTAAATGACTGAACCTTTTTGTTTTTTTTCTTCTTGTTTGACACACCCCCTAGTACAAGAAATGGCTGTACTTCATCAATCTGTACCAATAAATATGTAATTCTTCAGTAACACTTGATGAACTGAAGTCACCAAAGAAGGATCTCCAAGTTTTTTTAACGACGTCAAAAAGGTTGCAACTACTGAAATACGTACAAGATCAAGATCCCAAATCTCTATTGCAGGTTCCAACGAGCCAACAGCCAGAAAGTTACCTGTTAATTGAAGAAAAAATTGATTCCATTCAAGAAAACCAATCTGCAGGAATTTTGAAGGGAGAGAACAGAGGCAAATAGAATCTCTAATAAAAACCAAAATGACAGAAATGCGGACATCAAGATGAATTATTTGCAAAATTATATCATTTCTTTTCTCGAATACAAGCTTTCAGCAAGACCTAAATAAGTTTACAGGCTAAACTTGCACAACTCCTAATATGTATTCTGGGCAATTAGTTGGAAATAGCTCATAAATTATCATCATCAACAATATAGTTAAACCCCATCAATATCAATCCTTATCTCCAATGTTTTGTTGAGTGTTATATGAGATGCTAATTTGATTTTTTGCAAATCATTTTGCACACTTCTAGCCATGACAGGTAAGCTTCAAGTTAGAGAGAAAATTCACTACACACAAAAGAAAATAGGGTAAATTACTTGCACGTGCTTAGACGCAATTTACTTTAAATTTAGTCAAGAAGTTTCAAAAATTCTAAATTGTTGGTCAATAAGTTCCAAAACCTTAACTGAAGGCATCTAAAGCTCACTTCCAAAACCTTAACTGAAGGCATCTAAAGCTCAGTGACAGCCTTCTATTGGACATCAATTTGAAGTCATGAATATTGGTTTGACTAAAACTTCATTTGATACTTTTGCCTTATATTGAGTGAAATAAAGTTGCAGCTGATCACACAGAGATGAATGAGTTGCTCAGGAAGTGCAATAATTGTTTCGGGTGCAATAATGTAGCCTTCCAGTAGTCAATACATTCCAGTCCCTTGTTACCAAAAAAAATCAAGTTGATCAATCGAAGCATCAAATGATTTACATCACATAGACATTCTACTTCTTACAAAATAATCTCAGCTTCAGTATTTATTCTCATCATATGTTTAAACGAAGTGAGGGGGAGAGAGAGAGAGAGAGAGGGACAAGGTAAAAGAAGGACACCAAACTTCAATGGTTAAGAGGTGTTTGGAGTTCCTCAAGGAGTTTCTAGGAGGAAGTGAGAGAGAGAAACCCAAAATGTAAAATAAAAAGATAGTGATATGAAGTGCATCTGCACACCATATTCATCAAAATGGGGCTTAGAAGAAGATATGACCGAACTGAGGAGAGGAAGAGGTAGTGTTGTTAAATCTTAGCTTGATTATTTATTGAAGTGAAGGAGGGAGGGAGGGAGGGAGGGAGGAAGGGAGCTGGGAGGGGGGAATGGGAACAAAGCAAAATAGAGGACGCATAACTTCTCGTGGTTGCGAAGTGTTAAGAGTTCCTTGGAGAATTTCTAAGAGAGACGGACACACGGATGACCAAAAAACAAGAGAAAAAGAGAGATGGAGTGCATGTGCCAACTCCATAACCCGACCAATTCATCAAGATGGACTTAGATAGAGAGATGGACAAAAGGAGGAATGAAGGTAGTGCAGTTATTCTTGGCTTCATTATTTATACTTGCCGTCTGTTTGAAGAGAGAGAGGGGGGGGGGAGAGAGAGAGAGAGAGAGAAAAGGTAAAGAGAGGACACTGAACTTCTCATAAATAAGAGGTATTGGGAGTTCCTTGACGAGTATCTACGAAAGAAAGGAGTGAGAGAGAGACACAATCAAAAAGTAAGATAAAAAGGAAAGTAGTAGGAGTGCTTATACCAACTCCATAACCCATCCAATTCATCAAGATGGATAGGCTTAAGACTAGAGACGACAAAAAGAGGAGAGATGGAGGTAATCCATCCCCTCCCCTTTCAAGGATGATTTTTTAGGGAGTGTAGGGGAACATTTAAAAGGAGGGACAGAGGTAGGGGGGTAAAAGAGGGAAATATTGAGAGGTTGATGGCCACGTGTTTAGGATTGGTTCAAAGGAGAGAGAGTAGGGAGTGCAAGAGCCAAAAAGAGTTGGAGTGGTTTCCCAACAAACACCCATACCCAATCCAGCCAATGATGATTTTGACAATGAATTTTTTTCTCTTCAGGGAAGGAGTTAGAGTGTAGAAATAGCGAGAGAACAAAGAATTATAATCTACTATCTTCTTAGCAAGCAGGAGAATATTAATCATGTAATAAGACATTCATTCAAATTATGTGGGATTCAAAAGAGAATAATGCAATAGATCTGGTCATAAATGATTAAATCATACAATCCTTATGGACAGAAACAATAGTACGCCCTTATGCTACCTCATGAGATTCCATGTAAGTTAAAATAAGTAACACAACTTTCTCTTTAAAGTGAAACCTATAGAGAGGGGAACATACCACCTCAAGAGGCAAAGAGTGTACTCACTAAAGACTCAAAAGACAATGATATATGAAACTAAACAATATTTCCTTACTCGGATCATAACATCAGACAAAGTTTATTCTGATCATGGGAGTTTGATTTCATATGAACAAAAACCTTGTGCTAAATTACATGATGGCATGAAGCTCGAAGAAAGCTTTTGATTAAAAATGAATAATCATGTATTTGGGACTCAGCATAAGGGTTTATCCCAAGAAGAAAAGGCTAGCAGCAATTATTGGTTAACATCAATTTCAGGAAGAGGTTAGATGTGATCATCCCAAGACAACACAAGTAGTAATAATAATAAAGTAAATGCATAAAAAGTTATAACAACATCTATGAAAGCAGTAAAGCAAATAATATAAACATGCAGAAGAAATACTTTTATTAATTAAAGGAATTTAAATGGTATACAATGAATTTATTCCTATGAAAACACGACAAGGTAGCGACAAGTATAAGGCAAATTCTAAAGGAGGATCTACAAGGAAGTTGACATACTATAGGCGGATAAATGAATTGATTAAAGCCAAGCCTAAGCCAATGTCTAAGAATAAGGGACACACCAGTAGGGTGTCAACGGATCCACACAATACAAGGTGACTATGCCTAGTCATTATAAGCAAGTGAAGTATGGCTCTTGTGATTGCTCTAGAGAGTTGTCGGTTTTGAGTCGATGGTTACATGTAAGTTCAAAGCTGATGGTTATGGAATCTAAGGTTCTAGCATTGTCGAGTATGGGTGCGGATGCAGTAGAATGGGTGAATGGGCATGAGCACAAATTGCAATTGACAATGTGAATACTACGCAACGTGACACTCACAATTCAATGAATGGGCACATTGATGGGATGACGAGGAGGTCGTCATTTCATTGTAGAACATAAATGTGTCATGTTGCAGAGACGACACTTTATCCCAATGAAGGACACGAAGATGTCAGTTCCCCATGACGGTGAACTCGTCATGTAGGGTTCGGTGACTTCCAAAGTGTGACGATTGTAAATTTTTCAAGAGCATGGTTATGGTCAAAAGACTTGGCAAATGTTAGGCCAACAAGTGCATCAACAATAGTGGGTAAATACTCGTCGAATAAAGGACTTCATGATGGACTAAACGGGCAAAGAGACCAATCGCCTAGCATTGGATAGTTCACCTAGAAGAGTTCTAGTGTAAGTGAATGTTAGCCCTTCTTTTGCTTGTAAGGTAACCAACCTCACATAAGAGATGTTAGGTTTAGAACCGATGATGGCAAAAGGGAAGGCTAGTAAACATAAGAAAAAGTAAGTGTTCTAAAGATACCTCTTGCATAATTCTAACCACAATGTGTCAACACAGTGGCCACGCAACAAAGAAAAGGTGTCAACGACTCCTAGAGCCAACGACACAAGGTCGGCCAAGAGCTACTAGGAGGAGAACTTTCAAAATGTCAAATGACCCAACCAACTTAGATTCACTTGAGAAGATGGGTATAAATAGTGGAGAAAGGCAACAATCCCAGTTGTCACACCAACAAATGTTATGCAGGGATAGACAGAGTAGGGGATAGGCAAAGCCTTTACGATCACGCAACCAAAAAGGAAGGAAGGAGACAAGCCATCATCTCAATATTCTTTTCCACTTAACATGGAAGGGGAAAATTACTAAGAGAAAAGTATCCAACAATACCTGACTAGAAACAAGTTGCCAACGGGGTTAACAACTTCAAATTCAGCGTGTGAAAAGATGTTGCGTAAGACATTGCCTCATCATACTGGAAAACGGGATGGAATGACAATGGACCCATAAAAAAGCCAAGACATTGGCTAAAAAATAGGGTCACCTCATAGTGACTTTATCAAGATTTTGGCAAAGCCAAAGTTGCAAGGAGAGGCAAGGGATCAACCAAGGGATAGAAACAAACTATCAACCAAGGCTATTAAAAGAACTTCGTTGATCTAGAAGAAAGTCTTCAATCAACGTGTGAGAAGTAGTGAAAGATAGTCGTTGGTCATAGCATCGAATGACGTCAGTAAGCGACTAGAAGTAATTAGCCAAAATGACAGATGGACTAACAACTCAAGTCCAGAAAGGTGGTCAACATTTAACATAAATTCTATTACATTGAGAAAATTCATGTTATAAATTTGTCTAATTAATCCTTTGGCTTCTCTAAACAACTATGTTGCATCGATACGGATACGGCGACACAGATACGACATGATACGGATACGGGACACATCAATTCTTAAAAATACATGATAAGGGTACAATGCGGACACGGCATTATAATTTATAAATCATACATAAAAATTAAAAAAATAATCAAAGCATAATATTTGAAATTACAAAAAAAATGAAAGCAACATCATTTCTAACCTTGTAGTTATAATATCAAAATAAAAGTAAGCATTCAATGTCTAGTACAACAACAAAAGCATAAACATAAATTGTCTAGCACATGAAGTTTCAACTTTTCAATATTTCAATAGAAGGAATGATATGATTAGCTTCTTCAGTGGGTTGTCTTTGAACTTCTATATTATCTTCAATAAATATCATAACTTCTAATTCAAACTCATCAAGTGAAAGATTAGCAATTTATAATATTCTCATATCATCAAGAGACTCAAATCCATCTCGAAAATAAGAGAACCTCGCTTGCAACCGCGGAAGTAAATATGACGCATCTTTTTCGGATTTTTTTGCTTTTCAACGGACACTAATATTGGATATGCATGCCCTTTTGAAATTAAATAGTATTTTAATTGGATACATCTTTGTCGTATCCGACACATATCGGTGTCGTATCGGAGGCGTATCCGTGTATCAGTGTATCAGAAACAACAAGCCTTCATAAATAGTAGTATCAGTGCAACATAGCTAAACAACCATATCCATGTCAAGCCTACAAAATGATTGGTAAGCGAAGAAGCATCTCGTTTTCTTTTTTGAAAGAGGGAAGGGAGGAGAAAATAGAAGGGGGACGAGGGATTGAAGCTTACAAATTAAACAACCCCGAATAACAATAACCTGATTTTTTTACCGAAGAAAATAGGTCATCATAGCCAGCCATAACTAAAAAATAGTACCACGAATACATTTACAAGAAATTGCTAGAAGATTAAAATAGAAAAAAAAAGGTGCATAAGGATGATATGCATCAAGTTTGAGAGAATTAGGCTTAACTTGGACCTACGTTGCACCGATAAGGATACGGCAACACGGATACGACACGATACGGATACGGGACACATCAATTCTTAAAACTACAGGATACGGGTACGGCGCGAATATGGCTTGGATACAACATTATAATATATAAATCATACATAAAAATTAAGACAGTAATCAAAGTGCAATATTTGAAATGACAAAAAAAGTTGAAATCAACATCATTTATAGCATTGTATCTTATAATATCAAAATAAAAGTAAATATTAAATATTTAAATGCCTAGTACAACAACAAAAATAAAAACATAAATTGTCTAGCACATGAAGTTTCAACTATTCAAAAGAAGGAATGATGGGATTAGATTCTTCAGTGGTTTGTCTTTGAACTTCTAAATCATTTTCAATAAATATCATAGCTTTCAATTCAGGTTCATCTAGTGAAAGATTAGCAATTTCTAATATTCCCACCTCTTCAAGAGATTCAAATCCATCTCCAGCAATATCCCATATCATGTTGTCCCCTTTCATATAAGTTGGAGTTTTCCTTGAGAGAAGCTGAAGATTTGTATGCACATAAACTAAATCTTTAGCCCGCTGTGGAGTAATTTTATTTCTCTTCATTGATTGGATGAACGAGTATGTGCTCCAATTTCTTTCACAACAAGATGAGGATGAAACTTGTCTAAGCAATTTTATGGCGATTGTTTGAAGTAAAGGTGTTGAAGCTCAATGTATAATCCACCACATTTTCGGATCAATTATCCATCTATCACGCAATGACTCTTGGTCACCAAAGTCCTTTAAATAACCAAAAAAATTAGCAAGTTCAAAATTTAGCGAGCGTTACCTTGTTCCGGTACCGAGCAATGAAGAAAACGAACCTTCACTGCTCGCGTCGCCTTCATTGTTCACATCGTCGAGCCGCTCTATCGACGAAGGATGATCTTTTTAGCTTTAATGCTCGCGTCGTCGAGCCTCTTTGTCGACGAAGGTTGATCCTGTCTCTTCTATGCTCGTGTCGTCGAGCCGCTTCTTCGACTACAACGAAGAAGACGAACGCCTATGTAGAAATGAAAAACCTAGCCCGCAAAAATGTTTAAGACGCATAAATGAATAGGGATGTTGAGCGGGTAGCCGAAATGAATAGGGATGTCGAGCGGGTAGCCGAAATTAATAGGACAAATTGCGGCTTCATTTTTTCTCGTTTTTTAACATTACACGCATATATGATACGTCTGTCCTATCAAATTTAAATAATATTTTAATTGGACACGGCAAAGCCGTATCGGACACGTATTCGTGCCGTATCGGAGGCATATCCGTATCCGATACAACATGCCTCATAAACAAGAGTATCGGTGCTACATAGACTTGGGCTCTAAATCGAAAATGAATTATAAGGTCGAAGTTACATCAACTCAAAATAATTCAATTTCAAGAAGAATCAAAATTAGATTTTCATTATGTTTTATATGAACAAGTATGTGTGTCTATATATATATATATATATTCAATTAATATGTATTTCATATTTTATATAAATACTTATTTCGAGACAGAAATTGAATCAACTCAAATCATATTTGAGCAAATTAGAGAGAATTAAAAAATGATTTCATGTTTAGAGTGGGGCTCAATATCAATTTTAATTTTGAAATGGTGCTCAAAATTGGATAAAGTAGAATTTGGTCTAGTTCAAGAGAATTTCAAGTTTCCAGCATTTTTAAGAACCTTAATTAGGTGCTAAACCATGAAAATCCAAACCCAAAACTATTTATAAGTTTTAAATCCGCAACTGTATTTGCAAAAGTCAAAGCTATAGAGGTGCTGCATCGTAAAATGGCAAATGCAATACTATTTGTAAATTGGAGCTGTATGGCATAAACTACAGAATATACAAAAAGTAGGATAATAAGGAATAATGTACCAAACAAGTTAAGTTATATATAATCGGACATATTAGTTAGGGTGTTGAGAAAAATTGGCCATTGAGCATCTAAATTTACAACTAGAATATATTCAGACACCAGTGAACAAAAAAGTAAATTTATCAGGCACAACAAATAACATATGCATTTTAAACTTTCTAGGAATTATTTATTTTAATAAGTATTGAAGAAAATATGTCCTTTTGAACATGCATTTTTCAACTAACAGAATGAAAAAAGAATACAGACATTTGTACTGTCTGAAGCAAATAATATGTATTGAGCAATGCAAAGCTCTTTGAGCTGAGCCAAGTGAAAACCATATTTAATATTCATTCCATTTGATTAATATTAAATATATTTGTTCTTCCACAAGTAAATTCAAAGTGAATCATATTCATTGCTTACAAACTAATAAAAAGCAAAAATATGTAATAGAATAAGTTCAACCCACTCTCAAAAACCCAAGCAGCAGAAATTGATAACGGAGACCCAAGATTGAAGAAAAAAAAATCAGTGAAATAACAAAAACTATAAAAACTATTTACCTTTATCACCACCTTTAAGGTTACAATCCAGCCATGCGGTGCAAAGGGGGAAAGCCGGTAAGATGACATCATGATGCACATACATATTTGAATCTCCATCTCCTGAATCCTCAAAAATCCAAACCTATCAAAATAATATCATTAAACCTGAATACACGAAGAAAAACAGAACTGAGACAAAAAAGAACTAGTAATTGAGATCCACAATCATTGAACAATAATCCTAGGTGGATTTAGGCAATGATCCTTAGTGGATTTAGGCAATGACAAAGGCATAAAAGTTAAGAGAGGTCCAACCGCTAAGGAGATTGTTGCAAAACCTTGAAGAGTAACAAAGAGCAAAAGTGAGAGAGATCACTAAGGAAATAGAGATTTAAGAGAGGATTGTAGTTTCTTTCATTACAAAATGTAGGCTTTCAAATAATAAGAATAGTAATATTTGATTTAACTTATCCTAAACAACATAAGGGATAGTCATATCCTTCCTAAAATAAAGTAACCCCCAATCCAAAATTATATTAAAACCTATCCAAAAACATCTAACATTATCCAAAACTGGCAGATAACACCTCCTTGACTAGGCAAACAGAGCTAATCTTAAGCTTATTTCAAGATCGCAACCCAACAATTCAAAATTTTCTTCTTCCAAATCATGATCTCTAGGCATCTAATTGATGATTTGCCTTCATCTGTAAACTCCCAATAACCCATTATTCAAGTTTAACAGCGTAATCAAGGAATCTCTATCAAGAGATCCTCCTGAATCAAACGTTTAATGTATTAAAAATAGACCATCAAAATGCTCGGCAAACTAAAAAATTCTTAAAATTTGCATCCAAGATATACAAAAACACCGGAAAAAGGAAGACAGTGAACAAAATCTCGGTAACAGGATCAACAACAATTATTACATCTCAAAAACAGAACCAGCCCTCACAAAAAAGGATGTGACATAAAGGACAAGATAAATAAATTGAATTTGAAAAGTAAACCATCAAGTGAATTAATCAATATACATAAGTTTGATTCACTACATATATCTCCAGAAACAAAATATTAATCAAGAAAAGAAAACTTGCCTCCAGATGACTGACTTCATCCTCATTGCGAGCACAAACTATAACAGAATCAGTAGGTTTAATGGTCATGTCCTCTATCTCATCATCATCATCATCCTCATCATCCTGATCCATGTTGTTTCAAATAGCCCACTTCACTTCATGCAAAAAAGCATAATAAAACTCTATAAGACATTTTACTTACGCCTTTGTTTTGCAGATAAGGATCCATATCATTGCTCGGATAGTAAGTGTCCCCGATCCCACTAGCAAATAACTCAATGCCTAAGAAAACGGCAATACCGGTTACACGGAAAATAACAAGCGCCTCCATTAGTCCAAACTGAATATTTAACTATTTTATCAAAAGAAAAAAATTACTTACCATCATCCTCATCATCATAAGCATCCATGTTGAGCTCCTCAATGCCAACAGAAACCGCTTGTAAATCCCTGGATTCCCTACCTGCTTGAACCTGATTGAGAGCCTTTGTCGCCGCCCGGGCAATGGAAACCTCGTCCAACACCTCAGGAGCGTCATCAACATCCATGCACTCATCCTCCTCTTCGTCAATATCTCCCCTGCAGATACCATAAAACCGTGAATCATCAAAAAGAAGACAATTTTCATTCACATGGACCAAAGAATGCAAGGTGGGGGCTCACTTTCGCTCCAACACTCCCGTCCTCAAGACCTCCTCGATTTCCTCTTTCGATGGAGGCTCTGCAACCAGAGGTACAACCTTGGATGCCCCTTTTGGCACCCAGCATACGGCGGAAATCATTTGGAAAACCGGCGAGTTATATTACCTACAAGAGAACAGAAACTGAGCAGTGGCTTGATACAAAACTCTTCGCTGTATATTACCATGGCCTAATTTACCTGAGATATCGATAGAACTTTGGAGATGGTGAATACCAGCGATGAAGTGGTTTAGGAGATGTTTCGGCCGAAGAAGCACGCGAAAGGGAGAAAGTTACCTTCACAGCGAGCGAGCTGCCGTCGTTGCTTCCGATCAAAATGTCGTAACTTCTGATCCGATCGAAAGGAAACGTCGTCGAAGGAGTGAAGTCGAACGCCCACGAAGGAGCCGAAGAAGGGATTCGTGCGAAGGAATGAAGCTGAACATCAACGACGAAATAGAGAAGGAAAAGCAAACCCTAACCCCTGTAAGCTATTATTGATTAACTTAATTAATATAATTTAATATATTAATAATTTAGTAAAACTAATTAAAAATACTTAAATTATTAATTAAATTATTAATAGGATTATTAGTTAAACTTACTTATTTCAAAACACTTAGGGGCTGTTTGGTATAGGATTTACAGCGGGATTTAAGTCGGATTTACGCTAAATCCAGCCAAACAGTTTTTGTGCGGGCGTTAAATCCCGGATTTATGGATTTACAGCTTAAATCCGGGATTTAGTAAATCCGAGGGGTAGCCGGATTTAGTAAATCCGAGCGGGATTTATCCGAAGAAGCGCGCGAAAGGGAGAAAGTTACCTTCACAGCCAGCGAGCTCCCGTTCTTGCTTCCGATCAAAATGCCGTAGCTTCCGATCCGGATCCGGGTTGAAGTTGTCGCAGGAGCGAAGTCGAACACCCACGAAGGAGCCGAAGAAGCGACGCCAGCAATCTCTACATCTCCCACGAAAGCAACGAAGCCGAACAGCAACGACAAAAAGAGAAGATGAAAGGCAAACCCTAGACGCCTCTAAGTTATTATTGATAAACTTAATTAATATAATTTAAAATATTAATACTTAAAGTAAATTAATTAAATAGTTAATTGTATAATTAGTGTATAAATTAATTATCTATTTTAACTTAATTATATAATTAGTAATTAAATATTAATATAATTAGATTAATTAATATAACTTAATATATTTATTATTAAATATATAATTAATTGTATACATAATAATTAATGGGTAATTTGTACTTAACATATTATTAAATTTATAACACATTATATTTTTTATTTTTAATTATAAATTTATTTTTAAGTTATAATTATCTTCTTCACATTTAAATGTCTAACCACTATAAATCCTGAAATATGTTACCAAACAGTTTCTCCGTATTTAACAGGATTTAACATTTAGCATACCAAACAGTTTTCAAGATTTAACACATTTCGGATTTACTAAATCCGGATTTACAGGATTTACTAAATCCCACTAAAGTTAAATCCCACTTGTTGCCAAACAGCCCCTTAGTAGGATTAAATAGAAATTAATAAACTATAACTATATAATATTATAAAAAATAATTAAATAACTAATAAGTATTAGAATATTAATTAGTATTAAAGAAACTTAGATGTATTTCATTTAGAACTTTAATCCATAAAATAAATTTCAAATATGTTAAACGCCCTTAATCTCAAATTGAATTGTCAAACAGTCATACAGGATTTATCCAGATTTATATTAAATGTTAGCAAAGAGTTTTTAAGATTTACACCCTATGACTTAGTAAATTTGGATTTAGAGGATTTAAGAAATCCTAGTTAAATCAAATCATTGGTGCATCCAAAGAGCCTTGGTATCAGATTCGAATTTGTACTGGGATTTACAATAAATACTGCCAAATAATTTTGGAGCACTCCATAAATCCCAACCCTGTATAAATCTCATATTTACGGCGAAAATCCAAGATTTACTAAATACCATCGTTCGCGAATTTACGGACTATGAAATTTACAAGCTTGCAAGCGAGTTAGCTCCCATCATGAAGGAAGGAGGAGGCAAAGATGGTTACTTATGCGCTAGCGAGCTCTTGTGTAAATCCTGATATGTCGTCAAGGGGGCGAAGCAGCGAGCAAGCTCTCGTCATGCGAAGCACGCACAACACACGAAGCTGAAGCAGCCATGAAGAAATGGAAACAAGGAAAAGCGACTAAGCACAATGATGGGAGAAAAAGCAACCCTACACAACTGCTAAATTATAATTAAATTAAATTAGCATTATTAATATAATTGACATATTAATAATTTATTAGATTAATTAATTAATTAGTAGTATACTAAGTAATATAATTATATTATTTATCTTCCTCATTAGATTAAATTAATTAATTAGTAGTATACTAAGTAATTAATTAGTAGATAATAGTTGCAATGCTTTTCTCTTCCTCTTCATGTATGATATTAAGCCTAAGTCATTGCTTATCTTCCTCATTATTTGAGACAATGTATACTAACTATTTGATCAAATGCCACAATAAAATGAGTTTAAGATCTTGTTTGTATTATATATTTATGATAAAATATATACACTACGGATTCACTAAATTTGTTAACCCTTTATATATATATATATATATATATATATATTTATATTTATATTTATATGTATAAAACTCAAATCTAAAATTTTAATTTCACCTAGTTGGATCATGCGATTTCTCTGATTTTTAGGAGCTATGTTCATTTGTTGGTTCTACTTGATGTTAAAGATAGCTTTATAGATTTATGCATTAATTTTATTGATTTGATTGGGTTATAGAATTTAAATAGCATTTCGAATCATTCTTAACATTGATGTTTGCCACATATAATTACACATTTCCATCTCTATATGTATACTCCGCGTAGAATTTTATAACTAAAAATCCTAACGAACTTCATATAGATTGCGATGTGATGAGCTTAGCTAAATATGGATAAACTTCTTTTCCTTTTATTATCATGTGTGATTGTAAAGCATAATTTCCATGTCAACCTACATCGTGTAGTTTCATAAATATTGTATCTCAGATTTTTTTTTTTTCATGAAATGCCATTAGGGAAGATTCACGATTGTTTGAGCATGCTGAAACCTCATATGATGAATTGATGCATCGAGAAATGAAAGTAAAATGAATATTGGACGTTGGATTGCAAGTAGGATGAATAACAAGGAAAAGAAATCTTGTGTGGCATGTTTGATTGTTATGAATCTCTTATTGCTTTATAGAAATTTTGATTTGAGCAAGCCATGTCTTGAGAGAATGCATGTATGTTAGAAGTAAGTTTGAAAGTCACCAATCAATAAGTAAATCCTTAATGATGGAATACACATATACAACAAATCTTGACATAGATTGGAAGTGAATGTGGATGCTCCATCCAATAAATTGCATATATGTACTCTTGGAAGAGTTTAGCAAGGTTGAATGTCTTGATTGTGAATAAAAAATGTTGAGAACTTCTCAAGTATATCATTGTGATATATTATATAATGCTAAAACTTTTCATTTGATTTGATTCCATCTTACTCATCCTTTGTGTTAACAGTTTCACATGCTTGAATATGCATGATGTGTTTGCGTTAATCATATAAATTCTTTGTCGAACCCATATCTAGATTCTCTATACTCTTTTTTTTTACCACGTTTATACATTCACTGGAGAATTTGCATATTAATTATGGTAAATGACACTCCATAAGAATATCTTGTGAAGGGTAGTTGTCTTAGACTTAGCAAAATTATACAATTGATTATTGTTCATTGTGTTAGCATTAGACATCACTTGGTATACCACTTCAATTTATTAAGATGATATGCATGAGATGCTCACGTTATGGAATTGAACTTTAAATGATTAGGTGCACATTCAACATCAAGGAAACTTTATGAGTTCATTGGAAAATGCACTGCATGTTTTGTAATTATGTAATGCAAGAATTATGGCTTATGTTATTAAATCCTCACATGACCCACATATAGTTTTCTTCTATATTTAATGTTAATGAATTTTCACATGCTTCTTTTATAGCATGTTTCATATGTAATCCCCTTTACTTATATTAATGAATTTCAATAAATCTTGGGATTATTCTTCCCACCTATTATGTAGTGGCAAGTTTCTATATATCCCATGTATAGATGCATATGCTATGTTAGTGGACTATCATGTGACCCATTTATAATTTCTCTTTATATCTCGTGTTGGAAAATTTTCATGAATAATTTATGTTTTATGATACATGCATATGTTTTATAAATGCTAATATTGAATTTTCTATTATTTATATTTCTGTTTACCTGCATTTTTTTCTGAATAGCCCCTACGCTCATTCTATGTTTGCTCTTGTCTTATTGTTTGCGAGATACAATGTGTCTTGCATAGGCGAATCAACGAACGACTTGCTTGCTTGGAACTTTTAAGTGGCAGCGCCACATGTAGTCAGGTATAATTTCTGCAACTTATAAAGTAATTTTTTTTAATTGTATATCGGAATTGCTACACATCACACACATTTTATTGATAGGTATTCTAGCATGTTTAGGTAGTTAGCCATAGGTTAGTGCACTGACGAAGATTTGACCCTATAGGTCAAAGCTTGCCCCCTTCTGTGAGCCCTAGAGACCATTAGGGTCATTTAGGCCTGTAGAGTAGGCCACCTACTTGTGCCATTGGGCATCATACTTTTCCCACACGAAGTGGGCATCGCTAGGATTTTGGTATTTTCCAATTTTGGGTACGATACCCCCTCCCTCCCCCTCCCCCCCTCCCCCTCCCCCTTTCTTTTCTGTGAGCCTTAGAGACCATTAGGGTCATTTAGGCCTGTAGAGTAGGCTACCTATTTATGCCATTGGGCATCGCTGTTTTCCCACACGAAGTGGGCATGACTATGATGATTTTTTGTGCGGGTACCTTGCCTGGAGGGTACCCTTAGGGTGTGTTTATTTATTTTTTTTCTGTACCCTGGATGTCATGCATGCATTTGTTTTTACACACCTTACTTCACACTATATTTCACTTACATGCATACATTACATCAATAGATCTAGGGATATTTTGTAGCCATTTCATGCATCATACATGACGTTAGGTAAGCCTTTTGCATATTATAGAGTCACCGATTGAAAACTCTTGAACTATGATTCCTTGACTTTCTAGGATAGAGCCTTCCTATCTTGTATACATATAGGGCGATTGATTGTGTTTAGGATGTTAGCTGACAGCTCACTCCAGGCAAGCATAAGTCCAGGTTGTTCACCCCTCAGTGTGTCTCCTTTCATCTGTGTTTTGAGTCTGTCTTTTCTCTTAGGATAGTAATTCGATCTGTGATCTTTTAAACTCAAAATTTTAATCATATCTTTATCCATTCAAAAAGGTTTAATCATCATTAAAGATAAATAGAAGAGATTCTTTGGAATAGAACTTAGGAACTCTTTTTTTTGTGCACCAAATCAAGAAGTAAATAATACATCGTCCTTAATCGAGAGTTTTCCTAAGTCAAGGCTTAGGATGTAATTAACTACGGGGGCTTGCGCCCGTAGGAAATCGATCCCCACAATCAAATAAACCCCATTCGAGCTGATGTGTCGAATGGGGGAAATCTCGTGAACTTTTGGGTTATGTATATTATTATCCATCGAGGTTAGTAGGTGAAAGTCACTATCCTCCATGGCTAATCGTATACATAACTTCATCTGCTCTTCCATCAGCCTGCTTGTGTCGATTGTAAAGGCCTACGACCATTTTGTCCTACGGGATAGTGTGATTATACCCTTTGCATTCGAACCCTATAAGTAGAGTCCTTTCGGAGACTCACAGATTTCTAACGACCACGGTGGGATAGGTTTCTCTCTCCATCTTTGAATATTGTATTATTCACTTATGTAGGTAATCCTAGTTTGGTGCCTGGTTTGAGTTCCTATTTTCTACTCCACACTCTTCTCTTAATCCTTGGTGAGAGTTAGACATTTTTAATGTATAAAGATTTAATTAAAATTTTGAGTTTATTAGATATTTATTTTTTTTAATTATTATTCTCAAATTCAAATTCAAATCGATCTATTTTAAGTCAATCTTATTCAGATTAAACCTTTAATATCTATCAATTCATAGTTGAAATTCTTTTAGACTTAATCTTGTTTCATATCATTTCAAATGAATTTCCATATTCTATCTTTGATTGCATGATTCATATTTGACATAAACTTTAGTCCTGATCATCTCTCTTGTTTGAGCTCTTTTAGACTAAGTCTTGATTCATTTCAGTCCAAATAGAAATTCAAGTGATATTTTCAATGGAAGGGTCCTTAAATTTGATATATATAAATTTTTCAAAAGAAAATTTTATTTGAGAAAAGTTTGAGAGTTTAAAATTTGATACAAACTTTTGAGGGAATTTGCTTTAGAGGGTAAATGATTTATTTTTCTTAATGAAAAATTTACCTCTATTTTATTTAAAATATTAAATAAGAGTAGGTTGACTCCTTTAAACACTTAAAGGACAATTTCTTATGATGATTCATAAAAAGAGAATATTCTCTCCCTCCATCCCTTGTGTGGGATGATCTTATTTTTGAACTAAAATCTTTGACAAATTGGAATTGGACTTAGAAATGAAATTTTTCTTTATTAGCTTGCAAATTTTCTATCTCGTAGGTATTCTTTGCATACATATGAATTTATTTCATAAATTTCTCAATCAAGTGATTCATTTTATCATAGGGTCGGGTTTGTTTTGTGAATTGTTCTTTCTTACATAAGAGAGTGAGTTTTCTTCTCTTATGTTTGGAAAATAATTTCACAACTGAGAAAATATTCTTTTAGAGATTTAGAAAGGAAGTCAATTGCAAAAAGTGAAAAAAAAGATACGCAAAGCGCCAAAAGTGAAAGATGCACAAAGTGCATTAAAAATGAAAAGATGTGCAAAGCGCCAAAAGTTAAAGATACACAAAGTGTATCAAAAATGAAAAGAAGCACAAAGTGCTAAAAATTTACAAAGCAAGCATAAAAATGAGCCTAAAATGAAAGTGTAAATGGCTTTCCTTTATTGGAAATCTCTAAATCTCAGAAAACTCATGTGTCCTTTGATATTTTTGATACTTGATTTTGAAAATGATGAATTTGGATTCACTATTATGCATTGATATTCTATTAGATATAAAAGTATTCTTCATGCAAGAAGATAGAGAAGATTCAATTTCTTTATTTAATTTATATCATTTTGAATTAGATTTTAATTCAAAAAATACTTATCTAAGGGAGAGAGCCCAGTTGAGCTTGTAGGGAGCTTGACTTGGGTTAGCAAGTTTTCAAATCCCTAACCTTTTTGGGTTTAGATGGAGTCAATCAATTTCTTACTGAAATTTTAAATTTGATTCCTTATGTCATTTTGATTGGGCCAAAATAATTAAGAGGTAAATCTTTCATTCTTTAAAATAATTCTCTTACTCTTTGATAAAATTTCTACTTTTTGAAAAATTATGTGAATCAAATTTATCTCAATTAATTGATGTGTGTTTAACATCTCTTAGTGCCTTTACTATTGAGTGTGTTTAAATGCCCATCTTATTCTTTTAAAAAATTCATGCATGAAAATTTTTGGACCCTAACATTTGATTATAAATCACTCTTATGGACTGATGTGATTCTTTCATTGTTTGCAATTTTCTTTTGGAATCTTGGTTGTTTTGAGCTATTGTTATTTTGTTTAAAAGTAACTATTTGGCGTGCATTATTTCTCTTGATATCTTTATGCCGCCATCTCTTGTTTGGGAGTCACTCTCCCATTCAAGTTGTTTTACTCACTTGTTTGGGAGCCACTCTCCCATTCAAGTTGATGATTTTGCTTGCTTGTTTGGAACCACTCTCCCATTCAAGTTGTTTCTGTTCACTTGTTTTGGGAACCACTCCCATTTAAGTTATTTTTGTTCACTTGTTTGGGAACCACTATCCCATTCGAGTTATTTGTTTAGTTCACTTGTTTTGGGAACCACTCTCCCATTCAGGTTCTGATTTCATTGCTCAGTTGGGTTAATTCCCTTTGGATCTTTCTACATATGATCATTCTATTGTATCCTTTCTCATATTGATGTCATACTAGCTTTACTTTGATTTGCATAAGAGTATTCATTTTTATTCTATGTCATTCTTCCTCCACAGACAGACCCATAGGAGAGATTTCTCATTCGATTTCTGGTGGATTTCTTTGTTCAAGAGATCCCCTTTCGCCACTTCACTTCTTTTTCGCTCTTTGTTCTGCCATTTCGATATGGTCAGGTAAACATTGGGTCATCCTCATTCACCGTTTCGAATATGGTCAGGTGGATGTTCGGTCATTTTTCTCTCTTTTGCCCTGCTGTTGCGAATGTGGTCAGGCAGGCATTAGACCTCTTTGGGAAGCTCTTTATTCGCTATTGTGAATATGGTCAGGTGGATATTGAGCTGTTCTCATTCGCCGTTGCGAATACGGTCAGGCGAATGTTGAACCCCCTTTCTTTCACCCTTTGTCTCGCTGTTGCGATCTGATCAGACAGACATTGGGTTGTCCTCATTCACTGTTGCGATCTGGTCAGGTGAATGTTGGACTTTCTTCTTTTATCCCACCGTTGCGAATATGGTCAGGTGGACATTAGACTTTCGAGAGGGCTCATTATTCGCTGTTGTGAATATGGTCAGGTGGATTTTGAGCCATTCTCATTCGCTGTTGCGATCTGATCATGCGAATGTGAACTCCCCTTTCTGATTGAGAGAGTCCGACAGAGTCCCTGAGAGGCATTCCTCACTACTCTTTCCTCTTTTGGCCCACCGTTGCAATTTTGGTAAGGTGGACATTAGACTTTTGGGAGGGCTCATTATTCGCTGTTGCGAATATGGTCAGATGGATTTTGAGTCATTCTCATTCGCTGTTGCGATCTGGTCAGGCGAATGTGAACTCCCCTTTCTGGTTTAGAGAGCCCGACAGAGTCCCTGGGAGGCATTCCTCACTACTCTTTCCTCTTTTGTCCCACCGTTGCGAATATGGTCAGGTGGACATTAGACTTTTCTTCGACCCTTTGTTTTTCCGTTTCGATATGGTCAGGTAAATATTGGGTCATCCTCATCTGCCGTTGCGAATATGGTCAAGTGGATGTTGGATCATTTTTTCCTTCTATTCTGCTGGTTTGATCTGGTCAGGCAGACAGTCGTTTACTTTTCTCTACTCTTGTTCACTGTTTCGATCTGATCAGGTGAGCACTGAGTTTTCCCCATTCACTGTTTCGATCTGGTCATGTGAATGTGGGATGTTTCTCTTTTTCCTTCTATTCTGCTGTTTCGATCTGGTCAGGCAGATAGTCGTTTATTTTTCTCTACTCTTGTTCACTGTTTCGATCTGGTTAGGTGAGCACTGAGTTTTCCCCATTCACTGTTTCGATCTGATCAGGTGAATGTGGGACGTTTCTCTTTTTCCTTCTGTTCTGCTGTTTCGATCTAGTCAGACAGACAGTCGTTTACTTTTCTCTACTCTTGTTCACCGTTTCGATCTCGTCAGGTGAGCACTGAGTTTTCCCCATTCACTGTTTCGATCTGGTCAGGTGAATGTGGGACGTTTCTCTTTTTCCTTCTATTCTGCTGTTTCGATCTGATCAGGCAGACAGTCGTTTACTTTTCTCTATTCTTCTTCACTGTTTCGATCTAGTCAGGTGAGCACTGAGTTTTTCCCATTCACTGTTTTGATCTGGTCAGGTGAATTTGGGGCGTTTCTCTTTTTCCTTCAGCTCTGCTGTTTCAATTTGGTCAAGCAGACAGTTGATCCTTTTCTTACTCTTGCTCGTTGTTTCGAATATGGTTAAACGAGCCTTGAGTTTTCTCCATTCACTGTTTCGATATGGTCAGGTGGATGTGAGACCCCTTTTCCTCTCTATTCTGCTGTTGCGATGTGGTCGAGCAGATAGCCGGTTTCCCTATCTTTGATTGTTCTTCCTTACTTCCCTATGATTGTTACTCTTTGCTATATGATACAATTTTTCAAGTGATGGTTGAATTTGCTTCTCCTCGCATCATCTTAGACATGTGTTCTAGGTGATTGTAGAATCTTTCTTGGTTCTTTATGAATTTGTTTCAATTCTGCTCATGTGAGCATAGTATCCCTCCTATTCTACTGTTGTGATTAGGCAGATAGTTGAACTTCTTTTCTTGGCTCTCTCTCACCTTTCTGGTTTAGTCAAGTGAGCATTGAGTCTCCTTCGTTCACCGTTTCGATTTGGTCAGGTGAATGTTGTGTTTCTTTCTTTCTTCTGTCCTACCATATTTGCATGATTGGGTGAGCATTATATGAATGAATGATTGTTGTGTGACTGTATGACCATTATATGATTTGATGACTATTGCTTGATTATGTGAGCATATCATCGAGTGATTATTGCATGATCGTGTGAATCTTTGTATGATTATATGATTGCTATTGTTTGCTTATCATGTGGTTTGATAACCATTATGTGACTAGATGATTATTGAGTGATTATATGAATATCATACAGTTATGTGTTTATGACTTGATTGTTTGTTATTAGATGATCGCATCACTATTGCATGATTAGATAGTTGCATTATTGTGTGATCATGATAAAGATTGCTTGATTATCGTGGAAGTGCATAATCATTGCATTGCTATATGATTGTTGATGACCATTACACAATCATTTGCTTGTATGGTATGATTGGATGTTTACGATATATATCGCATGGTTGTGTGGCTATTATGTGATAGCATGAGTATGATATAGTTTACCTATTACTATATGATTAAGTGATTATAACATTAATGCATGATGATTGCTTGATTATATGATGTTATGTGAATGTATGACTATGAGTGATTTGATAATGGTTGTACGAATGAATAATCATCCCATTATTATATGTTTGCATGAGCATTGTGTGATTGTGTGATCATAGCATGGTGGGACACTGGTTGCATGCTTGTTGCATGATTGTATGCTTCTTGATTTTCTTTAGCTACTTGTAGGATTCTTTCTAGTGAGTCTTTCTATTTGGTCGTAGGATTGCATCTTCCTAGCGAGTCTTTCTATTTTGATCATAGGATTGCATTTTCCTAGCGAGTCTCTTTAGTTGAGCGAAGGATTGCATCTTCCTAGTTAATCTTGTTCGTGCTTGTTGGGTTGTACCTTCTTAGATATAAGGAGGTCAACGCCAACACGTGCGGTTCTCCCATTGCTCACCGCACATGTTGGGGTTGTGTTTATTGACCTCCTTTTTGGCATCGGTCACTTGCACAATCTTGTCACTTTCATATATCATAGATCGATTCATTTGCTTGTATGTTGCGCCGCTGTGTCGATGAAGGGTCATCTTGCATATGTTACTTCGGCTCGTCGTCGGCCTTAGGATTCAATCATTTTTGATCACATGTCGTTCTCTTATCATGTTTTAAAATGCATGTGGTCGGGTCAATGACGATTCGATGTGGTTCCACGGGTTTGGGCCTTTATCGTGCATGTTCGTTCCATGCGCAACAACTTTAGACTAGAATCTTATTTTGTGAAGCGGATCGCACGAGTGCATTTGACTCATTGAGACGGATCAAACGGACCCATTCACGCTTGAATCATACGCTGTTTGATGCATGTCAGAGAAGTGAGATTATCGTTATTAATATTGTTATTTAAATATATTTTAAAAATAATAATAATAAATAAAATAAGATAACATATATATTTCTAGTAAATTTAAAATTAAGTAAATATAATAAACTATATTTAGATTAAAAATATACATATAACTTCTTGATTATTTCAAAATAAAATATATTTAGATTGAAATTTAAAACATAAAATTATATGTAAATGACTAACGTAAGCTATATATATATATATATATATATATATATATATATATATATTTATTTATTAATATCTATCTTATAGTTTGTATGCAAAATAATTTCAACTTTATATTTTTTATCTCTCTAAATCCAATAATTTTACATCCAACGGTTGGGTTGGCAAACATGGTTATAGCCATCTGATAAAGGATTTTTTTTTTAATTTTTTTTTATCGAAAATTAATCTGGATCCTTTGATGAAGGGTTTCCAAGAGGCAAGAGGCAAGAGGCCTCTTTAGGATATGGTTCCATTTTCAGGGTTTTGCAGAGGAGGCTCTAGAGGATTCCCTCATTCTCACGCCGCTCATTATCACACAGAGCTCTTGTGCTCTCCTCTTGTTCGCAAGCTCCAGGGAGCAGCAAAAGCTGGACTTCTCCTCCACGTTCGTGTGTCCCAGGCCGACGAATAGCAACCCACCCCCACTATCCACTTGCGACTCGCACCGACAACCAGTTGAGTTTCGACCGGCCAGAACTCGTCACCGAGCTCCAGGTTTTCTTCATCATTCAGCCGTAAGTAAAAGGGAGATGACTAGGGCCGGCCACCATACCCCGTCCACTAGCTCCGTCTCGACACCGACCTCAAACCTCTCCCTATTCCTCACTCACTGGTCCGGCCACCTCAATCGCCGCCGACGAAGAACAGATGCTAAGAGAATCGAGAACTAAAGCTTGAGGAAAGAGAGCATATGTATTTGACTTGTTGGAGCAAGTTTTCTTCATTCCAGGTCAGTTGTCTAATGGTATTGTTCTATGTAAAGTCCTATAAAAATATGTACATACATATTGAATTCATTTATGAGATGGTCTGAGTTGATATAAAAAAAAAAAAAGAGAGTTGTATTACTGTCAAGGAAGATTCAATGAACCTTGCCGTTTACATCAATTTTTTTATGAGTCTTGCCTTTCTTGTTTTGCTCAGGTTTGTAATCATGTGAAACAGTACATATATATCAAGCAATTGTTCTTAAATGTCTTTAATAAGCTCGTTGGAATATATATTTTAGCATAATCATGGTGGGGAAATGAATGAGGTTTTCTAAGCGAAGAGCATTCCGACGTCTGAAGTAGAGGAATTTAATTTTATTGTTGTGATTTATGTTTGCATACACCTAATTATGTAACCTGATTTGTGTTCTCTCTACATATGTTAAGTTTATTTGTGAATTCAGCAATTTAACCAATAACAGGCAATAACTGAGCTATATCCATGGCATTTCTCTATTGATTTACGGAGAGAATTACACAAAAAAAAAAACGTGCATCATGTTCTAATAGATAATAGTTGCAATGCTTTCCTCTTCCTCTTCATGTATGATATTAAGCCTAAGTCATTGCTTATCTTCCTCATTATTTGAGACAATGTATACTAACTATTTGATCAAATGCCACAATAAAATGAGGTTAAGATCTCGTTTGTATTATATATTTATGATAAAATATATACACTACGGATTCACTAAATTTGTTAACCCTTTATATATATATATATATATATATATATATATATATATATATATATATATATATATATATATATATATATATATATATATATATATATATATATATATATATATATAAAGAGTTTATAAAGTTTGATATTGTTTCATTATTGATTAGTCTAAGGAAGCCTCGATTAGATCATTTAATTCAAAAGAAAATTTGTGAGCCTTAGAGACCATTAGGGTCATTTAGGCCTGTAGAGTAGGCCACCTATTTATGTCATTGGGCATCGCTGTTTTCCCACACGAAGTGGGCATGACTATGATGTTTTTTTGTGCGGGTACCTTGCCTGGAGGGTACCCTTAGTGTGTGTTTATTTTTTTTTTTTCTGTACTCTGGATGTCATGCATGCATTTGTTTTTACACACCTTACTTCACACTATATTTTACTTACATGCATACATTACATCAATAGACCTAGGGATATTTTGTAGCCATTTCATGCATCATACATGGCGTTAGGTAAGCCTTTTGCATATTATAGAGTCACCGATTGAAAACTCTTGAACTATGATTCCTTGACTTTCTAGGATAGAGCCTTCCTATCTTGTATACATATAGGGCGATTGATTGTGTTTAGGATGTTAGCTAACAGCTCACTCCAGGCAAGCATAAGTCCAGGTTGTTCACCCCTCAGTGTGTCTCCTTTCACCTGTGTTTTGAGTCTGTCTTTTCTCTTAGGATAGTAATTCGATCTGTGATCTTTTAAACTCAAAATTTTAATCATATCTTTATCCATTCAAAAAGGTTTAATCATCATTAAAGATAAATAGAAGAGATTCTTTGGAATAGAACTTAGGAACTCTTTTTTTTGTGCACCAAATCAAGAAGTAAATAATACATCGTCCTTAATCGAGAGTTTTCCTAAGTCAAGGCTTAGGATGTAATTAACTACGGGGGCTTGCGCCCGTAGGAAACCGATCCCCACAATCAAATAAACCCCATTCGAGCTGATGTGTCGAATGGGGGAAATCTCGTGAACTTTTGGGTTATGTATATTATTATCCATCGAGGTTAGTAGGTGAAAGCCACTATCCTCCATGGCTAATCGTATACATAACTTCATCTGCTCTTCCATCGGCCTGCTTGTGTCGATTGTAAAGGCCTACGACCATTTTGTCCTACGGGATAGTGTGATCGTACCCTTTGCATTCGAACCCCATAAGCAGAGTTCTTTCGGAGACCCACATGCCGGATTGTGTTCCGTTCTCTGCTGAGGATATTGATCTCGACATCCAGATTGGGGCCTCTAGCAGGTTGGATACTCGGTCGATCCCAGACCTACCTAACTGAGCTTGTAGAACACGATTAAAAAGGTTTGGTCTATAAAAGGTTCGGTTGAACTCCTATCTCTTAACGATAGATTTTTTTTTTGTTTAAATTTTCCTTGCCAGAAGATTTTGAAGTCTCATGGTCCGGATGGCCGTGGTTCTTCTTCGGAAGATCGTTCATACTTCAGAAATGGATCCCAAAGTTTAAACCAAAGCGGGAAGAATGTAGTTATATTTCCATTTGGATTAAGATTGATGATCTTCTTTTAGCTGTTTGGAACCCTTTGGGTATTTCAAAAATTGCAAGTTTTGTTGGTAAACCATTAGCGGTGGATGCTCTCACGGCAAGAAAAACTTGCCTTACATATGCTCGTGTTTGTGTGATGGTGAATAATGGTTCTTCTTTCCCTGATGAAATCCCTATTTCTATGGATGGGGATGATGTGTCTCTTAAGGTTATATATGACTGGAAGTCGACTCCGTGTATAGGCTGCGAATCTCTTGTGCATCCCTCCAATCTTTGCCATAAAAATCCGCCGCCAAAAGCTCAATTACAGACTCAAAACTGAGGAAGGACCACTAGCCGTGCTCGTCATCCTCAGCCCAACCATCCTCAGCCCAACCCAAAAGCTCATGTGCTTCCTACCTCCGCTCATGCTCCCATGAAGCCTCCAGCCCTCCTTCCCTCCTCTGTTATTCTTGCCAACAACAATATACCCGTTAATGTGCCTCCCCCTTCTTTGATACCACCTCCTGCAATCACCACGGTTCCTTCTTCTTCACCCAATTCCATCACTGCTCAATGTAACTCAATGCAGGTTGATCCTCCGATTCCCCAACCTCCACAAACAACTCATCCCAATCCTCCCCCCATTGAGAATCCTCCCTCTGATGCTCACTTGGATGATTCCATCCTGAATCTTAATTCACTAGTGGATGAAATCTCTTCATCTGATCACTCTCCAATCACGAAACCCTCCTCTACTGCAGCTATTAGTGAAGGCTCTTCTTCATAAAGTTCCCTTATTTCTTCTTTTGAGAGGAGCCGCCAAAATGTCTCTGTCATGGCCTCCCCAAATAAATTCTCCATCTTGCTGGATGATCAGCTTGATTCCAGACTTAAAGCTGCTGATCAACCAAAACCTGAAGACAATCCGGATATGGGTCAATCTCAAAAAGTGCAGCATGCAAAATCTACCAGAACCAAAGGTGCTAAGAAAGCACAACAACCTTCCAACAAATCCAAATGATTCTTCCTTCTATTGATTGTTGGAACATTCATGGTTTTAACAAACCGAAAAAGGTTCTAGCCTCTAAGAATCTGTCTGCCTCTACCCGTCTTAACATGTTATGTATATCGGAAGCTAAAATTTCATCTCATTCCCTTTTGGACCCCTGGTTCATTAACACTCACAAAATTTTTCCCAATGAGCAGAGCTGTAATAACTACATCTATTCTTCATGCAGGAGAATCTAACTGAAGTTGAATTCCTCCACTACCTCTTTCTCCCCTATCCTCTCTAACTCACAACTGATTCATGGTACTCTCAATTTTGGAATTTACCTCCTATCCTTCTTTCTATGGTGCATGCTGCTAATAATCAAGCTGAGCGAGCCCCTTTGTTGCTGCAACTTAATGTTTTGGCTGATTCTATCTCCACCCCTTGTATCATAATGGGTGATTTCAACTGTTTCGGAGAACCTAAAGACAAATCTGGTGGTGCTCCTATGCATTTTAGTATATTGGGGGAATTGAATGGGTTGGTGTTTAGCTATGGCGCCATTGAGCTTAATTCGACCGGTTTGAAATATACTTGGTTTAGCAGTCGTGCTGATGATCCCATTCATATAAAGCTTGACAGGATGTTGGTAAACCAAAAGTGGCTTGATGCTTTCCCTCTATCCTATTATAAGGTAGTTCATCCTGGTTGTTCTGATCATTCCCCTTTACTTCTAATGGAGGGTCATTCTTCTTCTATGGCTAGAAGATTTCAATTCAAAAACTTTTGGATGAAGACAGACTATTGGGAAGTTCTTTTGTCTTCCTTTGCCTTACATAATGAAGGGAGTCCTATTGCTAATTTATATGGTAAACTCAGATATTTGAAAGGTAATCTTAAAAGTATGAAATGGTATAATGATCATTTCATCAAGGTTAGGCTTTTGGATCTTAATCAAAAATAGAAGGATTGTTTGGATCTCTTACAATGCAACCCCCAGGATCCCTTACTTAATGTTTCTCTGAAGGAGATTAATTCTAGCATCTCTCAACTTCACGGTGCTTGGAACTCTTGGATCATTCAAAGAGCTAAGGCTAAATGGCTTCAAAATGGTGAAGATGACTTGGGGTTCTTGTATGCCCGTATAAAAACTAGAGCAAATTCTTCAAGAATTAATGAGATCACTACGGATGGAGGGGCATTTCTCTTCTCCTCCGGAGATTGCTAATGTTATTTGTGAATACTTAAAAAAATCTTTATAATCCTCCTAAGCCTTGTGGGAATAATGAGATCAATTTTACTTATGGAGATCCCATCCCTTTGCATTTGATTGACTCTTTGCTGGCTCCTATCACTAACCTTGAAATAAGAGATGTGGTTTTTGGGGGGCTGTCGGTCTCTTCCCCTGGGCCCGATGGTTTTACGTTCGAATTTTACAAATGCTCCTGGGATATCATTGGCTTGTATGTGATTAATGCTGTAAAAAATTTCTTCTCAGCCGGACACCTTCTTAGATGTGCTAAAGCAACGACGATTGCTCTCATCCCTAAGCACCAGCACGTCTCTAACACTTTTTTATTATCGGCCTATTTCTCTTTGTAATGTCTTTTATAAGATCATTACAAAGATACTTGCTAATCGCCAAAAAGTCGTTATGCCTCACATTATTCCAAAAGGCAAGCTAGTTTCATCTCCAAGAGAATATCTTCTAACAATATTATTTTGGCCAATGAGATTTTAAATGAATTCAATGGATCTTCTTCAAAGAAATATTTTTGTGCTAAATTGGATATCTGCAAAGCTTTTGACTGTGTCTTGGGATTTCCTTGTTTCTAGAATGAGGGAGAAGAGTTTTCTAGATAAATTAAATTTTCTGGATTAAAAAATGCATATTTGTTGTCCCTTTTTATGTTTGCATTAACGGAGCTCTTAAGAGGTTCTTCACTTCTTCTGCTGACTTAAGGCAAGGTTGCCCCTTATCCCCGCTTTTATTTGCGATTGTTATGAATGCTTTTTCTTGCTTTATGGACTCAAGCTCTTTTATGGGGGTCCCGCTTGGGCCGAGCTCTCTCAACCATCTTCTTTATACTGATGATGTGCTGGTGTTTGGGTTGGCCACTATTCCTAATGCTCTGGAGCTTTCCAAGATTTTAAGTAACTTTGCTATGGCATCTGGTCTCCACATTAACAATGCAAAATGCTCTATCATATTCTCTAAGAATATTTTTGTTGCAAATGATAACACCAGTATTCTTGGATTCTCTCTCACAGACCATTCCTTTAAATATTTGGGGTTGTCGATCTCCACCAAAAAGCTTAATTTCTCTCACTTCCAACCACTTATGAGTAGAATTTTTACTCTACTTGCTGGTTGGAAAGTAAAATTTCTTTCTTTTGTATGTCACATTCAATTCTTGTGGTTTACCATTACTAGCACTAAAGCTTACTAGATTAAGGGAGCTATTATACCTAAAGCTTATTGCAAACTCATTGATAAATTGTGTTCAAGATTTCTTTATCACGGTTCCAAAGAAGGGAAAATTACATCTTATCGGTTGGCATAATACCTGCCTACCCATTACTTTAGGGGGTCTTGGGATTCCAGATCTTAGCTCCCTGTCTCACGGGTTTGCATGCTCATTCATCTGGACGTTTTTCAATTCCAACTCTGTGGTTTTTTGTGTTTAAATATAGCTCTCTCTGGAAACCTTTATCTACAAAATCTTCTAAATTTTGGAAGAATATTTGCAGGGTTGCTATTAAGATTAAAGGGTACATTATTTATAATATGACTGCTGAGAACTGTAGTAAGCTTTCTTTTTCTGGGACCCTTGGCTAAATGGAAAGTCGCTGGCTGAAAATTTTCCCCCCTCTCCTACTATTCTGGGGTCCATTCGATTTCTGGGATAGCACCTGGTGTTTGTCGGACCTCTTACCTGTTGGGATTCGGCAACTTATTATTGCCATTTCGATTTTGGATAACTCTACTGCTATTATTATTTGGAAGGATATAGCTAATCCTTGTTTTAAAGATTTTAGACTTAATTTCTATGCTAAGAGGCCCAAAGTGAGCTGGTACAAATTCATTTGGCATGAACATGAAATGATTAAGAATATAGACAATTTTGAACAAGATAAATATTATAATTATCTATTTATTTTTAATTTAAAATGAATGTAATATATATTTTAATTGATTATAAATATATCACACACATCCAACTTAATCTAATTATTTTACTATTCATTATAGTCAAATTTATATCCAAATGTTCTTATAATTTTTGTAATTCAAAGTTCCTATGAATTAAAGAAATCTACCTCTCATTTGGAGTTGGATAAACGTCAAGGGAGATAGAATTGAAAATTGACAAATCAACATAGACTAATCTAATATCTTTGAGATTCGGCATAATAAAATTTTGATTAAAATACTCTGATAAAAAGATCTTAAGAATTAAAGAACTCGCATAAGGGCATGGAAGGATCTGTTTGATTGCAATTATTTTAATTATGTGTATTTTAAATATTATGTATATTAAATAAAATGTATTTAAAATATTCAAGATTATTTTATTGGTTGAAAAATAAATTCAATAAATCATTTTTTATATCTGAGTGGATGTGATGAATCAATTTTTTTAATATATTATCTTAAATATAACTATTCTTGTATTATATATTTTTTATATTAATTTTTGAAGGGCATGACAGTGGCAGTGGATACAGGGATACAGGATCTACGAGGATTATGGTGGCGACGGATGGGAGTGGTAAATGCAGTGATGAACTTGGCAAGATTAATATTGTCAGCAGTTATGTAATGGCAAGTGAACAAGGTTGTGGCTATGTTGGGACCTTGAGTGTTTTTGAGCTCATGATGATTGCCACGGTGGAGTAGGCAAGGTCATGGGAACCATATCATGGCAAGTATATGTGGCTTCAAAGATGATGATGAAAATAAGATCACAACATGAAATTTGGAGTGTTTACATTATAGCGATTGTTCTTAAGCAACAAGAATAGTGTATTATGAATCTTATTGAGAGTTGGGTGAATTCACAATTCTCGAACACATTGCTTATATTGCATTCAACAAATCACAATTACAAAGTTATCAACCCAAAAATCAATCGACCAACTAGCCCCTAAGAAAACAAGAACCAAAAAATAAGCCCTCCTAACGAATGTTAATCAATTCTTGAGGTATATACAAATAATCTCCATCTTCTAATTTCCAGGAAAAAATATTCATCTATAGCACGTTGATCATAATAGTGAACTGCTTTATTGCATCTTCTCGGTCTATGCACAAACACTAATGAATTGTACAACTTCACCCAGTTGAACGGGTCACTATCTTGTATCATGTTTTTCCCACATATAGCTCTCTTGCATATATGTAATGATGTTGGTATTATCACCCTCAACAACCAGCCCCTTCATTCCAACCATCCAACCTTCAATCACTTTATCAATATACTTCATTGCTAAAAGCTTCAGCCAGCCGCCAAGATCAACTTTCCCAATGAAATATACTCCAGCCAGCCACCAAGATCAGCTTTCCCATGTTCTCCCAAACTACCATTCCAATATCACCAGCATTATTACTATTGATACATTATCATGAAATTATCTTGATCGGGCATGAATCTCGAGGCAAAACTCAATCCGGAAACTTCAAAAATTAAATCCGGGAGCACCCGAACTCTGATTTTAGCAAGCTTATAGTCAAACTGAGCGTCTCGAAAATACGAACCCAACAACACCAAATTCAACTCAATCCGAGTCCAAATGAGTATGAATCAAAGACTCGAAGTGCTTTTGGAAGGTTCGAATCACAATTTGAGTTACCAAATGGTCTCCGATTTTAACGAGCTTTTACTCGAATTGAACGGCTCGACGAGACGAATCCAACGAGCCCAATATTGCCGAATTTCAACATCACTAAGGCCTTCCAATGTCCAATGAACGGTGCACGAACAAAGGATTCAACATCAACCGTCCATTTGACCACTCCGCCCCTGGTCTCACACATATTTACAAGCCATGCCACTCCAGAAAAATTATAAATAGAGCCCTCATTCTTCACAAGAGAAGGAGAGTAAGACGGAAGGAAGAAGAAGAGAAGGAGGAGAATTAGCTCCTCCTCGACCACCGCCGAAGTTCTAGATCTTCCCGCAGCCTGAATACGCTGGAATTCTGCCGGATATTCGGGAGACACCGGAATTTTGCAAGAACTTTGTAACTTTGTTTCAATTTAGAAGAAATTGATTGTAATCTGATCGTCCTAACTTGTGGGACGAATCAGCCTTTGTACTTCAAACAAACACTAGTGGAATTACTTCAACTAGGCGTGGCCCCGTGGTTTTTTCTCTCTTTCAGGTTTCCCACGTAAAAATCCTGGTGTTCTTTTATCTTATATTTGTGTGCTGAATATTTGTACAACGCCGCGTATATTCTAGCCCGCAACAACTATGTAGAGCACCATCCACATTCAATTTCAGCCAATTCAGAATACACAAATAATGAGATATTAGAGGTATTCTAAATTCCACCTAAAAAATATCCTTGTATTATTTTACTCTAAACCAAACAATTAAAAATATAGAACTCCTACAATTTTTTTACTTACACTCCACATGGATGAATTATGAGGTAGTTTGGTTTAATTTAACTTAGATGTCAATGTTTTTAAGATATCCCTAAGATCAATTAAATATAATAATTTTGGTTTAGTATTATTTATACCCCAATGTTATCTATATTAAAAATAATATTATTGTTGAATCTTCGAACATTCGTGTTGGTAGAAAGATATAGAATTTAATGTCCTAGTTTTATATGAAGATCCAACACACTGACATATAAAAGAAAGGGAGATATAACACATAAAAGACACAAAAAAATTTATGTGGAAACTCTTGAAAAGGAAAAAAATCACGGGGCCTTTTCCAGTTTGAATGAGCACTAGTGTTTGTTTTTAATTACAAATGATGCACTTCATCGGGCAAAAGCGTAGCCTCAATATAGCAAATATACATCATATAGAACACTTTACATGGTTGGGGCTGGAAGAACCCAATGTCATAAGAGCTGTTCTCAAGAGAGTGTTGTCATATTAGTTGAGTTGATAAGACTATATTTGGGCGATAAAGGTCGGAGGGGCCATTATCTGTAAGCAATAGAGGTATGAAGGATCGTAGTTGGGCAATGATGTTCGGAGAGACTATATTTAGCAGACGACGATGGTCGAAAGGATTATAGTTAGCAAATGACAAATGACAGAGTTTAGAAAGATAGTAGTTGGGTGGCGGTGGTCGAAAGAATTATAATCAGGCAATGGTGGTCAGAGGGACCTTAGTTTGCGGGCGATGGAGGTCAGAAGGACCCTAGTCAGGTGACAATGGTTTGATGGATCGTAGTCGACATGTGATGGATGTTAGAATGATCGTAATCAGCAGGTGACTGTGGTCGGAAGGACCGTAATATGTAAGTGATGGATGTCGAAAGAATAGTAGTTGAATGATGGTGATCAGAAGGATCGTAGTCGGATGATGGTTGTAAAAAAAGATTGTAGTCGACCAACAGTGGTTGGAAGGACCATAGTTAATGGGAGATGGTGATTGGAGGGATCGCAGTCGACAAGTGTGGTTGTAAGGACTGTAGTCGAAGGTGATCAGAGGGATCGTAGTTTACGTGTAACGATGGTCAGTGGGATAGCCGACAATGTTGGTCGAACATCGGTTACAACAGTAATCTTCGGGCAAAGGTCTAGCAATGGAGGTTGAGCAACAAAGATTCGTTGGCGATGTTGTTGGGGTGGAGCTATGAGATTCTTCAAGCCTCTAAGTTCTCTTGAGTCTTTAGCCCATCAGAATCATAGAGTATTTGTGGAGTATTTAAGTGTCTTAATGATGTCAGCAGGCTCATTGGATTCATCTCATTTAGCCGCTTGATTTGACTGTAAACATGTCATATTCGGATATCATTTGATCATCCAATTGATGCTTTGAAACTTCTAAGTATGTATTGGTCCTTTGATTTGGACTCATTTGAGCTCAGATTCGACTGAATGTGGTGTTATTGGCTTCGTCTTGCTAAGCTGTTCAATTTGACAATATGCTTGCTGAAATCAAAGATTGTATGGTTCTAAATTTAATTTGAAAATTTCCAATTCATACTTGCATCTCAATCAAAGCGATTTTTTGGTGACATATCACATATGGTTTTTCACATAACAGATTTTTTTTTGTTCAAATAAAGTAGAAGAAGTTGGATCCAAAGTTGTCCATCGAAGATAATCAATGCTTTATGAGAGAAACAAATCATACCCAATATGTGAGAAGAATATAGCAACGAGTCTTCAAACAAATTTTCAAGAATTGGTGTATATAGAATCTGCTTGAACCTCTCAGAACTAAAATAATAATAATAATAATAAAAACAGATAAGTCAAATAAAGTGTACGGATAACGAAAACAAAAATTTAGGAAAGTAGAGATTTCGTATGAGGATTCAAATAACTGCCCTTCAGCACTAATCCCCTCTTTATAAGAAAAACATAAATCTAATCATTCAAAATAAGTTGAATAATTGAGATCACGAGCTAATCGTGGCATAATTAAGATGATAATTATATTAACAAAAAATTAAGCGGCTCACATCTTTTAACTTCAATGCGAAGTTAATTAGCCTAACCTCATCCAAGTAATTACAATCAATTGAAATATAGGCGTAGACTCTCCACTGGGCACGAGGCATTGATTGGTTTTATATTTCCGCATTGTGAATTTCTTTCACATGCGCATTGTCGCTTTGTTTTAGCAATAGCTGTCCATATTCGCAAAGAATCTAACCAGAAATAACTCCACCAAAGCACTTCACCTTCCCACTTTTCTAATCAACTTATTAAGTATTATTTCTGTATGAAGTTTATTTTGATTGTTGGTTGAGAGTTTTTATTACTTATTGCAGGCTAGAATATACGCGGAGGTAGAGTTTGCAAATTCATTTCTGAGCGTTGCACGAATATTCAGCACACAAACGGAAAAGAGAATGAACACCAGGATTTTTACGTGGAAAACCAGAAAGAGGGAAAAAATCATGGGGCCACGCCCAGTTGAAAAGTTCCACTAGTGTTTTTGTAAATTACTAGAAGCTGATTCGTCCCACAAGTCAGGACGATCAGATTACAATTCGTTTCTTCCAACTTGAAACAAATTTACAAAATTCTGCAGAATTCAGGCGTCTCCCAAAAGTCCGACAGAGTTCCGGCGTATTTAGGCAGCGGAAAGAGCTCCGGCGATGGTCGAGGTGGAGATGATTCTCCCTTTCCCCTTCTTCTCTTCTTCTCTCTCTTCTCTTTTGAGTCCTCTTGTGAAGAATGAGGGCTCTATTTATAGTTTTTCTGGAGTGGCATGACTTGTAAATATGTGTGAGATCATGGGCGAATAGGGAGTGGTCGAATGAACGGCCGATATTGAATCCTTCAATCGTACACCGTTCGTTGGACATTTGAAGGTCTTATTGTTGTTGGAATTTGGCAATCTTGGCTTTGTTGGATTTGTCTCGTCGAGCCGTTCGATTCGAGTATAAGCTCGTCAAAATCGGAGACCGTTTGGTAACTCAAATTGTGGTTTGAACCTTCCAACAGCGCTTTAGGTCTTTGATTTGGACTCATTTGGACTCGGATTGGGTTGAATTTGGTGTCATTGGGTTCGTATTTCCGAGACGCTCAGTTTGACTATAAGCTCGCTGAAATCGGAGTTCGAGTGCTTCCGGATTTAATTTTTGAAGTTTCCGGATTGATTTTTTCCTCGAGATTCATGCCCGATCAAGATTATTTCATGATGATGTATCATTACTAATTATGAGATAATGGGTTTGAAGCTTTCGTATGAGATATGTGTGAGTTTGTCTTAACGACTCAAATGTCCAAAAAAAGCATTGTTTCTGCCATTTGAACTTAGGCCTCGTTTGTTTCAGTGTTTTTTGTCATTTTCTGTTTAGAAATTGAGAAATTATTTTTTATTTGTTGTTTGGATGGGACGCTTCTATAGAAATACTTTAGGAAACTTTATTTTTCTACTGTTTTGAGAAGTTTTTAATATTTTCTTCTCCGTTAAAAAACACTATTCTCTTAACTAATTTTTTTAAAACAACCCTTTACAAAGGAGTGGAAGAACCAAAAGGAGCCTTAAAAGTTACTAATCATGACGGTTTATGCTATTTAATAAAATATGTCTAAGGATTTATTTGATAAATTTATATTTTAGGTCACTCTGACATTATCGTTTGACTCTTTTTATCTCGATATTTTTTGAAAATTTTATGATAACAAGTGAATTTATATAATCAAATATGTCAGAATGTGATATATGTATTGTCTTTTTTAGAAAAAAAAATTATGATACCCATAATAATTTTTTACCGACAGAGACAAATTTGTAAGATGAGCTGAGGTATAATATTTATTTTGAATAATATATTTAATAAAATCAAGCAAGGCTAGATTTTCTTTTTATTTTTACAGTGAATTTTTTTACATTATAATTTCTATTCAATTTTGTCATGAACAATTTTAAAAATAATTTTTTTTTTTAACTAATAATACTGACTGTCTTTCATATCAAAATAATTAAAAAAAAAAAAAACTCAAATGAAGTGTGATAAATTATTTACTTTTGATTGCAAGGAGCTTCTTAATTTCCATTTTCTTTATTTCAGGTTTCAAACTTAATAAATATTTATAATCAAGGTGGACCAAAGAAATTTACTTAGTGGAGATACAAATTAATAATCATAAAAATATTCTCAAATTTTTTTCATCTACATTAAAGACCAATATTTACAATTTATTTAAAGAGATCGGTCTTATAAAAACAACTCATAAAAGGACACAAAGTATTTTAAAAAATATTATTTACACCTTGTAGCTAAGGCAACTACAACAACAATTGCTACCCATTGTTGATCTTTGTCATATATAGATAGTAAAAATGATTACTCTTTCTTGTCTGTTTGGGCCGTTTGGTCTTTCTTATTGTGGTTATTTTTCTTCGTTGGTTGGGTGGTTGTTGACTTTGTGATTTTTGGGTTGGAATTGATTGTGCTGTGGATGCTTGTGGGCTCTTATCCAATATTGTAGTTGGAGTTATTATTTCATTTTTCTCTGTTTTGCATGTTCTTTCATTTTTTTCTTTACAGGTTACTGTGGTATTTTATTGTTTCAGTTGGTTGGGGCTGATTGCTGCTGTCACACTGCTCGTGCCTTCTGTGGTTTCTCTCTTGGATGATGGTATTAGGCCTTCTTGCTGGTTTGCTTATTTGATTGCTTTTTTTGTTTTGCTTTTTGATTGCAATAGAATGAATCATCGGCTCGTAGGTTTTTATTTAAATGTTGTATTTTTGAGAGCTGAGGGTTCTCTAAGGACTTGTAATTCCTTTTTTATTTAACTCGTGGGTCACTGCGTGGATTTTCTAAAAAAAAAACTCTTTGATTGCTCATTTATTTATTTCTTGGCATGTTAAAATAAATTATATCTATCCAAATAATTTTATGTATTCCTTATTTGTAAAAGTGTAGAGATTTTTTTTAATAAATATCCTTATTTGTTCAAAGGGCATTGCCCCTAGACCCTATTTGTTCATAACTTTGATCGTTGTATGTTTCGCATATATGTCAGGGTCCAAAGAGGGCGGCGCCTCTTGACAGGATTCATGGAACAAATTTTGGTTGTAAGGATAATTTTGGATTCTCTTTGTTTGTTTGTTTGTTTGGTTTTTTTTTTGTTCATCGTTCCCTAACAATAACACCTCTACATAATCTGTTTAATTATGTTGGGGCAATTTCTTAAAGACCGTAATATCCCCAAAATTTTTAGGACACGTCGGGGGGACGATGACAATTGTCCCCCGGCCTTAAGGTGGATTTGTCCTTGTTGCTACTCGTCTCCTTTCTCCTTATCGTAACATTAGTCATGGTCTCCTCCACCTCTCTCTCAACGGCAACTAAGACTTGTTGCGTCCTGGAAAATTTGCGGCGGTAGAGAAATATAAAGATTAATGCCTTAGCTTTGTACGAAGATCCATAACACAAGCAGATGAAAGAGATCAGGGTGTAGCGTTCATAAGAGACACCAGAGTTTTTACGTGGAAACCCCTAAAAAGGGGGAAAAAGCACGGGGTCTGGCCCAGTTTGAATGAATCCACTAGTGCTTGCAATTGATTACAAATGAGGCCCATCCATACGAGGAAGGCCTTGGCTCGAAGTAACAAATATACATCATATAAAATGCATTGCATGGTGGAAGTTGGAAGAATCAATGTTGATATGTTTGTTTGGGGTGGCAAAACCATAGTCGACGAGCGATGTAGATCGAAAAGACCATATTCGGCGGGTGACGGAGGTCGGAAGGATCGTAGTCTGTGAGCGATATAGGTCAAAAGGACTGTTGTATTGTGACGGAGATCGGGAGGATCGTAGTCTCCGGGTGACTGAGGTCGGAAGGACCGTTATCGGCAGACAACGAAGGTCAGAAGGATCGTAGTCGGCGGGCGACTAAGGTCGGGAGGACCATAGTCGGCGGGCGACGAAAGTCGAGGGGACCATGGTTAGCAGGCGATGAAGGTCAGGAGGACCATAGTCGGCGAGGAATGTAGTCGGCAGACGACGGAGGTCCGAAGGACCAAAGTCTGCAAACGACGGAGATCAGAAGGATCGTAGTTAGATGACAGTGGTTGGGAGGACTGTAGTTGGCGGACTAGCGAAAGTCTTGCGATGTTCGGCAGACTGGCAAAATTTCGATGGCGGACGGCAAACTATGAAAGTCCGACGATGGTCGGCGGGCGGGCGGACGTCCGGCGGCAGTCGGTGAACTAGTAGAAGTCCGGAGGCGGTCGGAGGACAGGTGGAAGTCCGGCGGCGGTCAGAGGACAGGTGGAAGTCCGGCGGCGATCACCGAACTGGTGGAAGTCTGGCGACGGTCGACGGATTGGCAGAAGTCCGTCGGTGGTTGGCAAATTGGTGGAGGTCCGGTGGCGGTAGACGGACTGGTAGAAGTCCGTCGGTGGTCAACGATTGGGATGAAGTCCAGCTGCGGTCGGCAAACTCGTGGAAGTCTGGCGGCGGTCGACGAACTGGCATAAGTCCGTCCGTGGTCGGAGAACAGGTGGAAGTCTGGCGGCGATCGGAATGAAACTCCGGCGGAAGTCGGCAGGAATTCTGACGGTGGTTGGCATGAACCCCGGCGGTGGTCGGTAGGAACTCCGGTGGTGGCCGACAGGAACCCCGGCGGTGGTCGGCAGGAACTCCGGCGGTGGTCGATGGCAAGAGAGCTCCCAAATTCCTCCCTTCCTTCTCTTCTTCTCCCTCTTCCTCCTCCCCCTTCATGTGAAGAATGAGGGCCTATTTATAGTTTTTTGAGAGTGGCAAGGCTTGTAAATATGTGGAGGATCAAGAGCGAAATGAGAGTGTTTGAATGGACGACCAATATTGATACGCTTGATCATGGACCGTTTATTGGTCAATTAGATGCCTTAACGATTTCAGAATTAAATGATCTTGGGCTCGTTGGATTCGTCTCGTCGAGCCGCTCAATTAGAATATAAGTATGCCATATTTGGAAACCGTTTGGTAATCCAAATTGTGGTTTGAACCCTTCAACAGCGCTTCAGACCCTTGATTTGGACCCATTCATGCTCGGATTGAGTCGAATTTGGTGTCGTTGGGTTTGTCTTTCTGAGACGTTCAATTTGACTATAAGTTTACTGAAATCGGAACTCAGATGGTCTTTGATTTAATTTCGGAAGCTTTCAACTCAATTTTGCTTTGAGATTCGTGCCTGATCAAGATAATTTTTTATTGATATATCAAGACTTATCATTACAAATCATATTAAAAGAACCAACAATAATAAAAAATGATTCCATGAAAGAAGAAAATCGTAAAAATTTATAAAACCATCTAATATTGATTTGTTGAGAGCTGTGGCTATCAATCAAAAGGTTTTGTGGTTCGAATATTATTTATATATGTGTGTATGAATTTGACTTAATTGACTCAATTTTTTTTTTTAAATCAATAGAAAATCATGTCTCCTCTCGATCTCCCCTCCAACAGTGATGTTTGCCTCTCCAGCGGTGGTAGTCTTTTATTTTGTACATGATAAGGGAATGACGAATGCCGATACATGAAATCACCTGAAGATACGACTAAGGGTCTATTTAAAACGGCTACGATTTTTATAAATATAGTTGTAAACCTGCTACGTAGAAATTACTTTTTTCTAAGCATTTGTATATAAAAAAAAAATTTCTTAGCACAATTTTTTTAAAAAAAGAACAAAAAAATATTATGATCTTGAAAATCAAAATAGTAAATAAGTTATCTCAAACGGATGATAAATAATATATGTTAGGGTAGTTCGGGCTATAAATTCTTTTTAAGAAAAACCAGCTAACCTTTTATAACATTTTGGGCCCCCACTGACCCCATTGTGAAGTCGCTCATATCAACAGTCCACCAATTGAAGAAGCTTATTAAAGGAAAATACAAACTAAAGACCAAACCTCATTTGGGTTGCCACACCTACCACCACGTTTTCCATTCATCGCAATCAATATTATATATATACAAACAACGCATCAGAGTCATCAACGTGCTTATTAAAAGCTACAATAATTATTCTTTTTGATAATATCAAATAATTTTGAATGCCACACAAAGTCGTATCCACTCAGGCAGCCTGTCCTCTTCAATGTAATTTATTTAAAATTGTTTTGATCGCTACGCATTGTTAACCGTTTAATTATGTGTATTAAGGACTTAAATACCATTAGGCATAAATAACTCAATAATGCATTGCACTAGCGTCAATAATTATGTTCATTTGGGTTGGGCGTGATTTTATGAAATAGGCCAAATTTAATTTAAATATAAAGAATAAAAATTAGGGAAATTTATATTTGTTGCGGGCTGGAATATGTGGCGATAGAGTTAAAAAATTTTCGTCTCAACATTGTATGGATATCCAGCACACAAATAAAAGAAATATGTAACAACAGAATTTTTATGTGAAATTCCTGGAAAAGGGAAAAACCACGGGTTCAGACCCAATTGAAAGGATTTCACTAGTGTTTGCTGAGATTACAAGTGGCTAACTCGTCCCTGAAATTGGGATGATCATATTACAATAATAAACTCCCGGGTTGAAATTCAATTACAAATGGAGATAAAGAATCTGACGACGTTTGGTGGTCGGGCGAAAATCTGGATTCTATTGACGATCAGACAGAAATCTGGCGTCAATCGGGGCAGAACTCCGCCGTCAGTCAGCTGTCGGGTAGAATTTCGACGTTAGTCGGCGGTCAGGCAGAACTCCGATGTTAGTTGACAATCGGGCATAACTCCGGTGTTGGTCGGCTATTAGATGGAAGTCCAACAGTGGTTGAAGAGGAGTCTTGTGTCAAGAGAGGTCTCTTCCTTATCTTCTTACTTCATTTTCTTCTCTTCGTGCTTGGGTCCTTCTCTTCTCTTATTGCTTCCTCGCTTCATTATTCTCTTCTCTTCTTATTTGGGTCCCCTCTCATAATAAATGAGGGGTCTATTTATAGTTTTTTTAAAGTAGCATGACCAGTAAATTGGAGGAAAATCAAGGGTAAATTGAGAGTAGTTTGAATGGGCGGTCGATGTTGAATCCCTTCATCATGGATCGTTTACTGGGCATTTGAATGTTTTAACAATATTAAAATTTAACAATCTTGGGCTCGTTGAATTCGTCTCGTCGAGCCGCTCGATTTGAGTATAAGCATGTCAAGTTTGGAAAATGTTTGGTAATTCAAATTATGAATTGAACCTTCTAAACACACTTCGAGTCATTGATTTGGTCTCATTCGGGCTCAGATTGAGTCGAATTTGGTGTCATTGGATTCGTATTTTCAAGACGTTCAGTTTGACGGTAAGATTGCGGAAATCGGCGTTCAAATGGTTCCCGATTTAATTTTTAAAGTTTCCAACTTGATTTTGCATCATGATTCATGCCCGATCAAGATAATTTTTTGATGATATATCAATATTACATCACAATATTTTAAAATATTTTATTTAGATTCATAGCTACATCCCATGCTGCAGATTTCACTATTATTATGGAGAATTACAACTCTTCTTCATTCAATAAAGAAATCAAACTCCATGATATATATTTTAAAAAAGAAAAAAATATATTGCGTAGAAAAATTTACTATATTATCAAGATGTCATCAATAAATTAACCCGTAAATATTGGATATCTCCAAATATGTAGGAAGTGTTCCATTCCAAGCCTCGCAATGATCTTACCTTGAAGGTCGACATATGACTGAATTTATATTGCATGCTTTCTTTTGCAAGGTAAGATTGGTCCAAAGAGGTCATTTAGTTCAGTTTGTATGGTCTGACCACTTCAGCTCTGCATGCTATAGATAGCCCATCTGAAACCAAAGGATACTTAACTATAATGATGGTGTTTGTTCTACTGATCAACCAAATTCCTTGCTTGACAAAGAATGCTCGACCTGACTCAAACAACTATTGAGAACTAAATTGTTAAAATTTAAAGAAAATAGGTGACACCGGACCAGAGGGGCTCGACGAATCCATGTCGACGATCCGGTGACGGTCGCCGGACACCACTCCAAGAACTCCTTGGAACAAGAATACACCACCTAAGAACAAATCCTAGGATACAGGAATTCACAAGAGAGTAAACTCAAATTTTATTCATTTCTAAAAATCTCCCTCATTACACTTAATGGCTATGTATTTATAGATAAATCATAACAACTTACTAGGCTACACACAACAGAGGCAAACATTAATCCTATGTAGCCATATAAACTATCAAATAGATTAAACTATTCTGAAGTTAATACAATTAATGGCTCAACTCCGGCGTCAATAGGGGTACCAAAAGACTTGCAACAATTGATTTCTGATAACCTTATTAGAATAAGACAAGTAGTAGATGGTTGATAGCCAATTTCTTAAAAAGTTCCAAGCTGGTCTTTGAATTTGATTGCATTAGCCTAGTTGATATGGGACCTCTAAATTCATTAACTTTACTCGAAAAAATCATTATCAATTAGACAAGAAACAACATCTCGTCTTCTATCCTTATATCCCGTGTTCTATCCTGTCATTCAAGTTAGTGAATTTGCTCAAGTGTAACTAGCTATCTCACATTATTCACGAGAATCCTCATGTCGTTGGGCATCGATAGCCATTCACCCCGCTACGATTTTAAAGATTTTACATCATATCAAGTCATTCTTACCATGAGTTCATGGGCCTATCGTTGTAAGGAGGCAACCACCATGGTCCAAGCTCACAATTATGTTCTAACAATATGGCTTTTCGTCATCCATAAATCGAGCTACATAGAGTTAGTCAATTATTATCGGTTGTTACATGGACGACTTGATCTCCATCGTCAAATCTGACCTCTATGGCTACCAACTGACCTATCCACCTTTGCATCCATTAGTCTAATCATAATAGTTATTTATACTCTTTTCTTTATCAATAGAAAGAACTTTTTAATCCTTGAGCTTTTGAATACTTGTAAAATTATTAAGATATTGAACTCTATAGAAAGACAAGAAAGGCAGTGAGATTTTACTAACCTTTGTATTATAAGATAAATCTTCTTAGTTAAGTAAGCCATCTTTAAATTTCACGTTTGAAACTCCATTGAACCAACATGAAATTCCTTGTTCATTTCAACCTATTCGCATGCTCCATTCTAAGCAAGAAATATATCACATTGCCTTCCTATTACATATTTAATATTGATATGATGCTCTAGTATATTTATTAAAGTATATTATTCTATTTATTTAGCATGTATTAGTATTAATATGTTGGATTTTAATGGGGTATTTCATATTTTGCATTATTTTAAGTACCTTAATGAGCTTATAAATGTTGATAGATGCATTGCAAAATTTCACAATTAAATTAAGGATAATTCAAATTTTGCTTTCGGCAGACTTATTATCAAGCTGAAAGTTTCAATGAAACAAATCTAATAACATCAAAGTGATTTAATTCGAGCATGAATGAGCCCACATCAAGCACTTAAAGCGTAATAGAAAATTTTGAGACATGAATTAAAGGACCAAACTATCTTCAAATTTCACATGCTTATAATCAAATTAATCATCCGAACGAGACAAATCCAATGAGCTAAACAAATTTTTAATTATAACATAGTGAAATCATTTTAACTAAAATATGTCCCATAATTTTTGTTCAATTTATTTTTCATTTTTTATGTAAAAGCTTAGTTATCTCTTGCAGCTCCTCTTTTATCTATATGTGCATGAACTTACATAATTACTAAGACATTAAGCACTCTATGTACTGCCATTAATATTCTGGCGTGCAACCCTTGCTATATCTTGAAAGTTTATTGACGTCAATGTCTTGATCATGATTATAGCTTGGCAATGCCTTTGCGATATATCATTTTATCTTATAAAAGAAAAAAAAACTTGGAATTTACAACATCGTATGAATGATAATAGCCAAAAAAAACTCCTTCCTTCTATCACCAATTATTGCATAAATTTAATGGTGAGCAGATCAAACTAAGGGGAAACCATAGTTACAACCTTAAATGGACATTTTAAGCCTATTTGTAGTTAATTATGTCATTTCATCCAATATTTTTCTATTCATCCTATGAAATCTTATTGATAATGATCATTTTAAAAGCTTATGAAAAATATGCAAAAATTTTCAAGAAAACCTCAAGTATTTCAAGCTATACACAGTCCCTAGATGAATATTTCATAATCATGACCCTGAAAGGATAATAATGGTCTAAAAAAAAAATCAATTTTCACTTTTGATTCAAGATACAAATTAATGACATTCTCCTCCTCCCAATAAAGGTAGAGTTGATCCATGGTGGATTTATTATTCACTGCGTCCGCACAAATCAACATCATCGAGCAATATTCTATAAAAATAAAACTTAGATAGGTTAAATGTGCATAGTAGATTTCTGCTTACCTCTTCCATACATGTTATCATCATTAAGCAATGCTTTGATAGACAGTTTTAGATAGGTCAAATGTATTTGATAGACAGTCGGTTAACATCATAAAAATGCTTTAACAAATAATCAAGGGTAGGTAAAAAATTCTTGACAGATTTCTCTCAACTTCTTTGGCAAAGGTTAATATCATCGAGCAATATCCTAATAAATAGCTTATGATAGATCAAACATCCTTGATGAATTTCTCTCAACCTCCTGTTAATGTCAAAACTCTATTAAATATAGATAGGTCAAACACCTTTTATGGATTTCTTTTGACCTCTTAGGAATATATTAATGTCATTTAGCAATGATCTGACAAACAACCTCAACTAGGTTAAGTATTATTGGTAAACTTTTCTCAACATATTTCATACAAATTAATATCTTATAATAACACTTTAACAAATAATTTCAGGCAGGTCAAACTTTATTGGCAAATTTTTCTCAACATCTTTCGCCACAGGTTAAAAGGAGTGACATTGCATGCTAATGACCTAAGAAAGAGAATTTTTAAAGGGTATTCTTCATAACAGTAAAAAATTCTCTACATGCATAACTTTTTATATGGTATAAAGATTAAAATTATGAACGTTATGAATATTTTTTGAAAAAATTTTGTTAGAAATTTTGGAAATTTTGCTATTTTTATTAGATAGAAAATGTTTTGGACACTGAAAAATAGTGTTGTAGTATAATTAATATTTTACACAGACAATAAAAAAAATCCATAACACAAAAAAAATCTCAAAAGATTTTGACCCATTATATCTCCTAGTTGATATAATTCAATCACACATGCATATATGTCATCACATTATAATAGTTAAAGTGTAATTAAGCTCATATCAGATTTGCACAATTTTCTATGGTAGTTTGCACAATTTTCTATGATAGTAGAAAATAGAAAATACTCCTGAGCAAAATTTATATTTTCAAAATACAACCATATTATTAGAGATAGTGTAAAATATTAATAAACTGCTTTCAAATATTTAACAAAATATTTAATAAAAGAATTTAAAAATTTAGATCAGTTTGTATAGCCTGCTGAGATATTGTAACTCACTTTAGTTTTGCTTTTGATTTTCAAGATCTGAAAAAGGGAAAGAGCTTGTTGATTAGCAGTTCAGAATCAAATAAAAGTTTATAGGTATTTTTTGTTTTGATTTTTGAACGGTCATGATTAGCTTATTATTTAGTTTTGTAGCTTCTATTTTGAGCCATATACTGTAGTATAGACATACATTTTGATGAGATGAAAATAATCTTTGGATGAGTTTATTTATAGTACTATGAATATTTTTAGTAGCTATGTAATATGTAGTTTATTTAAAATAGAATTTGGAAGAGGATATGAAACATTTCTAAAATTAGATCTTGAGAATCGTCTGTTACAGCTCAACACGATAATACTTATCCTTGTCGAGTTGGGTATGAATATTTTAATGCTTGTCATTATGATAGTTTGTGGCTAATGTCAAACTAAAAAATAATTTAAATTATTATAGTAACACTGAAAACTGTTTTAAAACTTACTCGAGCCTTGCTTCAACCTTGTAATAACCTTGTTCCAACCTTATGTGACCTTGTCGGATTAAGTTAGAGGCTTGGTTGAACACTGTTCAATTTATTATTCAAGCCTTCGTTTGAATAAAATAAATTTTCACTTTACTAAATTTATTTAATGATTAATAAAATATAAATTTAATTGATTATTTATAAATTTTTTGTCATAGAATTAAATAAAATAAATAATTTAAAATTAATTGTGACAAATTTTTGACTAAAAATTTTCCCGTTAATTTATCTAATTAATCCGTTTTGATTACCATTTATCTTAACTACCCCTCTTACCTGAAGAAAACCTTATGAATGTCGCAGACTCGCAGTGCAGAGGAACCGTCTGAAACGAAGAGGCGTAGAGTCTGCTTTCGGAACTCAGAACTGAGCCTTTACTTTGTTCTACGCACCATTAGTTTTTTTTTTCCCTTTACTTCTTAGTTCGTTCGACTTGTTTTACGCAACAAGCAAAGCATCAACAATTTGTTTTTTAGAAAGAAAACCATCCATTAAATTATTGTTTTGAACAAAAGCTGAATCCAAGCTCGAGGGTGCGTAACGGCTCTGCTCGCTGGTAACAAAATCAGGATAAAGGTCGCTGCGAGTGGAGCGCACGAGCAAATTAACTGACAAGCGGAGCGGCCAGGAGAATCTCTATCCCAAATTTGATAACTCCATCACGCCATCCACGCCTGTCCTCCCGCTTGCTCTCCGCTCTGTTGCTGCTTATCATCACCGACGGCGTTCCTTTCCTTCCTCAGCTTGCTGGAGCGCGGTATCGCATAAAAGATCAACTTTTCGCTAGCCCCGCGGGCTGACGGTCCCTCTCTCCCTCTTGATTCATTTCTTCCTCTTCTCCGTCCTTATCCTCCAGATCAGAGAGGATGAGTTTTCGAGGGGATGATAGCAGTGGGGAGGAGGGTCGGTCAGACCTTCGAAAGCCCTTCCTGCACACGGGAAGCTGGTATAGGATGGGGATGGGATCGCGGCAATCTAGCCTGATGGATAAGCTGGGATCCTCTGCCTCTGTCATCCGCGACTCCTCTATTTCCGTCGTTCTCTGTACTCTCATCGTCGCCCTCGGCCCCATCCAGTTTGGTTTCACTGGCGGCTACTCCTCCCCCACCCAGGAAGACGTCATCCGCGACCTCAATCTTTCACTCTCCGAGGTTCGCTGTCTTCGCTACCTCTTAAGTAAACAATTACCTTGCTTGTGTACTGATCTGGGCTATGTTGGTGTCAGTTCTCGTTCTTTGGCTCTCTATCGAACGTCGGCGCCATGGTTGGGGCTATTGCCAGCGGCCAGATAGCCGAGTATATTGGGCGGAAAGGGGTACGCTTTTAATTCCTCCAACCTAAATCTGGTTCCATTGCTTTTTCTTTGGTGAAAAAACAATTGATGGCGGTTTTGTGCAGTCTCTTATGATCGCTTCGATACCTAACATAATTGGTTGGTTGGCTATCTCCTTTGCCAAGGTAGGTTTTTTATGCTAATAAGTGCTGTACTGTTGCACTGTATCTTCCATTGATGGTTGTTTTTCTGAGAATGTGTTGTAGGACTCATCGTTCTTGTACATGGGCCGGTTGTTGGAGGGATTCGGGGTTGGCGTGATTTCTTACACGGTATGCGAAGTTTTAATGTTACTATTGATCATTGTTTGGGTTGTTTGAGCTGCTCTTTGGATCAATCTCTGCTGGTGTTGGTTTAGGTGCCAGTTTATATAGCAGAGATTGCTCCTCAGAACATGAGAGGAGGGCTTGTTGCTGTCAATCAGGTTGGTTACTACTATCTCCTTTACTTTTTGTGGAGGATGATTCACTATGTATTCTGATAATGAACCTTGCTTATGCAGCTTTCTGTGACCATAGGCATACTGCTGGCTTACATCCTGGGAATGCTTGTCAATTGGAGAGTGCTTGCAGTGATGGGTAAAAAGAAAAAAAAAAGGATAATTCTTAGTGTTTTAAACCGTTGAAGCAGCGCTTCCTCTTCTCATTTAGATTTTTCTACCCATTTATCAATAAATTGGAGTTTATTTGCATCGATTTTGTCCTTAAATTTATGGGATTTAGTAGCAATAATTTTTGAGTTAGATGAAGGATTGTTAGTGAATCATTACACTCAAGGACACTGAGATAATTGTCTTTACCATGGCTCTTTGTTTCTTTTATTTAGTTGATTGAATTTCTTGAACATAATCTGTAAATATAGACATATATGTACTAGTTTGAGCATATGGAAACTTATTTATTTATATTTTTGAACGTGCCAATTTGTCTTTGAATAATTATCTTAATATGAATTCAATAAAATACCAATTTACTGGTTGTTTAATGCCTATTTGTGAATTTGTTCTTCATTTTTTTTTCTGACTTTTTCTTCTTAATTTCTCTAGTTTACCACAGCTCAATGCACCTAAAGTGGGACAGATTAATAGACGCATGCTTATGGAACAAACTTATTTCTGGGAAAATTCTTGGATACATGAGTCTATGTTTTTATTTTCTTTTATTAACCGCATTGAATGCATGTATATTTTTGATGATATGGTTATTTAACTTAGGCTTCATTTGGGAGAGTTTCTTAATTTCTTTCTATCTAAAACAATCTTTAAGTACACAAATTTTTTGAACTAAATTATTTTTTACTAGGAAGCTATTTTAGAAAGTAGTAAGTAAGCTGTCCCAAATGAAGCCTTAGTCATTACCATCTCATAATGATTTAGGATTCGTTTGGGACGGCTTTTTTACTGCTTCTTAAAGCAATTTTATTATACAAAAGTTATAGTTTTTGTACTAGAAAGCCGCTTTAAGAAGCAATAAGAAAGCCGTCCCAAACGAAGGGAGAGTCAAGCTTGATGGAAAAAAAAAGGAAAACGAACAAGTTGAAAAAGATTTTGAAATAAGCCTTCTTCAAGCTTAGCTCGATTTCAACAAGGAAATTAATAAATGAACTTGAATGGGACAGTACATAGCTCAGCTTGGGACATTTGGCTAGTTAATGACAAAATTGAAGAAATCATACGAGGATTCAACTTGATATCTAGAATTCTTCCTGTTTACTTGGCATAATTTAGCTTCTGTGGAAGTGCCCTTTCATCATAATAATGAATTAGCTCTAAATAAGAGGCATTTGTGAAGCTTATGCAAGCGTTAAAAGTTCAATTAATCTGAGGTAGTTCAAATGATTTCTAAGCTTGATAATTTTGCAGGAATCCTTCCGTGCACATTGCTCATACCTGGTCTGTTTTTTATTCCGGAGTCTCCAAGGTGGCTGGTAAGGTCCAATACCACTAGCATTTTCATCAGGAAATAAAAACTAACAAAATTCCACTTATTTTTGTTGTCTGCAAATATCACATCATGGTTTTACAGGCTAAAATGGGAATGATGGAAGATTTTGAAGCATCCCTCCAAGTCTTGAGGGGTTTTGATGCTGATATCACTGTAGAAGTTAATGAAATCAAGGTAGGGACTTAATTTACTTTTATAAAGTAATAGAACAAAGGCTAGGAGATGCTCAGTGTGCTGGAGGTGTTTGTTATACTCTTACTGTAATTTAACTCAGCTATCCAGAGCTCTCTTTGAATGGGATGTAATGGGAAATCTTGACCAAATGTTGCTTCTTTATGAGTTTATTCTTGTTTAAACACTTATGCAAGCACTTACCTTTTGCAGAGGGCTGTTGCATCATCATCAAATAGAAGAACTGCTATACGGTTCCAAGAACTTAAGCAAAGAAAATATAAAATTCCACTTATAGTAATTCTTCTCTTTATTGAGATTTTTAATGAGTTAGCTGCATAGCTTTTTCTTAATGGAGCAGTTGTTTTATTGTGTTTTGCAGATAGGAATTGGTCTTTTAGTGTTGCAACAAGCAAGTGGAATTAATGGCATACTATTTTATGCTAGCAGTATCTTCAAAGCTGCCGGTAAGTCCTTCAGTTTGATCTGCCTTTGCATTCACATTTATATTTTGGAAATACTTTTCAAGCCGGCTTTTCTTAGACCAAACAACATCCAAAAAAATAAAATTTTCTCATTTTAGTAAAAAAAAAAAGGTATAATAATGCACTACATGATCATTGGGGTTGTTCGGTGTTATTCGAAGTTGGCTTGAGAAGCATTTTGGCTTGAGAAGCATTTTTCTTCCAGAATTTTTTTTCTCATGGGTTCTGAAGATTGCTACTATTGGTGAGATGATTCCTATTGTATTCCTTTCGATTTTTTTCTTTGCATGCGGCCTCTAAAACATGCTGTATGCAATAATTTCTAAAAATATCATTAAAAGCGTAAATTATTTGATTTTGGACCGATTAAGTCTAGGCTTGAAATCAGATCAAACGTACACCAAAACTAGCTTGTGACTCAACTTGATTTGATTTTGAGGTGGCTTGGTTTGAGTCAATCCATATTACAGCCAATTTAAAATCAGTTATTTTTCTCCTAAAAATATTAAATTGTTTTATATGTCTATGTGCACTTATGATACTCAAATAAATATGGACCTAAATATTATTATTTTAAATATTAAAATATCTATAATCATGTTTCCAACTGATCTTGAGCTAGCTTAATCTGATCTAGGCCTGATTTGAAATTAGCTCGAAAATCGGAGAAAGCTAAAAATTTGGCTCTTGGCTTGGCTCTTGTAGGGATTTGATCTACGAAAGGATTAGGTAACTTGGTCTTATGACTTTGATATTGAAATTGCATAGAAATCATAATTTATAATCTTCGATTTGTAGTGAAACTGGAGATGGGATTTATAGTCTTGCCTTATTAAGGTGGCCTAAGTTCATTTGTGCAGACTAGGTTAGATTTGTATTTGCGGGTGTATGAGAAGAAAATTATTTGTTCTAAAATGATAATAATAAGATTTGTATTTGCGGGTGTATAAGAAGAAAATGATTTGTTCTAGCATGACAAAGACAATGAGACCTATAAACCTAGATTTGTAAGGCAGCCTAGATGAGATTTGATCTTTCTGGGCTTTTATTGGTGTTTAGGTACTTATAAATCTTCTTATTAAAGAAGCCAAGTGGGTTTATAAGACTAAGCTTAAGAAAAAAATTCGATGTATATTTTATTACGCTGGTTATACTAGCATGTAGGGATGGGCATTACAATCTTGTCCTATAAACAAGACAACTCTATTAGAATTTATAACCTTAGATTGAGAAAGGCCCATAAAATCAAGTTGATCGATTGTTTGAGTTTATAAAACTTGATTTGACTAGATTTGGCCATGTTTGTTCTGATCCAAGGTGAGATATTTGATTAATTAATCATCTATCTTCGGAAGCACTTCATTTTCTTGTTCTTTACTAACTTCTTTACAAAACATCAACCTCCTATGATCATCTTAAGACATTTGGCTGTCTATGCTTCCTATGACTAGCACCTCTAGCCTTCAACAAACATCTTCCTCGCTCTAGTGCATGTATTTTCCTTGGCTACTCAACATCTCACAAGGGTTATCGCTGCTACAACTTACAAACTGGTTGCATTCATATCTCCTGCCATGTTGTCTTTCACGAAGACAATTTTCTTTATCCTCGGCCCCCACCGCAAGCATCACCTGTAGCTACTCCCTCCTTGTCATCTCCTTGATGGCACGATTGCTCGTCATAGGGTCAGCCTTGTTTCTCAAGGCTTGAATCCTTGAATCCATAATACGAGATTGATTATAATGAAACTTTTAGTCATGTTGCCAAAATACCTAGTATTCATATTGCTCTACATCACGAATGGTTTATTCTTCAGCTTGACGTCTCCAATGCTTTTCTCTACGGTCCCCTCAATGAGGATGTCTACATGCACCAACAACCCAGGTTTCATGACTCGCAACATCCCAACTTTGTTTTCAAACTACACAAGGTGCTCTATGGCTTAAAATAGGCTCCACGACAATGGTTCACCACCTTTAGTAATTTTCTTCTCAATTTTGGTTTCTATTTTAGCGCTTATGATCCCTCCCTCCTGACTTTTTCCCACAACAACATTCATCTCTACTTGCTTCTATATGTTGATGACATACTACTTGTTATGTGTGGAATCTGATTGTGTTGGTCAATTGGATAGTTCTGTTGCCTCGGACCTCAAGTGTCTCGTGCTTGCTGGGGGGTGCGGGGGGTTTATCCCTGTTTGGGGTTTTTCCATACAATACCCTGCGCTGTGTATCTGAGCGCCCCGACACTACGCACTTGAATGTCCCAACGCTGTGTTCCCGAGCATCCTAGCGTTGAATGAAAGAGAGTAAAGCGCCACAACGACACAGATACAATATTGTAGCAGATCAAGATAGAAGTTCAAGCGCCGTAGCGCTGCGAGACGGATTATATGTTTTTTTTCCTCATTTTTCTGAAGGGTTGCATCTCTTGGGGTTACTTACTTGTCTTTCTCTTGTATTTTGAGAAGGTTAGTGTTGACTAAAAAAAATGAAATGGAAACAGATGAAAATTTGGAAGCAACCGACATACTCGCGTCTGTCGGCCCCACCTCGTCGAACGACACACTCTTTTATTTCGGCAACTGCCATTCGGCAAACGAATCAAATAAAAGAGGAAAGAAGTTCAGAAAGAAGTTCAGAAAGAAGCTTTCACGCTCGTTATTCGTCAGTGAAGAAAGCAAAGACAAGAGGAAGAATAGGGTTTACTTTCCATCTTCCCTTTTTGTCGTTGCTTCGCGAGAGGTGCAGAGATCGCACGATTTGCTTCTTTGGCTCCTTCGATCCCGTTCGACTTCGCTCCTGCCAACCGACCGAACCCTACCAGATCACCGTCTCCCATCCGCCTTTCTTCTCTTTTCCTCATTGCGGTTCGGCTTCGTCACGTCGCAGGAGGTGTAGAGATTGCACGCGTAGCCTCTGCGGCTCCTTTTGTGTCATCCGACTTCGTTCATTCGCAGGGGGTGTAGAGATTACGAGCATCACTTCTACGACTCCCCATGGCTGCTCGGCTTCGTTGCTTCGTAGAAGACAGTGAGATCGCACGGACCGCTCCTTTGGTTCCTTTGTGTGCTCTTTCAACTCCACCCCTGCTATTCGGCTTCCTTGCTGTTTGGCTTCCTTGCTTTACCGAAGGTAGAGAGATTACACAAATCATTTTTATGGCTATTTTGTCACCGTTGACTGTGCTCCTTCGACGACTGTGCCCAAGCCAACCTCATTGTTTTTTTTATGTATATTATAAAATATAATATTATATAAGAAATAGTAAATATATTATGATAGAATTATTATATCATAATATATTTTATAATTTATATAATATTATATATAAAAAAAGAGAAGAAAAAAGAGAAGAAAAAAAAAGAAAAAAAAAAAAAGAAAAAAGAAAGAAAGAAAGAAAGAAAAGATTTCCAAATAAATATCGAAGACCCCGGTCGTTGTACCTTAGGTCCGACCGGGATGGTTTGAAATTGAAGACCTGCGCCGTTGATTTTTAATCATGGCAGATGGTTTTAAAATTTGAAGACCCGCGCCATCGATCTTAGATCTGGGCGGATGATTTCAAATTGAAGACCTCACGCAGTCGATATTAGATCCTGGTGAGATGGTTTGAAATCAAAGACCCTACGCCGTCGACCTTAGGTCCGGGTAGGAAGAATTACGGCAGTGCCGTCTCGATTTCTCCCTCGGTGGGGAGGAGACGCCGGGAGGCTGCCGAAATTTCTTCAAAATCCAGAGAGAAATTAAATTTGAATTAACTAAAATGTTAAAAATGACCTTGGAATTTTAATTAACTAATTTAGTTAATTAAGATTTACCAAAAAAAATAATCTAATTAAGATTAATTAAAATATCTGATTAATTGAGATATTCAAAATCTTCTATACCGTCAAATGCATGGGAGCGGAGAACCTTCAAGCACTCATTCTCTTCCCGTCACTCTAATCCAAATATTTCTTTTTTAAGAGCCTTTGAAATTTAAGAGCATTTCAAAATTTGAGAGCATACGAAAAAAAAAAAAATTTTTAAATATGAGATTTTTAAATTTTGAAAGTCTTAAAGCATGTGAGTTTTAGAAATTAAGATTACTATAATTAACTAAAAATAAATTTTTTTAGTTAATTGATTAATTAAGTTAAACATAAAAGAAAATGCATGAAGAAAAATAATGCTTTCACTAATCAAATATATACAAGCTCTCAAATTTTCCAAAATCCTTTCTAAATAATAACTCTCAAACAAATTGTACAACTTCTCCAAACAACTCAGAAATCTTCAAACTGCCTTTGCATATTCTCCAAGGTCCCTCTTATACGAGCTCCCGCAACTATCTGTAACCCCCCTGAACTATAGCAAGTATCATGTATTTGCAAACAAGCAGACAAAAGTTAGCACAATTATAAATAAAATTAAATGCTGAAAAATATTAAATCTAGCCACTACTAGTAGAGGGAAGTGCTGAAAAGCAAGAAAGTCAAGTACGAAAAGCTAGAGGAGCAATAGTACTAGACATGTAGGGTAGCAGACTATTGTCGTGAAAACACGCTACGAGCACAAAACAAAACAACTCAAACACTAATGCTAGTGTTAAAACTCCAAAATATCAAAATTACAAACAACCAACTGAAAATCCGGGTGGTCTAGTTTCAAAAAAAACTATTGTCCACTCAAACAAACTAAACTTTGAACCTATGGGCAGCCTTGTTTATAAGGACTTGGTTGTAAGACCCGCTACCCGGCAACTTTCGTAGGAAAGTCATAAGCCCGACCTTAGGGAGAAGTTTTAGGTAAAAATTTACCTAACTCCTAATCCCTAATTAAAACACTCAGCCACTTCTAATAGAAGCCGTAAGTCCGACCTCTGAGGGAAATGTTTAGGTGATAATACAACCCTAGACCCCTCATTTGGGCATCCTAGTCTATAGGGCTTGGTTGTAAGACCCACAACTCGGGCTACTTAGCTTAAAGCGCTAGGTCGTAAGACCCATAATTAGGCAACTTCTAAGGAAGCACTAAGACCTAATCTAAATCCAATTCAAACGAAATTCAAGCTTTTGGGCATCTTAGTCTAAATGATTAAGTTGTAAGACCCGCTTTTAAGGCTTCTCCCTAAGGGAAGCTATAAGTCCTACTCAAATAATTAAAACCTCCGGGCAGCCTCACTATAGAGTTAGGTTGTAAGACCCATCATTGGGCATCTAATAAATATAGTAATAAGTCCCAATTCCAAATTGAAATCTCCGGGCTACTTTCTAAGAAAGCCATAAGTCCCAAACCAAACCTAAATCCCTGGGCAACTTCTAAGGAAGTCATAAGCCCCTACCTAAATCAAACCACACGGGCAACTCCTAATTGGAGCCGTAAGCCCCAAACTAAATAAATCTTTGGGCAGCCTTGTTTATAAAGACTTGGTTGTAAGACCCGTTACCCGACAACTTTCGTGGGAAAGCCATAAGCCCGATCTTAGGGGAAAATTTTAGGTAAAAATTGACCTAACCCCTAAACCCAATTAAAACCCCCGGCCACTTCTAATAGAAGTCGTAAGTCCGACCTCTAAGGGAAGTGTTTAGGTGATCAGACAAACCTAGACCCCTCACTTGGGCATCCTATTCTATATGATTAAGTTGTAAGACCCGCTTTCGGGCAACTTCTTACTGAAGTCGTAAGCCCCACATTTTAGGAAATTTGCTAAATAAATAGTAATGATCCTAAACCCTAAACAATCAAAATTTAAACTTATGGGCATCCTAGTCTATAGGATTAGGTTGTAAGACCCGCTTTCGGGCAACTTTTTATTGAAGTCGTAAGCCCCACATTTTAGGAAATTTGCTAAATAAATAGTAATGATCCTAAACCCTAAACAATCAAATTTAAACCTTTGGGCATCCTAGTCTATAGGACTAGGTTGTAAGACCCACAACTCGGGCCGCTTAGTTTATGGGGCTAGGTCGTAAGACCCACCGTTAGGCAACTTCTAAGGAAGTCATAAGACTTATCCAACTGAAATTCTCCGGGCAACTCCTAATTGGAGCCGTAAGCTCCAAACTAAACAAACTATCCGGGCAACTCCTAATTGGAGCCATAAGCCCCAAACTAAACAAACTATCTGGGCAACTTTTAATTGAAGTCGTAAGCCCCAACGTTTTAGGAAAATTACTAAATAAATTGTAATGAATCTAAAACCCAAATAATGTAATTCAAACCTACGGGCATCTTAGCCTATAGGGTTAGGTTGTAAGGCCCACCTTCGGGCTACTTTTTATGAAAGCCATAAGTCCCAATTTAATTAAAAATTTTGGGCTACTTTCTATGAAAGTCGTAAGTCCCCCAAATCAAATTTAAATCCCTGGGCAACTCCTAATTGGAGCCGTAAGCCCCAAACTAAATAAATTAACGGGTAACTTCTAAGGAAGTAGTAAGCCCCAACTCAAATTAAATTAAAACTAAAATCAACATCTAACCACTTCAGTCTACTCGGGATCCCTGAGAGGAGGCAACCCATGGCTGCTAATCAGATTCCCTGGACACTACGGTCAATGATTGTTAGTGTTGGTAGACTGAAATCTATGGTATACCCGGGACGACGGAACCATGGGATCTTGATCGGGTTTACCTCCATCTTCCCACCATTTGAGACTAAAAATATCTAAAATTTATTCATCCTTAATCGAGAGTTCTCTCTTACGTAGTAAGATGGGTAATTAACTATGGGCGCTTGCGCTCATAGGAAGTAAGAACCCCAGATCTATAAACCCTGACACTACCCTCAGGGGAAATCTGGTTAATTTCAATCTGACTTAAGGGAAACGGAATCCCACAGCTGCAAAGCAGGATTCATGCATTCGTGCCATTTTTCTTGAGCCAACAGTTAGACATTGGAGAACGGTGCATGAGAGAAGAGAAGAAATGAGAGAGTGAGAGAGAAGAGAAATTTGTACTTATTTCTCCCAATTTTCATAGTGAGATTTCTTAGTGTGGTGTGGTTCCATGGTTTCCTCTTTTGGGGTTTTCCACGTTAAATCCTAGTATCATTTATTTTTTTTCGCTTCTTTTACTTTCTTGCTTGTTTTGTTATTGTGGTGTTTACTCGTCCCTAACAATACACTCCGGTAACCATCCACCCACCATTTCTACACTTATCTCGGCATTACAATAGCAGTTCTCTCTCAAGGAGTTAGGACCAATCTCCCTCTTTCTAGGAATTCAGGTTCTTCATACAACTGATGGCTATTTTCTCAATCAGTCCCAATACGCAAAAGGTATAATTGCCAAATCTGGTCTCTCCTCCAGCAAACCGACTGTCTCTCCGATGTGTGTCAAACTGCCTCAAATTGCTGATGCCGATCAAATATACAATGACTCTGCTCTCTACCGAAGACTCGCAGGATCTCTCCAATAGCTTACTATAATTGGTCCGAACATTGGCTTTGCCACAAATCAAATTTGTCAGCATTCATTCCTTAAACAAGCACAATCAGTAGTTGAACGGTCCCTTTCGTTACATTTAGGGATGTCTTTATTTTTTCATGCCCATTGCTCCAGGTGACCTTCTCCTTCATTCCTACTCAAAATCAGACTAGGCAGTTGATCTTCTAGATTGCAAGTCCACAATAGGTTACTGTACTTACCTCGGAAATGCTCGTCTCCTAGTCGGTTAAAAAGCAAGCTACTATGACCAAGTCTTCAATCGAAGTTGAATACCGAGCACTTGCCTCCACCACTTCTGACATCATTTTGCTTCGTCTTCTCTTGCAGGAATTCTGAATATCAATTTTTGAACCAACACCTCTATATTGTGAAAACACCTCAGCCATTGCCTTAGCAAGCAATCCAGTGTTTCATGCTAGAATCAAATACATCGACATTGATTATCATTTTATTAGCGATCGGATTCTATCCAAAGAAATTACTGTTCTTCATTTAGCCTCCATAGATCAACCTGTTGACATCCTTACTAAGCCTCTATCTGGTGTACATCTATGGTGGGAATGGAATTGGTTACAGGTAACCGCAGAGAACAATTAGTGGGCTCAGGTTGCTTAAAACTGTCATATGCCGTTTTGCACTCATCCAAAATGCTGCTTTGCACTTTATATATACATGTATCGACTCAATTGTAGTGTGTGAACAAATATCTTTTCTGTATCTATTATCTGCATTAATATTAATACAAACCTCAGATTTCTCTCCGTATCGGGCTTTTTAAGCTAATTTCAATACCAATAATACAGTAGGAAACTGCACTTGCATGATTCTTTTAATGTGCCGAAACCCGAGGGCTTGCATTGATTTCCAACTGTATGGAGCACCTTGATCAGGAACGTCCTGCAAGCTTGAAAACTTCCCATCAGTCCTAGTGATGGAACTAATGCAGGCTACCTTTTGTCTATAAATGCTTGGCCTATCTGAATTTTGATAGGACATACCTTTATGGTTGGCAGGTCGCCACTGTTTAAGCACAGATTTCTTTTAGTTTATTGCAGTCGGCCTTTTTTCTTACGTTAATAGTTCTTGAATTTTTAAATTTTGCATTAAAGTACAAATATTTTGTAGGCGTTTTAATGTTGATTCTAATCTCGTTCACATTAGTTATGCAGTAACATCTCTCACAGTTTTCCTCCTGGTTTAATGAATTCACTAGGACTTCAACATTGGTTGAAAATATGTGTCAATGCTTAATATCTTTGTTCTCTAACAGGGATTTCATCAAGTAACATAGTAACCTGCGGGCTTGGGGCAATTCAGGTACCAAGTGTATTTGATCCTGATTAGTACCACAGAATAAAATAAAATAAAATAAGAAAAATCAATGTTTTTCAGGTCATTGTAACTGTTATCAACACATGGTTGTTGGATAAAGCTGGGCGTCGAATTTTCCTCATAGTGAGTTTGAGAGTAGAATTGTTTTCTTCTATTTATCATTTGATAGCTTGATATTATGTTCCTGTATACAGATTTCCACTTCAGGGATGACTGCCACTCTTATCCTTGTTTCTGCTTCATTCTTTTTGGAGGTTAGATTACTTTGCTATTCTAAATTCCTGTTATTTTATATGATTATTATTATTATTATTATTATTTTTTAATTTTTTTTTTAATTTTTTATTTATTATTATTATTATTATTATTTATTTTATATGATCATTATTTATGTTCATTTGCAATGTTTTTTCCTTTTTTTTTTCACTAGACTTTTGAATATTATATAGTGTTCTCACATCTGATGCACTTCATTGGATGCAGGGTATTGTTCCAGAAGACTCTCACTGGCATTCTGTGCTGAGTGTGCTTGCATTGGTTGGACTTGTGGTATGTTATTATTATGGACCACTGGTTTTTCTGCTTTTTTTCGAAAACTGATCCGTTTATTTTCCTTCAGGCTTTTGTTATTTCCTTCTCGCTTGGGCTTGGAGCCATTCCATGGATTATAATGTCTGAGGTAGACTATTTGTTCTTTTACATAATTTTACATAAGATGCAAAAGCTAATGGCAACTCGTCATCTATTTTTTGGTGTTTTATCAGCCAAACTTTATCTTGTAACACGGTCATTTGTTGATAGATTTTTTTTTTAAATAAGAAAAACTTCTGCCATTGTTAGTTCTCTGATAATTTTGGACATTATATTGGTTTTTCCTTGCATTTGAACTTGCTAGTATATTATTGTCTCGATTATGTTCATAATAAAAAGGCTTTTGAGTAAAAAACCATCACGGACCTTGGCATTGTATATTTTGATATTTTCTGGATTACTGGGCTATTAACCATTGTTTTTTCATGTTTTAAATGCCAGCCTTGCTTGGGGCTTCACTCTGGGCCATCTTATTTTGCATTTAGTGTTTGTAAATGTTAGAAAATGAAATGACTTTCAAAAATTTACTTTAAATGGGTCTAGGTTTCAATCCTCTTCTCCCAGTTACTGTAGAACCTTCTGCAGAAACTTCAACAAGAAACACATTATAATGCATTTTTCTTGAACACAGCAGTACTAGCTCCCTTAAAAACAAATTGATATTTGGTTTAGTACTTAAGAATGGTTTGATGGATCTAATCAGACTGTGGAATTTGGTTAAAAATGCTTCATTGCCATTTAACTATGTGATGATCCATATTTTTTCATTATGTTTCATTTTTTTGGTTGCTTCTTGTACAGTAATTAGCATAAGAAGGAACTTCTCCGCTTTGCTTTGTTTCTTTCTTTGCTATGACAAAATTATTTCTCCTGTTAACTCAGGTTCCGCACAACTGTGTTAGACCTTTCTTAAAATGGGCTTAATTTGTGATTTCTGAACACCATTTCTATAAGAAAGCCTTTTCAGTACAGGAATGCATATTGGAATAATATTTACTATAATCCTGAAAGCTTTTATGTTTGTGAGGATTACTTGATGGAATTTCTACTATGAATTCCGTATGAAACTGCATGTGATGGTGTGTGGATTGTCAAGTTATGCCAATATTGAAATAATTTGAGCAACAGGAAGGGCCCTCTGATATATTTACTGAATTTCATTAACATCTCTAATTCAGTATCCGTTTATTTTTTTCCAAGCTTTGTCTTGCTTAGTTTATTTTCCAAGTCGGGTCTTTCGACCAAGCTCCTGATACTTAGTTGTAACATGACTTGTTTTACTAATAACCACACATTTAATAGTCACTTATCTTAGGAGCTTATTACATTCAGTCTTCAAATATTAAATAATTTATTGACTGCAATAGTCAAGTCTTTAACAAACAAACCTTTCTAAAAAAAAAAATTTACATGGAATCCTCATCCTTAACAACTTTTGTGTGATTGCAGATTCTCCCCGTTAATATTAAAGGCCTTGCTGGTAGTGTGGCTACATTAGCCAACTGGTTGACATCATGGATTGTCACAATGACTGCTACTTTACTTCTTGATTGGAGTACCGGAGGTCCCCTCTTTCCCCCCTCTTTGCTGCTTCTTACTCCACTACTGCATATCCATTCTTAGCAATCCATTCTTCCATCTAGTTCTTCTAATAATGGTTCTTGATTTCCCTGTAACAGGAACCTTTGCACTTTATGCTGCACTGACTGTATTTGCTCTAGTATTTGTAATCATTTTGGTGCCAGAGACCAAGGGAAGAACCCTCGAAGAGATTCAATGGTCTTTCAGATGAGCATGGCAAGAATTTGTTACTCAAACCATTGAATCTTTTTTATGTTAATGTTGTCTTCTTAGTGGCGCAACTTGATTTGCAGAGTAATTTGATTTTTAAGATTGTGAAGAATATGCAATGTTTTCAAGCATATTCATGTTTATTTCAGAATGGCAGGGTTTGCCAAATATATAGAGCTTGTAATATTCCTGAATACATTCAAGGTATTCGTTTGTTGTATCTTGGCTAAATGCATGGTGCTTGGTCTTTTTGATGGGTTGCAAATTGGCTTTTTAAGTTAATTTAGGCTTCGCTTGGGACAATTTTCTTAATGCTTTTTAAAATAGCTTTTTAGTTAAAAATTTTCTTGAATTTAAAAATTTTGCACTAAAAAGTTGCTTTAGAAAGCAATGAAAAAGCCGTCCCAAACGAAGCCTGAGTGTGATAACACTTTCTAACTTTCAGAGTGGAGTACCCTATAAAAGATGTATTCGAGAGCTCTAGGATCAAGTTTACTCTTGTGTTATTTGATGCGGATATAGTCAATGCAGATAAAAATTATTGAGAAAAACTTGAGAGGAAGTTATTTGTGTGGAGCAATTCAGGTGGATAGTTTCTAGGATTTTTAAAATAAATCACTCTTGAGGGTATTATATTGATGAGGTATATGAGTGTTAGAACATCTTCTTCTCATTATTTTTTTATTACTCTGAATCTGGAAGAGATCGAGTCCTGATAATTTTGTGAAAATGATGATTTTTTTCAACTATTTTATTTTGCTCATGAGTTTTAGAGCAGGAGGATTGATGAATGATATATTTTTTCTAAGAAAAAAGCTAATAATGTATGATTAAAATAATCAAGAGCATTATCAATTCGAAATGCCTTCATGTTAGTATTGAATTATCTTACATCATTGTAATAAAATTGTCATCAAATTTTTGTTTGTTAAGAAGCGTTTGTGTCATCTAAGTTCAGTCATTAATGAAGGAAATATGCCTCACAGGGTCTTAAAATAGGGATGTTCTAACCCATAATGATATTTTCAAATGGCTTTAACATTGAGGGTGAGAATAAAAGAATATGACAAGCGATTTTCATCTTCAAGAAGATAGCTCATTCTTTTTCTCTAACTTATTTGATCATTTTTCTCATAGAAAGGTCTTGAAATACATATTAAGTAGACAAAATGGTTACCTTCAAGTTGTGGTCTTTATTGATTTTATGAATTGATAATAGATTTATTATATGAAGAGGAATATGCGGTACATTAAAGAGGCCAAATGCAGAGGAAATTGAAATATTTTTTTAATCAGCAATAATTTTGAAACCTTTTTTTTCTCTAGTATTTGGGTAATATAGTCCTTCATATTAACCCCAACTTGCACTTCTTCACCAATATGTTAGCAAGTTCTATACTATTTTAAATTTGAGGTTAACAATATTAACATCAAAACTGACGGTTCAATTAATGATACCTATACTTGTCATGGTGATGTTCTTAGAAATTCTTTTGGATAATGTAATTATTAAATCTTTTGCTTGTCATTTTGCTAAGTGCACTGCTATGTATGCTAAATTGTATATCCTTATCATCTGCAACTCTCTAAATATTTTAAAAGTGTGGATTGAGGTGGATAATATATTTCTTGTTCACATTATTTTTACACCTCATGAAATTAAGACTAATTTATTTTATTTAGGCTTCATTTGAGACAATTTTTTTACTGCTTCTTAAAATAACTTTTTAATACAAAAAAGTTAATTTTTGTACAAAAAAATTGCTTTAAGAAACAATAAGAAAGTCATCCCAAACGAAACCTTAGTATGGGTAGATTTTAAAATTTGGGGTTTTAGGTGGAGCTAGGACTTTAGAATGGAGGTATCAAATGAAGTCAAATTATAAGTAGATTAAATGTTGCTAGAGGATTTATCATTGGAGGCTTAAGAAGAAGTATTACATCATATGAAATGTAGCAAATAGTATAAGGAATTTAATGAGGATAAGGTAAAGTTAAGGTGATAAGGGACACAGCAAATTGAGTTATAGAAGAAGATAATGGAGGAAGCTTAGAGATTTAGGCTTCGTTTGTGACGATTTTTTTACTGCTTCTTAAAACAGTTTTTTAGTACAAAAGTTTCAAATTTTTATATTAAAAAACAGTTTTAAGAAGCAGTAAGAAAGACGCACCAAACAAAACCTTAACCAAAGTCGAACTTTTGCTTATATTCACTGAGGCATTCAACAGATTGAAGGCTCAGATGAAGATGGAAGTTGCTCCAAGATTATCATTGGTCATCCAAATAAAGTTTAATAATTGATTGTCATCATCAATAGTTTGTAGTTTTCCTTTAATTTATTTCTTATTGTTTATATTATATTACTCTTAGGTTTGTTGGCCATTTTGGCTTTCTTGGGCTAATTTTGGACTCTTTTGTACTATTTATTTTTTTTAATATAAATTTTGTTTTCTCATATTTATGCATAAGTGTGTAAAGAGCCACACCAATAGAATACAAAATAATAGAGGGTGATAGAGGAAAAGGACATGGAGCAATAGAAAGAGTTTAATTTGTCACATCTATAAAATCAATAAATCAATATTTAAAATTTGATGCCATGGCCTTCAAGCATTTTGCTATGTTACTAATAGCTAGGTACATATATCGCCATGCCAGTATGGTTCATGCTCGCATAGGCATGATCTGTACTACCCTTCTTCAAGTCTAATTTAAACAAAATTATGACATACTACTAAAAAATTATAAAATATGTAGAAGCAAACTATATCATTGAAAGTCCACATCCTAAATGAAAGCATTTATGAAAATTGACGCATCTTCAAGGAAAAGATGGCAAGTTATGCTGAGAAAAATACGTGTTAAAAAGAAAAAAAGAAGAAGACCAATATAGAAAGATCATTTTTTTTAAACAAATTTTATTAAAACAAAAAGGAAGATGCAATACCACCAGCTCACGATACAAACAGTAAAAACATAAAATCCAAATAGAGGACGAGAAGAAGCGTATGGACTCAGGAATGGAGCCCCCCCCCCCCCCCCCCCCCCCCCCTCAAACCAGCCTAGTAGTCAAACACGGACCATCCATAGGTGACAGAAGTTCGAACACCGACATAAATCAAATGAAGCACACAGGTTGCCAACCAGCCCAGCTAGCCAGCGGCATCAAGGGGCCCCCTCATCATCGTTCAGCCACTTTCAAAAACCAACGATGACATCGCCAAAAGCAAAATCCCCAACCTATTTCTTCTTTCCTTTGTTTTTATTCTTCTTTCCACCCACATGAGAATAATCTTGATCGATAGAGCATTCGATTATATCCTCCTCGATTTCCTGACAATCTGTTTCTTCCCCGCCAGAAAGGTAATCCTCTAAATTAACCAATCAGTCTGAAGCAGAACATAGTTTTTCCTTGACTTAGCCATACGGGCCTTCATTTCAACATTAGGCATAACAGATACAGGGATATTAACAAAATTTCCATTGCCCTCAAAACCATCCTTAGGAATTAAAACCGATTGCTCAAAAACCTGCAAATTCGAAGCCTGATTAATAGAGGAAGAGGCACTATTCGAATTTTCGATAACCATCGGAGACAATTCCACACCACGACTAGGAGGAACAGGAGAGCCAGAAGGCTCAGCGCCAACACATAGAGCATTATCCACAGCCAAGCCACACGAGACAAACAAACCCATACATGATAAAGAGGGTTTAGAATTAAAGCCACATTTCAAAACACCAGGCTCACTCAAACACACCCGAGGAACCTGGGGTACAGGAGCTACTCACTCAAAAACAATAACAAAGTCCAACTGGACCAAATTAACATGACTAACCCCCTCACATGCCACGCCATTCTCAACCGGAATAGGAGATACAATATCAGAAGAAACAAAAACAGGGGCATTGGATGGTTCATGTAATCCATTCACAGTAGACTCAATTCCAGCAAATTCGGCCGGAGCCAATGGGTTAGACGGGTTAGCCACAAGGCCACCAAACCCCAACGAATTAGAAAGAGGAGGCAAGGGAGGAGAAACAATATTAGGGTGAAGAAGCTTACACCCAATCTTCGAATGACCCAAAGCAAGGCAGTGCGCGCAATAGTTAAGAAAATATTCAAAAACTACTGATTGAACATATCAAATACTATCCGAGCCGATCCAAATTTTGTCTGGGTACTGTTTGGACACATCCAATTCTACCAAAATGCGCGCAACCGAAGGCCGTGAACTAGTTGATGTAGCATTATCAGTTTTCAATGGTTTGCCAAAAATCGTTCCTAAACCATGAAGAATACACGAGGCAAACAAGTGAGGCCGGAGGTTATAAAAGGAGATCCAGATAGGGATAATTGGAGATTTGATCTCAATATCCAAGGTAGGTGTGATGCCCCAAGATCCAACTTGGAAAGAATGTCAATAAATCCGACCATTTACCAGAGTCATCTATAAATTTCAATCTATCACAGTCTATAAAAAAGTCTATAAATTTAAAACATCAATGTACAAGTCGATTCATATCTCAAAATATCATATACAATACTCAGGAACTATCTATCAGCACAAGCATTGGAATCTATCATGTCCTGAGTACAAAAGAATCAAAATCATCAAAAAAACTAAAACCTGAAGATCTGGATCAATTCCTATCTTCTGCTCCCTTGCCCTGACCTGAAAATATCAACCACATATAATGAGCTTTACAAAGCCCAACAGGTCACCTAAAACCTATAACTGGAATCAAAGCACGGCAATGCTATCAATATGCATGTCAGTCAATCAAATCCATATCAGTCAATGGTCAATGAATCTATGCAATACGACAATCCATAGTCAATGAAACCAATCAATGCAGCAGCAGGTAAATCGGTAAGTCTAGCTCAATCAATACACGTCAATCTCGAAGAAAATCAATCAATCCGTCAAATCAGTCGATCCGTCAAATCAATCGTGTCAAATCAAATCAATGCTATCTAGTCAATAAAAATCAAGCGGAAAAACAAAACGATAAATCTCAATCTATCTTATCAATGAATCAAATGCAGCAAGTCAATACAATGCAGGATTAATAGTATCAATGACTCTATAAGCAATATCAATAAATCTATAATATTCATATCCATTCTATCCATATCAATGTCAATAATCAATAATATCCATGTTCAATGAACAATCAATGAAATCGATAAAATCGTACAATACAATAAATCCGATCAAATCAATAAAATAGAAATCACTAAAGCAATAAATCCGTATGTCAATATAGTAAACATGCATTCAATACAATAATACTGAACAAGTGCAATCAACTGGCTATGTTGCTGTTGTAGAATCCATATTGCTGTTGTAGATATCCATACGTTGGTTTCAATAAAAAGAGTCGTCACTCTATTGCCCGTCGGCCGCCCGTCGACATATCTATAAACCCCTTATGACTCCCAATCGTTATATCAATGATCAATGGTTTAAAGGAAAGCCCGTCGGCCCACCATCCTGTACAGGTCAATTCAATCTCCAACCAACGTTCAACCAGGTTCCACTTGTGTTCCAGTATCAGTAGTCAATTCAAGAATTATTTCAATAATCAATCAATAATCAATTCAATAATCAATATTAAAGCAATCTAGAATAATCATATCAATATTCATATGCATATCAATTCAATCTATCAATTTTAGACAATTCAGAAATCATACAAAAATCGGGCAGAGTAACGGCAGTCTATCAAATTTACACAAAAATCCTGCAAAAATCACAATTTTCTAAATTCACACAGAACGTTCACAACATCAATATAAGGCTATTGTTCCACTGAATTCATAACAAATAACATCCTGATATTTTTCTATTCAATTAAAATCGCGTAGAACCAATTCCGACCGGTAAAATCATCATAGAAAATACTCAAATCGTGTACAATATTCATATCTATAACATTCTAAAAGTTGTGCGGTGAAAGTTGTGTCAATATAAAACCGGGTCCAAAATTCGACTACGAAAACACAAAACAGTGCACAACTCGATGAAAAATCAATATCTCTGAAAACAGAAATAGGATTCGGAGTCCTTACCGCGAGATAAACAAATCTTCTAACTGCGTCGTCGGACGAAAAGCGCTCCGCGGGCTCCAAAACCAAGCTTCTCTTTCTCTCTCCTGCCTTCTCTTTCTCTCTCTTCGAAATGAATAAAAATATCTCAATCGGATATTTATTAACACTGATCGTACGGGACGAAATTAATTATCGTCAGGACGATCTGGGCTCTGGACGAATTTCGTCCCGGACGAATTAATTATCGTCAGGACGATTTTCTCTCTGGACAATTTTCGTCCTGACGGATCGTCCCGACTGCTCCAGGTTCGTACAGACGAAAATGACAGATTTCTTCACAAATTTCTTCAGTTCGTCCAGTACTAAATCCAGTTCGTACAGACGAACTGCACTAAAAAAAATCAGCTTTTTAAGGGTTTTACAGTAGGAGACCACTTAATCAATTTCATATAACAATTACTCACAAAATAAGACCTATGAGCAAAAACCCTACAATAATCCAAATCGTTAAAAAGCTTAATCAACACATTACGCTGGTTCACGATAGTAACATAGACTTCACCATTAAGTTTAAGCTTGAAAAAAAAGTTCCTAATAACATCAAGGGAAGGTCTCCGCCCAAGGAATTTACCAACCAGCCTCGAAAATCCACAGAGCAGGTAATCCTCTATGCGAAGAAACCCTAAGTTCCAGGAAAAGGGTGTAAGAAGGCGAAGAACCAGAAAGAGCATCCTTAAAAAAAAAGAGAGTAGGATCCAACCAAAAAAATCAGGATCCAGAAAATGAGGAGGCGCCATAAAACTAGGAAAAAAAGGAAAAACAACGCCAAAGAGCAGAACTAGAAGGAGATGAAAACTTCCCTGAAGCACACAAAGAAGAGCACCCAGAAAAGAGAGGCCGGAAGAGGCGGTTAGGGTGAAGCCCTATCACAACCCCAAGAGGGAAGGAGAAGCATCACTTGTCAGTACCAATATAGAAAGATCATGATTTAAGATAATCTTTCATTAATGGATAAGATTTTCTAGGCTCATTGCAAGACGTCGAGCTTTGTAATACCTAGTAAAGTGGTACGTAGTTATTTCTATTTTGACTCGATCTGATAAGGGTAACCATAGAAATTTCTGCATTCATGTCCTCTGCATGTGTTTGTTTCATGTGCATATGGAGTATTTGAATCTGTCCTGAAGCAGATCCTAGGAATCTGTGTGCATGCATGAAAAAGAACCTAAGAGAAAATTTTAAGATGAACTCTTTGTCTTTTTACCAAATTAATTCAAGCTACAATATTGTGCTCTTTATTGGAGATTGCTGCGGCATTGCAGAGCAAAGCGTCATGGTGGAAAACCTAAATCTTATGAAAATATTATTTTCCACTCATTTCATCTTTTTATCAAAACCCATTTCCCTCCTTTCCGTAGGCAGCCGACTAAAGAGAGGGATAATCTTAGATAGAGAATGTTGGGTTTGGTGTCTTTATTTCATTTTTTTGCTATTGATCCCATTTAGAAAGTTGTCCAGATCGAGGGATGTTGTATTTTGCTTATCTCAATTTTTTGAAAGATAGAAATTTTGAGGATTTTCTAATTAAATTTATAATTCCATAGTATAAAAATGATAATAACTTTACAACTACTAAACATTCATCTTGTAAATTTATGCATGTTATAGATATGGCTAATTTGAATATTTAGGTATTTTTCTTAAAAATATTTGCTATGTAATTTGGAAAGTGTGCCAGTTTTACAAAATTAAAAAATAATTTTGATCCTAGAAAATAAGACTATAGTATAATTACAATTTCAAAACAACGTTCTCTACAATCTCTAGTAATTTGATGATATTCTAAAACTATAAAATTCGACTAAGTAGTTGAATATGTTACTTACCAATAAAGCACTCTATGCATTTATAAAAAAGGATTTATTTATATTTTTACTGCAATATATCATTGTATTGCACTAAAAATATATAAATAAATCCTTTTTTATTGCTGCACCATAACTTCCACCATACATCAAATTTCCTCATAATCACATATTTCAAGAGATATTTATTTCAATGGGAGGTATAATGGCCCAAGGGAATTCTATTACTTTATTCTTTGATATATAAAGTACTTGTTTATTTACATTCAACGTAAAATTTGTTTAGATATTATTAGCTATTAACATATTCTATTTATTATAATAATTTGTCATTGACTGCTTTTATTTCAATAAATGCATAATGAGTAAATTATTAAATATTTTGATTGATAAGTGTGATTTGCTGAGTTGTGTTATCTCATATCTATTCTGCACTATGTTTCATGTCTTGAGAAAGGGAATAGCTGGTTGAGTATCTGAGGATTAAAGATCTAATTTGTTTGAGTTTGATTTTTTTTTTTTAATTTTGGTATAGTCATGACTATTTATTTAATTGCTCTATTTTGGTCTAGAGTCACACATTGTAGACTGTAGTGTATAGTTATTATACATACATTTTAATGATAAATGACAAAAGTAGAAATTTGTGGATGAATATTTTCTTCTGCTTCATGGAAGTTAATTAGAAGCTCTGTGGTATGATTTTATTCAACAAAATATGAAAAAGTAATAAAACTTAGGTCTAGACACGCTATGTTTGTGGGCCATATTGGGTTTGGTTGTAATTAGCTTCATCTCATTGAAGTGTCACACATTGATTAATGCAGTAGGGCAAATACATAAATGAGAGATTTTCAACTAATAGTAGGTATAAATCATGTCTCCTTGTTGTAGTGAGCATTAATAGCCGAATAATAACTAACATTTATCTATCATAATTGTTACTCTTTTAATTAAGGTGATATAAATGTGTAATTAGATAGTATATCTATAAAAATAATTGTAGTTTAGCAATGCCATAATAGATTCCTTATTAGGCTATATCAGATTACTTGAATCGATAAAACGCTAAAAATTAACCTTGTATTATGCATATTATTTTCTATATAAGGATAAGAAACCTTTAGTGTAAGAGAAAGGATTCTGATTGAGATAGTGCTATAGACAACTTGTTCTTAAAAGAGTTAGTCTTCTATCGATCTCATTGAACTTGCCCTCTCGGGCTATGCTTATTTCTGCTTGTCCTAATGTTTATCTCTAGTCTAATCTCAATTTCAACTAGTCTCCTACTTTTAGTGTTTAAAGTTACACTCAAAACCATCTTCCAACTTCACCTTCAATGGGGCCAACATCTTAAGTTAGTGAGTGTCCAACACCTTAGAAAACATGACTCTTTTCTTACTCCAATAAGTCTTCAGTGTCTTCGTGACACCAGCTAGTATTGTAATATTTATTATAATGGTGTTCTAATTCGGTCTGGTATGATTGGTGTAATGGAATTTTTGCATTTTTTCATTCTGCATGTGTCTATAAGTATATGTCAGTGGATGTAAACATGAAATCTATTTTGAAGTGGGCCCTTGGAGTCTATATTTTGAAGTGGGCCCTTGGAGTCTATATGCATGAAAATCCAAAACCTAAAATTTTCAACATTAAGGTCTCTATATTTTTGGAAAAATTGAGGAATGTTGCGACGCTATGGTTCATTGCTCTATGTTGAGAGAACGCTCTATTGCTGTCTGGAGCATTGTGGTGCTAGATCAAATTTTTATAAATATATCAAAATCCATTAATTTCTCATTTTGGTTAATCAAATTCTCCCCTTAAGTAGATAGAGAGAGCGAGAGAGAGAGAAGAATTCTAAAGAGAGAAAGTAGGTTTCAGGTGGTTTCAGTCTATTTTCTAGTGTCGTCGATTCACTTGAAGTTGTTCGGATCAGAGTAAGTTATATTTTTTCTATCATAATTTTTAATAATATAAAGTTTTTTGGGAATTTTCTAGTTAAATTAAATTATAAATTCGTAGTGAAAAAATAGGGATAATTTTATATCTGCTAAATTTTCATCATTTAACTTTCTATATATTATAGATACAAGTTTTCTAGATATTTTTATATATTTTTAGTAATTTTTGCTGGATAATTTCAAAAGTGCACTATTTACAACAAAATAAAAAAATAATTCTGCATCAGAAAATAACACTATGAAAATTTTATTACTTCAAAACAGTATTTTGATGTTTAAAATCATAAAATTCTGCTCAGTTGTTGAACATGTTGGCTACTAGTATAACATTTTATGATTTTCTAAAATTTGATTACATTATTTCTTTTATTGAAATGCAACTTCCATATTTTTGAGGTTTTCATTGTCTGATCTCTCATCATTATTTACTGATTTCTTATTCCTATCTGTGTCTAGACTTCCCTCTTTATAATCATTTTTTTTGGTACTTGACATTGTTAGCCTATGTACACATTACTGCTGGTCCCTTTACTTGGTTCCTTTCCCAAGTGTTGTTAGTCTATATTGTAAAGCCTTACTTTTGTAGTTTATAAATACCTCTGCTTAGTCCTGTAACAGACAAGATAATTCAATACAATTACATTTCGTTTCTTTCTCCCTCGTCTCTCTCTCTCGTCTTCTCCATTCTGTCATCATGGTATCAGAGCGAATCGCCTAGCGGCACATTTTCTTGCGTTTGTCACAATCTTGATCGTCTTCTTCCTCGGTCGCATCGTCTTCCATGGCCGATCAAGAATCATCGGCTTCGGCTCAAAGAGAGTCCAGTCTCACCGCGACACTGGAAGAATTCGTGGTTCCCGCTCCCCTCAAATTTCTAATCTCAAACCTCAAGAATCTGGTTCCGACTGTTCTCACCAACGAGAACTACTCTATATGGCGTCACCAAATGCATCAGCATTTTGCAGCAAACGGTTTCAGTGGGCATCTTACAGGATCCAGCTCGTGCCCTCCCACCTCGGCTGCCGATGATCATCGGCTTTGGACTCTCATCGATAGGAACCTCATGTCCGCGCTTCTGTCGACGATTTCTGCTTCGGTGTTGCCCTACGTGATCACGCTGTCCACAGCACATGAAATCTGGTCGGTTCTTGAATCCAGACTACAACCCACGAATCGATCGAGAGTAATCCAGCTTAAGAACGAATTACATCAGGTTCAAATGAAAGACCGATCAATGCAACAATACTTGACTCAAATCAAGCATATCGTCGACAACATCGCTGCCGCGGGATCCAAGATCGACAATGAAGATATCATCCTCTACACATTGAACGGTCTTCCAACCATCTATAACTCCTTCAAGACAGCGATCAGGACCTCCCTAACGCCTATCTCCCTGGAAGATTTCTACTCTCTTCTTTGTAGCGAAGAGATCAATCTTCAGCATGATCATTTCCAAGAACTCAGTAATCCGTCCGACAACACTGCTCTCTTCACTGGTCGGAACAAGTCCAATCGCGGCCGCTTCACCAGATCTCAATTCAAGAATCAAGGCGTGCGAACCAACCCCAGCAACGATGCTCGCCCTCCACGACCTCAATCCTCTGTTCAGCGCCCGATATGTCAAATTTGCGGCAAAACAGGGCACACTGCGATAGACTGCTGGCATCGTTGCAATCTTCAGTACGCTCCTTCCTCCTCGGCGAATCCTCGAGCTCACTACGCACAGCATCAAACTACACCAAATACCACTGAATGGATCTTAGACTCGGGCGCCACCTCTCACATGACTCAAGATTTGTCCAATCTCAGCACCGCGTCTTCCTACAACGGCCATGACTCTGTCTCGGTGGCTAACGGCACCAGCGCCTCAATCCAGCACACTGGTAACGGTCTTCTTCCTCTCCCGGAGACCGCTCGTAAGCTTCGCCTTCAAAACATTTTACACGTTCCGTCAATTTCTCACAATCTAGTTTCAATTTCCAAACTAACCACAGATAACAACATTTCAATTGTCTTTGATGCTAATGGCTTCATTATTAAGGATTCTCAGGACAACCGGCAACTTCTTCGTGGTCACAAGCGTAACGGACTTTACCAGATTAGCTCCCCCTCTACTTCCGGTCCTTCTGCCTTCCACGTTCGGAACAGCTACACGCAGCGGTGGCATGCCCGTCTGGGACATCCGAATCCGCAGATCGTGTCGTCTTTATCAAAATTAATTCCTGATTTACATGTTTTTTCCAATAATACTGATGTCTGTATTTCTTGCAAGTTGTCAAAATGTCATAAACTTCCGTTTACTAATAGCATCACCGTTAGCACAAAACCGTTTCAACTGGTTCATGCCGATGTCTGGGGGCCATCCCCATGTCAGTCTTTGAATGGTTTTAGCTACTATGTGATCTTCATTGATGACTTCACGCGATACTCATGGTTGTATTTGATGACTGCTAAATCCGAGACTTTTTCAAAATTTAAAATCCTATGTAATCTAATTCACAATAAATTCAACACCACCATTCAATATTTTCGTTCTGACGGTGGTGGTGAGTTTATTAGCAATCAATTTACCAATTATCTTCAGGAACACGGGATCACTCGTCAGCTCAGCAGTCCTCACACTCCGGAACAGAACGGCATGGCTGAAAGAAAACATAGACATCTGTTGGACATCACTAGAACTCTGCTTCACGCGGCAAACTTACCTTCAAAATTCTGGGCCGAATCTCTTACCACCGCTCACTATCTGATCAATCGTATACCAAGCAAAGCCACTCATCCTCATAGTCCCCACTACCTTCTTCACGGACAGCATCCTTCCTATTCGCATCTTCGGACCTTCGGATGCCTATGCTTCCCTTGGCTCAAGCCTTACACCTCAAGCAAGCTGGAGTCACGCTCTCGAGAATGCGTGTTTCTCGGGTATTCCACTACGCACAAAGCATACCGCTGCCTAGACATTCAATCCAACAAAATTTACATATCCAGGCACGTCACCTTCCAAGAAGACATTTTTCCATTTCACACCACTCCATCAAACATCATACCATCCTCTCCCTCGACGTGTCAATCACCTCTTCTTCTCACTCCAGCCTCCACTATAGGTTCCTCCTTCACCATCCCTTCATCGGTCACTCCAGACTATGTCTATGTTTCACAGCAGCCATCCGTGCAATCAACACCGCGAGTTACGTCTTCAAATCCGTCACAGCAGCACAGCCCATCCAATACAGTTCCTCTGCCCAGTCCTCCGGTCAGAAATCATCCCATGCACACAAGGCTCATGTCTGGCATTACCAAACCACGACAGATTCTGGATCTGTCAGCTATAACAACAACGGATGATACCCCAACTTCTTTCACACAGGCGAATATTCATGCGCATTGGCGGTTGGCGATGGCTACCGAGTACGAGGCCCTCACCCAGCAAAGCACATGGTCCCTTGTTCCTCCCCCTCTCAACCAGCCGATTATAGGATGCAAATGGACATTCAAAATCAAACGAGACTCGTCCGGGAAAGTATCACAATACAAGGCCCGCCTTGTTGCTCTTGGATGTGCTCAAGAACTCGGTATCAATTACACAGACACGTTTAGTCCCGTTGCAAAAATGACTACGATCCGAGTCTTGATCACCTTAGCTCTACACAACAACTGGTCCATTCTTCAATTAGACGTATCCAACGCCTTTTTACATGGGGATCTTCAAGAAGACGTCTATATGAAACAACCCCAAGGATTCAAGGACCCCATTCATCCGAATTTTGTATGCAAGCTCAATAAATCTATCTATGGCCTGAAACAATCACCACGACAATGGTTCAGTAAAATTACTAGCTCGTTGCGCGCATTCGGCTTCACCTTCAGCAAAGCCGACCCCTCTCTCCTCATTTACACGAAAAATCGGACATCCGTATTTGTATTGATCTACGTCGATGACATCTTAGTCACGGGCAATGATAAGTCTGCAATTACCTTACTTTTAAAACAGTTACATTCTAGCTTTAAACTCAAACAACTTGGTGATATTTCCCTGTTTTTAGGAATACAGGTTGACAAAACTCCCACGGGATATTTTTTGCATCAACAGCACTATGCCAAACAGCTTCTCCACACAGCCGGGTTCAACAACAGCAAAGCCGCTCTTACACCGATGTCTCTCAAGCAATCCACTGCGATCAACACCCAGGCAAGTTTTCCCGATCCTAAGCTATACCGGAAACTTGCAGGTTCCCTTCAATATCTTTCTATTACTCGTCCCGATATCGCATTCACTACTAATTACATTTGTCAACATATGCATGATCCATCGGTTGCCGATTTTCAAACTCTCAAACGGCTTCTAAGGTACATTCAAGGAACCGTTGCTCTTGGCATTCCAATTGATCGTGGAGATCTGCAGCTTCGCGCTTTTGCCGATGCCGATTGGGCCGCGGATCACACAGATAGGCGGTCTATCACCGGGTTCTGCACTTTTTTGGGCAGCACGATCATTTCATGGTCAGCAAAAAAACAAGTGATGGTCGCCAAATCTTCAACCGAAGCTGAGTATCGGGCCATTTCCTCTGTCACCTCTGAAGTTATCTGGCTTCGTAGGTTGTTGGCCGAACTTCACATTCCTCAGACTGCACCTACTCCGCTATATTGTGATAACACATCTGCGATCGCTCTCGCTAACAATCCGGTCTTTCACGCCCGGACAAAGCATATTGAGCTTGACTACCATTTCATTAGCGATCACATCAAAGCCGGAGCGATCAAGATTCTCCACATGAGCTCCGCGGAGCAACCAGCCGACATTCTCACTAAACCTCTACCTAAGGACAGATTTCTGTTTTTACGCCGCAAACTAAACATCTGCTGCCCAGATGTTTAGTTTGAGGGGGCATGTTAGCCTATGTACACATTACTGCTGGTCCCTTTACTTGGTTCCTTTCCCAAGTGTTGTTAGTCTATATTGTAAAGCCTTACTTTTGTAGTTTATAAATACCTCTGCTTAGTCCTGTAACAGACAAGATAATTCAATACAATTACATTTCGTTTCTTTCTCCCTCGTCTCTCTCTCTCGTCTTCTCCATTCTGTCATCAGACATCACTGTTTTAAGAGCAATTATTACGTCTGGTCACCGAATGCGTTCATAGATCAATAACCACGCGCCACGTCACATAAAACTCGGTATTGCTCGGTATACGTTCGGATACGTTCGGATTTGACCGGACGTAATAATTGCACCTGTTTTAAGGCATCATTTTTAACCATTTTAGAATGAAACTTGGACATTTTTAGTATATGCCTCACAAATAAAAAGAATTCTACCTGGGAATTTAAATTTCGGCCACTAGTGATATGAGATAAATTATGGGGATACACTAATGGCATTAATCCAACCCTTTTTAGTCATAAGAAATAATTATAGTGAGTGTGTATGAAAAATCAATAGAGAAAAATAAAATGAAACATTTATTATATTATGATGCTTGCAAATGGAGAGATTATTACGTGCGGAGTCTGGACGAGAGAACTGTCCAGATTCTGTGAGTTTGCACAGTAAGAGTATAGTAAACACAGTTGTTGTGCACACTTCTTTTATGTATATATTGCTATCTTTTTTTATAGGAGATGCTAAGCCCGATTTTTTTTTTTGATACTTGCTATTTAGCATGATAGTTTTGCACATTTATCAAATGTAAATGTTAATATTATCTTCTATGATAGGAACCATCTTGAGCTTGGGAGTATTATGGTGCATGTATAAAGCTACTATTCATATTAGCATACTAGTTTGTCTACCTTAAGCTTCAGTTAGGAAAATGAGTCTGTGTTTACAATTATGCTTAGAAGTTCTTTTTGTTTCCTTTTGGACCATGAGCTGTGTGTAGGTTAATGATATATGACCAGAAACAAAAATGAAATTTTAGCTAGACCTACCTCAATTTATTCAAAACCACGTGCCTCTGTATGATGGTAAAGCTCAGTTATATGTGCTTATAGGCTAGTGTTTCTTTTATATTCGTGATTATCATCACCCTCTATTTCAATATATTTGGAAGAATATTTAAAAGTTTGATTTCTATCATTGTATATTTTATTTTCATTGAATGCGACATCCTTGCTCCTGATGAACTTTTGATTTTGATAATCCTAAAATTTATAGCCAATTGCATGTAAGTCATATCCAATAAATATATACTTGATATATTTTGGATTAAGCTAGCTTACTCCTAAATACTGTATTAATATGAACATAAGATGATTTTTTTTAAAGATGAGATAAATTTACATTCTTTCCACTCCAAATTTTCTCACATAACTTCTCATTCAGAGGAACTTAATGACCACAATTGATCAAATAAACAACAATATTCACTATCTCTGTCTAGAACTATTTGGGTAGACTAGCATACAGCCTCATGCTCCTCGCATGCTCAATGATAATTTTATTCATGTGTTGTACTGTGATGTTCTTGAAATATGTAACTCATGTTTGATTCCATTCAAAGTACAATAGTCCATGAACTTCTTATCACGATACTTTCCACCATTATGTGATCTAAGATACTTCAGATTTAAATCAGTCTCATTCTCAATCATGAACTTCCACTTCTTGAAATATCAAGCACATCTAATTTATGTTTTAAAAATTACAGTCATACCTTTATGCTATGGTCATCAATAAAAATGACAAAATATAAATACCCTCTTATGAAAGAAACTGTTACAAGACTATATATAAGCATGCACTAACTTCAGCTTCTTTGACATCACCTTTGAACCAATTTTTTTTAAAAAAACTCATTCTTTATTATTTTAAATGTACACAATCTTCATAAAAATCTAGATTAATAGATTTTAAATCAATAAGTTTTTTTTAGTATGAAATGAATGCATAATTTTTCTTGCTCATATAGCCAAGCTTATATATGATGCCAAAGACCTCTATCAACATATGAATCAACTGCTCCAATGGAATTTAATCTCTTGTTAATAATATATAGGATATTTTTAATAATGTCACGAGCTATAATTATAGCCACTTTTCTCCCATTTCATGAATCTTCTATGAATGATATTATATATCCCGAGTTTGCAAGCTGACTCATAGAAATTAAGTCCCTCTTTAGAAAAGGAACATGCATAACATCCTCGAATCTCCAAGTTGACCCATCCTCCATTCTGATATTAATATCTCCCTTTCCAACAATATTGTAGGGCTTGTTGTATCTGAGATACACTTTTCCCAGATCATTTTAAATGTAGTTCTTAAATGCCCCCTTATTAGGATTTGTACAAAATGAAGCACTTGAATCTATAACCCAAGATTCAGAATTATCCAGACATAAAATTATAGAATCTAATTGAAACTCTTTTGTAGATATATTTGCAGAGAAACTTTTATCTTGACCCCCACTACTAGCATTCTTTAGAATAGTACAGTCCTTCTTCAAGTGATCATTCTTTATATAGTTCTAACACGACTTCTCTACTTGAAGTAGACTTTCCTATATTAGATTTAGATATTCCTCTTTGGAGTTTTGTCTAAACCTTTTTGTATGGTTTCATCATTCAAAGCAGAATTTGAAGATTCATCGTTCACCTTCCTACTAACCTTTTTATTAAACACTAACCTCATAGTATCCTTAAAGTTTAACTTTGAATTCCCTGAAGAGTTACTCACATTAGTAGCCAGACACTCCTATCTATTTGGCAATGAAGATAATAACAATAATGCTCTCAACTCATCATCAAATTTGATGTCAACTGAACACAACTGACTCATTACCATATTTAGATTATTCAAATACTTTGTCATTTAAGTGATGCCTACCATCTTCATATTGAATACTTTCTTCATTAAGAACACTTTGTTTGAGATTCACAGCTTCTCATACATCTTAGTTAGTGCAACAATGAGATCAATTGTAGTATTCTTATTTATAATGTTGAAGACAACAATTAAGGAAAGTGAAAGTTGAATCAAACCTAGGGCAGTTCAGCCAAGAACCTCCCACTCCATAATAATTGAATTCAATTTTTTGGCAATTCCTTCCAACAATAAATACAACTTCTTCTTATACATCAAATCTTCAATTTATATCCTCCAGAATGCAAAGTTTGAATCGTTGAACTTCTCAATCTTTTATCTTGCTTCATCAGTCATCACTCTCGTTCGTACTATAGAATGTGATCTTGATACTGGTTACTAGGAGAAGTAAAACACGTAGCGAACACAAATAAGAAAAATAAAATGCAACAAAAAGAAAGAACACCATGATATAATGTAGAAAACCTCGACACTAGAAAAAATGACGGAGCCATACCACAACACGAAATTCACTATGAAAATTGAATAGAAACAATATAAATGTCACTTCTCTCTCACTCTCTCGTTGCTTCTCTTCACCCTTGCACCTTTTTCACAATAGAACATACAACGAGAAACTTAAAAAACCACCAAGGGGCACAAACCCTAATGAAAAACAAGAAAAAAACTGCTGGCTCATTTCACAGAGCCGTGATGTCAGTTTGGAGTACCGCAGCATTTAAATCTGTCTTCAATATGCCTAACAGCACCGTAGCGCCGTAGTTTGGAACATCGCAGTGCTTCACTCTCTATCTTTTTCCAAACAAATTATATAGCCCAAGGGCGCCTGATTACATAATGCTGTAATACCATATAGTTGTACGGGAAATTTTTTTTTATTGTGCAAACACTTCGAACTCAAACAGTAGAAAGACCCCCTTGTAACTTCCTATTAAATTCAACCGATTGAATTGAGATTTGAGACAATAATTACCAAACAACCCCTTAGAGTCCCCCTTGAATTAACCTCAACAGATCTTCAATGCTAGTTTAGATAAACATGGAGCTATGGAAGAGAGTATGAAGACAATAAAATTGACAATGCAGATAAAAATAATTACTTCGTATTGTGGACGTGAGGTCGCCAACACATTTAATAACGCCAAAGTACAAGAAATACAGGAGATGATTTCACTGTCCCGCAAGAAGTAGGCAACCCGCAAAGTACAGGAGATAGATAAGATAATACCAGGGCAATTATTCAATAAACTACGAAACCATTTTCTGTTTTATTTTTTCGTGTGGGAGGGGGGGAGGATGAAGAAGGAAACCTAATTCACAACTGACACCAATATTATTGATTGATGTTCTATCTAATCTAAATTGATAACACTCAGCGAGTGCTGCTACTGCTGGAGCTCCTGGTTCTGCGACACAGGAATTCCATCATGTATTTCAACAGGGTATCTATCAATGCAATCCTCCCATGGACCTCCAGGGGACTGCTTCACGCTGCGCAAGGCCTGCCACACAGCGCTATTGCACTTAAATCCACTGCCGAATGCAATCTGCCACACCCGATGGCCTCTGCTCATCCTCCCTTTGGCCTCAATGTAGGCAAGCTCGTACCAGATTGAGCTGGAAGAAGTGTTGCCAAATCGGTGGAGAGTCATCCTGGAGGCCTCGACATGAATTGGTTGCAGCTGGAGATTTTTCTCAAGCTCGTCGATGACAGCGCGGCCTCCGGCATGGATGCAGAAGTGTTCAAAGGCAAGCTTGAAGTCGGGGATGTAAGGCTTGCACTTTGCGTTGAACAGTTTCTTAGCAACGAGGGTAGCAAAGAAAAGGAGCTGCTCGCTGATGGGAAGGACGAGAGGGGCGAGGGTAGTGATATTGATCTTAAGGGCATCGCCGGCGATTGCCATGAGATCCTTCGAAAGAGAAACCCCAATCTTTCCGTTGTCATCCTGCTCTTGATACACACAGCGGAAGGCCTTGTCATCTGCGCCGCGATGTGTGCGAACGATATGGATGAGGCGGTACTTGGCACGGTGTCTGTCGGCGTAGCGGTTGGAGAGGAGGACGGCAGAGCCGCCGAGGCGGAAGAGGCAGTTGGGGATGAGCATGGACTTGCGATTCCCAAAGTACCAGTTCTGGGTGATGTTCTCCGTGCTGACGACGACGGCATAGGTGTTGCGGTGGACCTGGAGTAGGTCGCGGGCGAGGTCGATGGCGATGACTCCGGCGCTGCAGCCCATGCCACCCAAATTGAAGCTCCGAATATTGCCACGTAGCTTGTACCGGTTGACGATCATGGCGGAAAGGGAAGGGGTAGGGTTAAAGAGGCTGCAGTTGACGACTAAGACTCCAACGTCTTTTGGCTTGACGCCGGTGCTGCGGAAGAGCTTGTCAATAGCGCCGAACATGACCTGTTCGGCCTCAGCGCGGGCGGCCGCCATTGAAGGGCGCGGGGGCAGGTAGTGCATGGCGTCCGGGACATAGGTCTCCTCGCCAAGGCCAGAGCGCTCGAGGATCTTCTGCTGGAACTCCAGCGCCGACTCGTTGAAGTTGCCACAGAGGCGCGAGTGCTCCATGAACTGTGTAAAGCGAGCTTGAAGCCGGTCGGGCGGGCGATAGCAGGCATAGTCCACGAGGTACACTGGTCGGCCTCTCTTCATGATGTAGACGGTGGAACCGAAGACTAGAACCGCCGAGAAGACGAGCACGCTCACAAGATTATACTTAAGCTGAAGCCACAGCTGCCGGATATCATTTGGATCTGTTCTCCCTGCCTCCACCAGAATCACCACCATGAGCGGAATCAAGAGGAGCGTCAGCAGGTGCGTGATCAGATAGTGATAACCAAGCTTCACATACTTGAGGTTAACACTCTGCAAAAAATCCGGCAGCCGCCGACTCTGCCCGCGCGACCCCTCCACTGTCTCACTTCCCATCATCTCAGATCTGACGCGTTGGTCCAACGGCTGATTCCAAGTTCCAACCTTTCTACAAGTTGCCACCTCTATCGGGCGGGTGAGCGTAGGAGGCTATTTAACATAGCCGCAGGTCAAGAGTCCACAGATGGCGATTCTTACACGGTTCTTGGTGGGCGGCCATTGCCAAACTCCATTTACTTCGAAAACAAACTGGCCCTTTTCAAACCCTAACGAGCGAGTAGCTTATCGCCAGATCAGATAAATTAAATCGAGTCGTCGGCTGAAGGTGCCTCGAAGACGTGGGTGGGCTACTGGGCTGTTTTTTTTTTAAAATTGTTTATAAATTCTAGACACATCAAAATTTGAACACAAAAATTTTTTTTTTTTCTGAACACAAGACTTCTTGAAAAAAAGCCAAACCAGAACTTAAGTCTCTCGAGAGTGATCTGAGAAGAGAACAGGAAGAAAGAAAGCGATAGTGAGACGGCGACAGCAAGCAGGGCGGGCAACGTGGTGGACTCGTTGGTCACCACGAGGGGCACGCAGAGTAAATGAAGGCGGTGCCGCCTTGCCGGGCAACTCGCCGGGCAACTCGGATCGACAGAGTATTTTAGACCGGCGATTGCGGCGAGAGCGGGATGTTGCGGTTGCGGTGTGGTACGCTACAGAGAGGGCTATAGGGAAATGTGGGGGTAGACGAGGGGTAGGTATCCGTTAGCCAGCGGGTCCAGCCAAGTGCGCGGGGATGTAGCCTGAGCTCAATAAATTATATTCTTAAAATATGTGCATGAATCAAATACAAATGAGAATCTGAGATAGCCAGAATAATATAATAGATAACTCCATTAAAAATTAAAAAAATTCAAAGGCCACGACAGGTAGGTGGGGAGTCCGAGACCAGATAATAGTAACCTTTGGAATTTTATTATTCTTCGTCGCGACTATTACGTAAATCTATATAAATTTTTTATTTTTAATTTATATAATATTTAAATTTTAAATTAAATAAAAAGTAATATTAATTTTAACTTCTTTAATATAAAAATATTTTTATACATATATTTTATAATGAATTGTAAGGTAAAAGTTTATATAAATAAATACTAACTTTATTAAAAAAAATAATAAAATTAATATAATAATGCTAGGCCACTTAAAATTAGAAATAGTTAAATTCATTAGTCAATAGAAGAAAGTTTAGTGGAATTAAGTGTATTATACTATGTATCTATAACAACTTTTTATGTTATTAAAACAAAAGTAAAACTTGAAAGAGCATAATCTTTTGTCACACAAAGTCTATATCCTATGCATTGTTTGAATGAAAATATGTCCGTGAATCGGGTTGGGTCATTCTTGTAACTCACGCGAGTTGGGTCCGGGTTGAAATATCTGACCCATTTACAAAAACAGATCGGGTCAACTAGCGTCGAGTCAGTTTCGAGTTCAACCGAATCTGACCCATAATCCGATTTTGACTGCCCTTGTGATAATAAGCAAACATACTTGGGCTCCAGAAGAAACAAAAATATTATGAATTCACAACAACCTCAATATTTATAAACTTTTTGAAATATTTGGACAATCAGTTACATTTACAAATAAAATTGAAAATAAAAAATGTTTAATTAAGCACTAATTAATAAAGCTGGATTAGGAAAAGGCTAAACGTAATATGATACAAGTTCCATTAAAAGATTTACAGGAACTCAAGATAACAATACATACAACACATTTCGAATGAAAATTCAATCAGCTACATTTCAAATGAAAGGATATCAGTGAAAATTCAAAATTAACGATGTCTAATTAAGCAAAATACATGCAAAAAGCTAAGGTTTCTCTAATTTTTTTTTGCAAATTAAACAGCCATTTAAGAGAAACAAACCAATTAAGATAAGTTCATAAAACTTTAGTGTTCATACAAAAACAATTATACATAAAAAAACATGTTTATTATACTAAAAACTATAGCTAAATATTAGGGGTTCTAAAAAATCTTACATCTCACGATGAGACTGACGTTGTTTTCGAAGAATACGGGAGAAGGGAGTGCGATGCCGGATAGGAAGACTACGTACGTTGGGGAGGTACCTTCATCATGGTTGTAGCCCTTACAGGCACGTCGAGTTTGCGAATGGGAATGGAAATGCCAGACAGAGATGAAACCTTTTCACGCAAACGAAATAACGTGAGGAAATTTAAGTTTATTATTATTATTAATATTTCTTTTGGAGTGTTTGATCTAAAATCAACGGCTGAAATTATAACTAATTTGAACCTCTGGGTTTTTGAAAAATTGAACCAGTTTTCTAGTTCAGTAATCCGATCGGCAGTTTGAGGCAATTTTGGTCGGTTTCCTTCTAATTTGGTTTTATGAGGGAATCTCTTCGGTCGACTGACTAATTCCCAATAGGTTGAACCGGCAATATCAATACTCTTCTAGTTTTAGTTTTAAACTCAGATTTAATAATTAATAAAAAATATTTTCATCTAATTAATGGTGATAAAACAATAACATAAGAGTTATGATATTCTCACATGTTAGAAGTCATATACGAGGAGAAAGATTTGGGCCGACATGGCTATGAATGAGTCCATATACATATTATATAACTATATGAAGCGGCTAAGAAATAAATAGGGTTTTTATGTGAAAATCTTTAATAATAATAATAATAATAATAATAATAATAATAATAATAATAATAATAAATTTTAGGACACACGCAATCAGAAAAAGGGCTACTGCGGCATAAAATTTGACCTTACCCTTCGGTTTTAGCCGCCACAATTTCACTTTCAGCATAACCGCTGTAATTGCAATGTGCTGCAAAGATATTCTGCGGCGGTTCTTTGAACATTGGGGTGGACATGTAGCCGCTACAAAATTACAAAATTGCGCCGGGTATAACCGAAGCTATTATCTCAAAAAAAGAAAATTCAAGAATTGTGGTGAAGCCACAAATTTGGAGAAATGTGGCCGTTAAAACCGCCACAATTGTCCAGAAATTTTTTTTAAAACAATATGTGGAGAATTTATATTTCTACAACAATTTACATACATACCATCCAAATCTTAAGAAGAAGAAGAAGAATGAGAAGAAGAAGAGGAAGAAGGGGAAGAGTCTCACACTGAAGAAAAGCGAGCAAAAAAGATGCAAGCAGATGTGTGAGCAGGCGGGCTTTTCCGACAGTAATTACTAGCCGTGTGCTCCTCCAACAGTGGTTTGCTCCGCTCGGCAGTGGATTGCTCTGCTTGAGAGTCTAGGTGGTGGAAGACGGAGAGCCGAGCAGTTCGCGCACATAAAATTGGAAAAAATTAGGGATTCTCAATCTGTTTAAGGACGGAGCGGGGCTTTTTCGTGGAGTAAAAACCGGTGCTAATTGCACCAATTAAAACAAGTTCAATTTGTAGTGGTAAAAACCAATGCTAAAATAGGGTTTTGGCAGCTGTTTAAAACCGCTACTAACATCTGCCACGAAAAATCTAGTTTTTTAGTTGTGGAAGGACAATAGTTTGCAGGCGATAGTGGTTAGAAAGACCATAGTATTGCGAAGGAGGTCAGAAGGACATAGTCAGCGATGTTCAGAAAGACGGTTGTTAGGTGATGGAAGTTGGAAGAATCGTAGTTGGGGGGTGACGGTGGTTAAAAAGATTGTGGTCTGACGACGGAGGTTGGATGTATAGTAGTCGGTGATGGCCATAAAGACGATTGTAAGGCGATGGAAGTCGGAAGGATCGTAGTTGGCGGCTGACAATGGTCAAAAAAATTGTGTTCGGGTGATGATGGTCGGAAGGACCGTTGTCGGATGAAGGCGGTCAGGAGAAAATTCGGCTATAATTGGTGGCCGGGTGTAAGTCCGTCAATAATTGGTAGACGATCTAAAGTTTGGTTATGGTTGATGACTGGACATAAATATGGCGTTAATTGGTGGCCAACCGTAATTCTGGCTACAATTGGTGGTCGTTCAAAAGTTCGATGATTGTTGATGGTTGGGCGGTGGTCAAGTATGAGCTTGGTGGCAAGAGAGATCTCAAATTTCTCTTCCTCTCCTCCCCTCTTTCTATTTATCTCTCTCTCTCTCCCCCCAATTAAGTGAATAATGAGGGGTCTATTTATAATTATTTTTGGGGAGGCATGATCAGTAAATATAGAGAAGATCAAATCACATTGAGAGTGGTTCTAATTGACGATAGATATTCATTTCCTTGATCATGAAGCATTTATCAAGTATTTAAGTGCTTTAATGATGTTAGAATTCCTTGATATTAGATTCGTTGGATTTGTCTCGTCAAGCTGCTCAATTCTACCATCAGCACGTCACATTTGAAAATCACTTGATTGTCTACATTTGAAAATCATTTTATTGTCTATTATAAACTTTAAACCTTCCAGATGTGCTTCGAGTCCTTGATATGAACCCATTTGGGATCAGATTGGAATGAATTTAGTATCGTTCGGTTTGTCTTTTCGAGAAGTTCAGTTCGACTATAAGTTTGTTGAAATTGGAGTTTGGATGATTCCATATTTAATTTCAAATGGTTCCAATGAGAATTGGTCTCGAGGTTCATATTCGATCTGGAAATTTTTTTGATTATATATCAATTTTCCCATATTTTTGGTCATCGAAGCCAGCAGAGTCCGAAAATATGTGTCAGAGAATTTCAAGCTATTTGAATTGTAAAATTATAAATTTTAGATGAATAAAGGCTCGACCACTCCTTAGGCATCAACGTGGACATTCCATCAAGGGCATGAAACAAGTAAAATATCATTGATTAAAAATTTAGCATGTCCTAAAGTTGGCTCATCAATTGGAGAAAAATTGTGATCCAATGCAAAACCTTAAAAATTGCTCGAAATTCTTTGTAGAGGCTTCATTGATCTCTGAAAGTGTAAAAAATTGAGTTTGAAATATCGAAAAATGGTTTTGAGACCCAAAAAAAGTCCAAATCGGACCGTCCGGGCTGAAAATCGGGGCCATACCCGATACTATAGTAATCGTCTACTACATTAACTACATGCTACAATATCTCGAGCTATAGTGGCCGAGGGCATTTTTTAATTTTAAGAATATTCCTAGAAATATTCTTATTCCCTAAGAATATTGTTTGAATATTCTTATTCTTAAAGAATATTCCTCATTCTCTTTCAACTATAAATACCTCCCCTAGGGCAAGGGAAAAATTGCACAATTTCTTCTTCTCTTCTCCTCATCAAGTTTTCTCACAATAGAGACCTTCCACTATCTTGAATATTGCACCATACACTTTTATTTGCTAGGACGCTAAATTCTCTATCTCTCTATCACCGTGAATATTTCAGGATATAATAATTATCATTTGTAAGGGAGATCCCTCTAAGTAAAATGCATTATGTTTAATAAAATTGTCGCGTCCTGGAATATTCAGAATGGCAGAGAGATGGATTTTAGTATCCTAGCTTTGAACATATACAAATAAAGAAAGAGGGGTGCAATATTCATAACAGACAACATAGTTTTTATGTGAAAACCTTTTAAAAGGGGGAAAATCACAGGGCCTTGCCCAATTGAGAAGAACCCACTAGTGTTTGTAATTGATTACACATGACATTATCCTTGAAGGAAGTTCTTGGCTAAAAATAGTAAATATACATCATATAGAGCACATTGCATAGTGAAACTGTAAATAATCAATGGGTGATAGAGGTTGGAGGCACCATAATTATCAAGCGACGGTGATCGAAGGGACTTAGTCAACTAGTGACGGTGGTTGAAGGGATCGTATTCTGCAAGCGACAAAGGTCGGAGGCATCATAGTCGGTGGGTGAAAGTGGTCGAAGGGACCGTAGTTAGTGGGTGATGGTGGTTGCAATGGATCGTAGTCGATGAGCTATGGTGTTTGGAAACATCATAGTCGGTGTGCAACGAAGGTAAGAGGGATAATAGTTGGCTGGCGATGATGGTTGGAGGGGACCATAATTAGTGGTTGACGGTTGTTGGAGAGGCTATAGTCGGAAGGAAACTGTGGTTTGAGAGACCGTAATCGGCAGGCGAGGGTGTTCGGAGGGATTATAGTCGGCAAGCGATGATGCTTGGAGTTGACTATAGTTGACCGATAATGGTGGTCAGAGGGACCGTAGTCACCGAATGACAGATCGGGGTCATAAAGATCGTAGTCGGTAGGCAACGATGGTCAAGAGAATCATCATCGGAGGGCGACAGAGGTCGGAGGGACCATAGTCAGTGGGTGACAATGGTTAGAGTGGATCGTAGTCGGCAAGCGACAGTGGTCTGAGTGATCGTTGTCAAACGACGGAGGTTGAAGGACCGTAATCGAATGATGATGGTGGTCAGAGGGACCATATGCGACGGGTGACAAAGCTTTGATGATGATTGGGTAGAAGTTCGACGATAGAAGGAGGTTGTGAAGAAGTCCGATGGTTTGGTGGTGATCGACAACAGAGCCGTGTTTCATAGAAGATTGGCTGATGGGGGGTGGTCCGGTGGTGGTTGAGGGATGTTCGCCGGCGGTGGTACTTGGGTAGAACTCTAAGAACCTCAAAATCTCAATCATAGCCCTCTCTAATCTCCCACCAAAGCCTTCTTCATGAAAGAGTGTGGGTCAATTTATAAATTTTTGTGAGTGGCACATCCTGTAAAAATGGAGAAAATTAAGGGCAAAATCAGAGCGGTCAGTCAGACGGATCATATCAATTCCCTCGATCATAGAACGTTCATCAAGCATTTAAGTGCCCAAATGATGTCAGAGTTAACCGATCTTGGGCTCGTTGGATTTGTCTTGCCTAGCCGCTCGATTCAAATATAATCATGCCATATTTGGATTTTATTTTATCATCCAATTTATACTTTGAACCTTCCAAATGTGTTTCTATCCCTTAATTTGGAACCATTTGGGGTAAGATTGGACTAATTTTTGTGTCGTTGGTTCAAAAATCAGAGTTTGGATTGTCCTAAATTGAATTTTGGAAGCTTCTAACTTAAATATATTTCAACATTCGTGCTCAATCAAGATAATTTTTGATGATATATATATATATATATATTTAAACATATGAAATTGAAATATAATAGCGTACCTAGCACAATTGTTATCATTGTCTTTCAAGCTTAGATCATGTGTTGAAATAGTTTATACACCGAATCATATTACCCCAAACATTAAAAAAAAATGTCAATTTCTTAAAATAATAAATATTCTAAATAATTATAAAAACAACAAGTTTTTAAAAATTCTCAGTTTTAATTAATATAAAATGCCAATTAACTTTAAATATTCAGGCAATTAAGTAAAATAATGAAGTCATTAATGAAGTCATTTTTTGACCAAATTTATTGCTTATGGAAGGAATATTGACATTAGCCACCTAATGGGTCAGGTTGCTTTCATTGGTAACTTGGTTCATATTACACTTCTACTTGTTTTTCTTATCACTATCAGTCAAATTTAATGGTATTGTATTGACTATGATTAGAAATCACAAGTTAGACCATCAAATTCCACTTTCTACAATTAGTATTTGTTTTTTTAATATTATCTATAATTATTAAAATTATAAAAAAATATATTTGATTAACCATAACCCAAAAAAGCTACTTGTCATTATTGAGTGCTCTCGATAAGATAAATATTTTGATATAAAAATATTAGTTTATCATCTTCATTTTTTTTGATAGCTCTGAATTTTATTCAGAATTATTTTTAAAATTATTTTCTTAAGTTATCTATCAGTATTTGGTTCCATCAACTACATTGAATTTATGACATTGAGATTATAAAATGATACATTTTGTACACTAACTGATGGCACAATTAGTGGTAGCCACTATCTAACCACTTGGATTTATTTCAATGAAACTATAAAATATTACTAAAAATAGTCAACCTGTAGATTGGTATTAAGATTAGGGGTGTCAATTTCGGATCACGGGTCGGTTTCGGGTCGAATCCAAAACTGACCCGGGTTCAAACGGGTCAGAAATTTGAACCCGGACCCGACCCGGGTGTAATATCAAAAATCTGCTCCAGGATCGTCCAGGACGATCTGGATCGTCCTGGGACGATCAGTGGAATTTCTGCTCCAGAATGTGCCCAGATTTGCTCCAGGTGATTTTCTGTACATATCGTCCAGGCCGATCGGCACTGTAGAAAATATCGGCCTGAGAATAGTTCTGGGAACCGTCCAGGACGATCCAATTTGGTCTGATCGTCCTGGGACGATCTGGCGATCGGCCGGGCCGATCTGAAGACTTTAAAGCTGATTTCAAGTCGTTTGGAGGAGAGAGAAAATCATTAAAAACGAAAATATCAGCCGAGGAGAGAGAAAGTCGTGGACTTTTGTGCAAAAGTTGATTTTCGGACGACGCGGAGCTGTTTTCGTCCGAGGAGACTGTTCGAGATATTGCTGTACGCAAGGTAAGGCACATTCCGCCTTTCTCAATTTTCAGAACCGTCGTGTTTGGCGGTATTTTCTGTCCGGATTTCGTTTCCGTTAATGATTTTCGTCCGTATCTTTTGATTGGTTCAGTTTTCACCGCGTAACTTTCTGTATATTGTTAACGTGCCGGGTGTACACATTTTGGTTATTTTCTGAAGATTTTTGTCCGGGTATTTTTGATTCGGCGGTGTTTTTAGTCGACTGCATTTTTCTGTGAAATTGGAAATTTTCTGTGCAGTAGAATAAATGTTCTGAAATGTGATTATCTACATTCTGTGCGAATTTGGTGAATTTTGCTTTTCAGGAAAAATTGTGTAAATTCTGTATACTGCCGTTGTGCTGCCCGATTTTTGTCTGATTTCTGATTTGCCCGGATTTCTTCTGAATTGAAATGCTATTTGTATGTGCTATAAAAAGGGAGTTATAAGGGGCCTGGATCCTAAGTGATTCAGTCAGTGTCTGGGAAATCTGAAATGAGCTCAAATCTGAAAATCTGATATCTGTTCTGTTCCGGATCCGATGAATTCTGTTCTGGTGCTATAAGCACATCAGTTCTGGTGCTGTGAGCACAAAGGGAGGCATAAGGGGCCAGAATCCGAGAGATTCTGTCAGTGTCTGGGAAGGGAGGCATAAGGGGCCAGAATCCGTAGCGATTCTGTCAGTGTCAGAGAATTTATCCTGTTATGTGCTAAATGAATATATTTGATTTCCGTACGATATGATTCGATCTGATCTGTCTAATATCTGATTTGATATGATTTTGAATCCAGTATCTGTTCTGTAAACTTTCCATATCTGTTCTGTAAGCAATTATGATTCTGATACGATATGATTTGAAATACTGATTTCTGTACGATTCTGACTCTGTTGATTTAATCCGTTCTGATTTGTACTCTGATGTGATCTGATCTGTACGACTCTGATTCTGATTTGATATATGTCCGTATAAGTTATGATTTTGATTCTGTTCTGATTCGAGATACGATTCTGTTCCGAATTCTGTACGGATTTCTGTCTGATGAGTTTGGTTTTGGATTCTGAGAGTTTTGATTGGAGGTTTGTTGCTTTGCTGAGCTGTTGAGCTCACTCTTGTTTTCTGGTGGTTTTCAGGTTCTGGAAAAGGGAAGGAAGTCCAGGAGTAGATTTCTGAGTTCTGATCAGTATAGGTATTGTTTGTACCTTTTGATTTTTGTACAGTCATGGCTTTTCTGTTCTGTCTTTCTTTCTGTTCAAAAGCCATGTACTGTATCTGTAGATGATTGTTTTGAGGAAAAAGAAATATAGATGTTTGTTCCGCTGTGGTTGGTGATTCATAGTAGCTCTGTGTTTTGTGGTGGCTTTGAGTTAAATATTTGGAAGATTCAGTTCCGGAACCAATTCCAAAACTAGATCTTGGTCAGTTCGTTCCATTTCGTTTCCGTGTCGCGGCCCGGTGCGAGCGGGATCCGTCCCGGATCGGGTCGAGTCGTGACAAGCTTTTTAGTGGTATCAGAGCACTGGTTTTAGAAATTGGTTGGATTGTCAGACAGAGCTATAGGAAGTGATCAGTGAGTTTGTCTGGGGGTAGTTTTGGGTCGTTTGGCTTTTTATTGTGTTGTTTTTGTGTTGTTTTTGTGATAGTTTTCCGGATTTTGGATTTTCTGTATGGATCAGCCAGACCCAGACATGACTGACGGGCAGAGTGCCAGTCAGGCAGCACCAGTGGGGAGTACAGCCCCAGTGGCCGGTGCAGATACACTTTCTCAGTTTGCTACGCTTGTTGCTCAGATGATGAGCGAGACTCAGAGCAGAGCTGTTACTGTCAGATCTGATGACATTGATAGACATTTGCAGTTGTTTTTGAGGTTGAAACCTCCGAGATTTGAGGGCGCTGTTGAGCCCAGAGCAGCCGAGGAGTGGCTGAGGAGATTGGAAAAGACCTTCGACGGAATGCAGTGTCCGTCAGACAGGAAGGTTCCGTTGGCTGTTTTTCTGTTGGATGGAGAGGCTGAGCACTGGTGGGAAGGCCAGCAGGCAGCCCGATTTCAGGGTAGGCTGAACTCTTTGATTACCTGGGAAGAGTTCACTGAGGCGTTTCGAGATTGGTTTGTTCCCCCTTCTGCACGACAACAGATGCAGGAGAGTTTTCTGAGACTTGTTCAAGGGAGCAAGACGGTGATGCAGTACGAGGCTGAGTTTACTGCGTTAGCCAGGTACGCTCCGCAGCTGGTTAGTACTTCTACTGAGAGGTGCAATAGATTTTTGAGGGGATTGCGAGATAGTTTGAGACAGCCCCTGGTACCTTTTCACATTTCTGATTTCTCTGAGCTTGTGGAGCGGGCTCGTCTGATTGAGAATGATCTGATGGCTACTCAGCAGCGGTGGGCTGCGAGTAGGAAGAGATTTGGAGGTGAGGCTTCTAGCAGTGGTTCCTCTGGAAAGAGGAGATTTGTGACTGGTTTTGGATCTGTTGATTCCAGGAAGAGTGGAGGGTCGTCTGGTACTGCTACCAGCACGACGAGTTCTGGATCTGTTAGTGCGGCACCTGTGTGCCAGAGTTGTGGACGGCGACACCATGGCTAGTGCTACAGGATGGCTGGTCTTTGTTTAAAATGTGGTCAGCCGGGACATAGGATTGCAGAGTGTCCACAGGCTGGATCTGATCGGCGTTCTGAGTTCCGATCTGAGGGTTCTGTCAGACCTGTCAGTTCAGCAGGAAGACCGAGGACTGTTCCTCCTCGCCCTAAGGGATTTTCTGGTAGAGGTGGTGGTACTAGTTCTGGACCACGGAGACCACCTACAGTTCAGAGGGAGCAGAGTAGTTCTGTTGCTTCAGCTCCTGCTCCAGTTCAGCCACGAGTTTACAGCCTGAGTCAGCAGGAGGCTCGTGATGCTCCGGATGTTGTGACAGGTACGATTTACATTTCTGATCAACCCTGTCGTGTTTTGTTTGACTCTGGAGCTAGTCACTCGTTTCTTTCCGAGCATTGTTTTGACCGAGTCCAGATGCCTTTGTTTTTGTTGCCGGTTTCTTTGTCTGTGATTTTACCGGCTGGAAATCCTTTGATTGCTCGGAAGTTTTGTTTGTGCGAGATTGATATTGCTGGCAAGAAATGGAAATCTAGTTTGATTTTGTTGCCGATTTCTTCGTATGACGTGATTTTGGGCATGGATTGGCTGAGTCGGTATGAGGCTCAGATTGACTGTCTGAAGAAGCAAGTGAGTTTGCTTGTGGCCGGAGAGAGAGTTGTATTCCAGGGATTACGAGGTATTCTCTCCAGTCTGATTTCTATTTTGGAGGTGAGCAGAATGTGGAAGAAAGGATGCCCAGTATTTTTGACTTCGGTGCGGGATCTGAACATGGAGGTTGGTTCTGTTTCTGAGATCCCAGTGGTACGGGAGTTTGTTGATGTTTTTCCTGAGGAGTTGGTTGGTTTACCTCCGGATAGAGAGGTGGAGTTCTCTATCGATGTTTTTCCGGGTACAGCTCCTATATCAAAAGCTCCGTACAGGATGGCACCGAAAGAACTTTCTGAGTTGAAAGTTCAACTTCAGGAGTTGGTTGACAGAGGCTTTGTCCGTCCTAGTGTTTCGCCCTGGGGAGCACCTGTTTTGTTTGTGAAGAAGAAGGACGGGACACTCCGTATGTGTATTGATTACAGAGACTTGAACAAGGTCACGATCAAGAACAAGTATCCTTTGCCTCGGATTGATGACTTGTTCGATCAGCTTTCTGGATCTTCTGTATTTTCGAAGATTGACTTGCGATCCGGGTACTATCAAGTGAAGGTGAAGGAAGCTGATGTGGTGAAGACTGCTTTCAGTACTCGGTATGGGCACTATGAGTTTTTGGTTATGCCTTTTGGGGTAACCAATGCGCCTGCTATTTTTATGGATCTGATGAACAGAGTATTCAGGGAATTTTTGGATCAGTTTGTGATCGTCTTTATTGATGATATTCTGGTATATTCTGCTTCTGAGGATGATCATGCCAGACACCTGAGGACTGTGTTGGAGACTCTGAGGCAGCATCAGCTGTATGCCAAGTTCTCCAAGTGTGAATTCTGGCTGAAGAGCATTTCTTTTCTGGAGCATGTGGTGAGCGGAGAAGGTATTTCTGTTGATCCCCAGAAGATTCAGGCGGTTGCTGATTGGCCAAGGCCGACTACGGTATTTGAGGTACGTAGTTTCTTGGGCATGGCCGGGTATTACAGGAAATTTGTGAAGGGATTTTCACAGATTTCGACGCCTCTGACGAGACTGACTCAGAAGTCAGTACCTTTTGTTTGGACACCGGAGTGTGAAGCTAGTTTTCAGAGATTGAAGGACTGTTTGACTTCAGCTCCAGTGCTAGCACTTCCGTCAGGTACGGAAGGATTTCAGGTGTTCAGTGATGCTTCACTGAAAGGTTTGGGTTGTGTACTGATGCAGCATGGAAGGGTAATTGCTTATGCTTCTAGACAGTTGAAACCACATGAGAAGAATTACCCGACGCATGATTTGGAGTTAGCTGCTGTTGTCTTTGCTTTGAAGATTTGGCGTCATTATCTGTATGACGTCAGATGTGAGATTTTCACTGATCATAAGAGCCTAAAGTATATTTTCACTCAGAAGGATCTGAATTTGAGACAGAGAAGATGGCTCGAGTTGATCAAGGACTATGATTTGACTATTCAATATCAGCCTGGTAAGGCTAATGTGGTAGCGGATGCTCTGAGCAGGAAATCTTCTGGATTATCAGGTTTGCAGCTTACTTTTGATGATTTCCTGATTCGAGACATGGAGCGATAGCAGTTGGAGGTGATTTCCTCCAGTGATGTGGATTTGGCTCAGATGAACATTCAGTCTTCTTTGGAAGCAAGGATTCAAGAAGCCCAGAAGTCAGATTCTGACTATTCGAAGTTGATTGCTCAGATTGGATCTGGTAAGACTCCTGAACTTCGAATTTCTGATTATGGTGCTATTTTCTGTAAGAATAGGTTGTGGGTACCTGTGTTTGGGAATTTGAGGCAGGAGATTCTGTATGAATCTCATCATTCTGGCTACACTATTCATCCAGGCAGTGGTAAGATGTATGCTGATATGAAGCTTTTGTTCTGGTGGCCTGGGATCAAGAAGGATGTGGCGGAGTTTGTGTCGAGATGCGAAGCCTGTCAGTTGGTGAAGGCAGAGCATCAGCGACCAGGTGGACTGTTGCAGTCGTTGCCTATCCCTGAGTGGAAGTGGGAGGAGGTAACGATGGACTTTGCGATGGGTTTTCCTCGATCTAGACAAGGGCACGACGCCATTTGGGTAATTGTAGATCGATTGACGAAGTCAGCCCATTTTCTTCCGATCAGACAGACCGATCCGGTGGATCGTTTGGCACAGGTTTATGTGAAGGAAATAGTCAGATTGCACGGTGTGCCTCGAGTGATTGTTTTTGATCGAGATGGACGGTTTACTTCCAGACTTTGGAAAGGTATTCAGCAAGGTTTGGGTACGAAATTGCATTTCAGTACAGCCTTTCATCCTCAGACCGATGGACAGTCTGAGAGGACCATTCAGGTGCTGGAAGATCTGTTGAGACTTTGTGTTCTGGACTTTGGCGGAAGCTGGGAAGATCATATTCTGCTGATTGAATTTGCTTATAACAACAGTTTTCAGTCCAGTATTGGTATGGCACCGTACGAGGCTCTGTATGGCAGGAAGTGCCGTACTCCTTTGACTCTGACTGAGGTCGGAGATAGACAGGCTCTGGGTGCCACTTTTGTTGAGGAAACTGTTAAGAAGATCAGTTTGATAAAAGAAAGGTTGAAAGCGGCTCAGGATCGACAGCAGAAGTATTATAATCAGAAGCACAGGTTTGTTGAGTTTCAAGTTGGTGACTTTGTGTATGTCAAAGTCAATCCGATGAAGGGTGTGAGCAGATTTGGTCAGGTGAGTAAGCTGAGTCCAAGGTATGTTGGACCGTTTGAGATTTTGGAAAGAATTGGAAAATCTGCTTACCGACTGTTGCTTTCTGATTCGATGCCTGACGTGCACAATGTGTTTCACATCTCCACTCTGAGGAAGTGGGTTTTAGACTCTGGGAAGAAGATATCAGCTGACGAGGTTGAGATTCAGGAAAATCTGGCGTATAAGGAAGAGCCAGAGTTAATTTTGGCGTACGACGTCCGAAAGTTAAGAAATAAAGAAATTCCGATGGTTAAAGTCCAGTGGAAGCACCGGACTGCACGAGAAGCGACTTGGGAGAAGGAGTCTGACATGAGACGGTCGTACCCGTACTTGTTTTGACTGAGTTTGGATTGGATAATGTCGAGGACGACATTTTTCTGAAGTTGGGGAGATTGTAATATCAAAAATCTGCTCCAGGATCGTCCAGGACGATCTGGATCGTCCTGGGACGATCAGTGGAATTTCTGCTCCAGAATGTGCCCAGATTTGCTCCAGGTGATTTTCTGTACATATCGTCCAGGCCGATTGAGGACATCGTCCAGGCCGATCGGCACTGTAGAAAATATCGGCCTGAGAATAGTTCTGGGAACCGTCCAGGACGATCCAATTTGGTCTGATCGTCCTGGGACGATCTGGCGATCGGCCGGGCCGATCTGAAGACTTTAAAGCTGATTTCAAGTCGTTTGGAGGAGAGAGAAAATCATTAAAAACGAAAATATCAGCCGAGGAGAGAGAAAGTCGTGGACTTTTGTGCAAAAGTTGATTTTCGGACGACGCGGAGCTGTTTTCGTCCGAGGAGACTGTTCGAGATATTGCTGTACGCAAGGTAAGGCACATTCCGCCTTTCTCAATTTTCAGAACCGTCGTGTTTGGCGGTATTTTCTGTCCGGATTTCGTTTCCGTTAATGATTTTCGTCCGTATCTTTTGATTGGTTCAGTTTTCACCGCGTAACTTTCTGTATATTGTTAACGTGCCGGGTGTGCACATTTTGGTTATTTTCTGAAGATTTTTGTCCGGGTATTTTTGATTCGGCGGTGTTTTTAGTCGACTGCATTTTTCTGTGAAATTGGAAATTTTCTGTGCAGTAGAATAAATGTTCTGAAATGTGATTATCTACATTCTGTGCGAATTTGGTGAATTTTGCTTTTCAGGAAAAATTGTGTAAATTCTGTATACTGCCGTTGTGCTGCCCGATTTTTGTCTGATTTCTGATTTGCCCGGATTTCTTCTGAATTGAAATGCTATTTGTATGTGCTATAAAAAGGGAGTTATAAGGGGCCTGGATCCTAAGTGATTCAGTCAGTGTCTGGGAAATCTGAAATGAGCTCAAATCTGAAAATCTGATATCTGTTCTGTTCCGGATCTGATGAATTCTGTTCTGGTGCTATAAGCACATCAGTTCTGGTGCTGTGAGCACAAAGGGAGGCATAAGGGGCCAGAATCCGAGAGATTCTGTCAGTGTCTGGGAAGGGAGGCATAAGGGGCCAGAATCCGTAGCGATTCTGTCAGTGTCAGAGAATTTATCCTGTTATGTGCTAAATGAATATATTTGATTTCCGTACGATATGATTCGATCTGATCTGTCTAATATCTGATTTGATATGATTTTGAATCCAGTATCTGTTCTGTAAACTTTCCGTATCTGTTCTGTAAGCAATTATGATTCTGATACGATATTATTTGAAATACTGATTTCTGTACGATTCTGACTCTGTTGATTTAATCCGTTCTGATTTATACTCTGATGTGATCTGATCTGTACGACTCTGATTCTGATTTGATATATGTCCGTATAAGTTATGATTTTGATTCTGTTCTGATTCGAGATACGATTCTGTTCCGAATTCTGTACGGATTTCTGTCTGATGAGTTTGGTTTTGGATTCTGAGAGTTTTGATTGGAGGTTTGTTGCTTTGCTGAGCTGTTGAGCTCACTCTTGTTTTCTGGTGGTTTTCAGGTTCTGGAAAAGGGAAGGAAGTCCAGGAGTAGATTTCTGAGTTCTGATCAGTATAGGTATTGTTTGTACCTTTTGATTTTTGTACAGTCATGGCTTTTCTGTTCTGTCTTTCTTTCTGTTCAAAAGCCATGTACTGTATCTATAGATGATTGTTTTGAGGAAAAAGAAATATAGATGTTTGTTCCGCTGTGGTTGGTGATTCATAGTAGCTCTGTGTTTTGTGGTGGCTTTGAGTTAAATATTTGGAAGATTCAGTTCCGGAACCAATTGCAAAACTAGATCTTGGTCAGTTCGTTCCATTTCATTTCCGTGTCGCGGCCCGGTGCGAGCGGGATCCGTCCTGGATCGGGTCGGGTCGTGACACCGGGTAGGTAAACGGGTCGGAAATTCGAACCCGACTTGACGGGTTGCCGGGTTGACCCGACCTGGTTTCGGGCGACGGCGCGGTAGAGCGGCAGCAGGCGCGCGGGGCGTGGCAGCGGGGCGCGGGGCAGTGGGTGGGGGCAGCATCACGAGGCGCGCGGGGCAGCGGGCAGCGCAGGCGGGGGCAGCGGGCAAGGGCGGGAATCCAAAATTTTTTAAAATAAACGGGTTTTCGGGTGGTTGCCGGGTCAACCCAAATCCGACCCATTTTTTCAAACGGGTCGAATCTGCGAACCCGAACCAGACCCATTTTTCAAACGGGTCGGGTCCTACCCGAATTTTTCGGGTCGGGTCCGGGCCGGGTTTTCGTGTCGTGTCAAATATTGACACCCCTAATTAAGACTGCTTGATTTTGGTTCAATTGAAAATTTCTTAATGCCATTGGATGTTTTAAGAATAAGGTTTCGTTTGAGATAGCTTTCTTATTGTTTTTAAAACTTATTTTTTAGTATAAATTTTTTTTACTAGAAAATTTTATACTAAAAAATTATTTTAGAAAGCAATAAGAAAGCTGCGCCAAATGAAGCCCAAGTAGATCCAATCAGTTCAACCATGATTCCTTATGCAATTGATTCGGTCATGATCAAAAACCATTTTTACATATAGCTGGTCATAATTGGTTAAAATTGGCAATTGAAGTCGGAACCATTTTTGCATGTATTTCTATGAATGCATAATCATGTATATAGAAAAAAAATCTAAAATATCATATCCAAAATTTTAATTTAAAATTACTTTCAAAATATTAAATGGTAAAATATTCTGATTTAAAGTATTATATATTTTATTGATAAAATTATCATTATTATACCTTTTAAATTATCTTATAATAATTTTAGTAATATTTATAATTTCATATTGCTCAACTCTAATTAAATCTTGAACATTGCTTCAAACCTCTCTTGTTCTTTCTTTTCAAGGTCAAGTCCAATTTTTTCAAATCTTGGCCATTTGAGAGGTCAATTAATCCCCAGATTAGTAGTAGTAAGAATCTCAATGAGATGAATTTGACTAGTTTAAGACTTTGCAATTTTTGAGTTAATTAAATCAGTAAAATGACCAAAAAAAAAAAAAAAAAAAAAAACTGCAATGATTAAGGGAGACTATTCAAATTGTATGATGAAGTTTCTAGGATTTTGGTTGAAAAGACCAGTGCAAAAATTTATAAAGATATTTCAATTCTTACAATTTATTTTTATTTATAATAAGTGAAATTGATATTAATAAACAGTTTCAAAATTTTGTTCAATGTCAATCATTATTTAATGCTAATTGTTGATTGACATTGATAATTACCATTGCTTAGCATCAAATACAACCATCAAACATCATTGACACCCATTATCACTTATAATATGACATTGTGTCTCACATCATTTGTCACTCGACATAAGCTATTGACCAACATAGTACTTTCATCATAATGACTTTTGAAGCCAATTATTGAAAAATGATTGTAACTGATAAGTCACCAAAAAGCACCTTGGTCGATCACAAATCTTGAGGCATATTGACGTTAGCATCTTCCAAAATTAAGTTCGGGACCATCTGAACTCCAATTTCAGCAAACTTACAATCTAAGTAAGACGAACCCAACGACACTAAAATTGTCTGATCCAAGCCCAAATGGGATCAAATCATGAGCTTAAAGTATATTGGGAAGCTTTAGAGTAATCATTGCATGATCAAATAACATCAAAATATGGCATGCTTATTGTCAAATCAACTGGCTTGACGAGATGAATCCAACAAGTCTAATATCACTTAATTTTGACATTAAGGCAACTAAATATTTAATGAAAGTTCTATAATCAGGGGAATCAGTATGTGTTGTATGATGGAGCACTTAGAATTTGTCCTAGATCTTCTCCATATTTATAGGGCACGCCACTCTCAAATCTATAAATAGACCCCCACTATCTCCATGAGAGTGGACATTTGGTTGGAGATATAAGAGAGCTTTGAGGCAGACTACCACCGTTGGACCACCGCCCAGTCATATATCAATTATCATGTCTTCCTATTGTCATTGTCTCTCTCATACTAAGAAAACAATTAAGCTAATAGCCCAACATTGTTTGACTTATTAAATTCCCTGGAGTCCATAAATTGATGCCAGTTATCAGCCAAAATTAACATCAAACATTCATCAACAAATGCATTTTGATGTTCATAATGATCTAACATCTAATAATGTCCAACTATCGATGCTAATTTTCATTTCTAAACACTTACAAAGCCCATCACTAATGCACAATATCCCACAATGCCAAATTAAGTTTGAGTGTACTAAAAAGATATTACTACATTAATGGTTACAAGCTATTACAAGAATAACTTCACATGTGCACCTCAATTCAAACCATAAAGTGAGAAACAATACTGAGTGGACCTTACGACTTCATTAGGGATGATTTAATTTTGTACTACAAAGCTGCTTTAAGAAATACTAAAAAAGTCATATCAAAAGAAATCTAAATCTCGAAAACTTACATAAATATAATTTTCTTAAGAGTAATTTGTATGAAATCTTTACTTTATATATTACAGGAAGATTTTATCTAGCTTCAAGCATAATACAATCAAACTTCATTAGGAAAGCTGATCAGACTTCAAATTTTGAATTCAAGCAATATAAGGCCCGTAGAAGGCTAGAATTATGGCTTAGGCTGTAATATCAGTTTTTGCTCCAGGTTCGTCCGGGACGAAGTTGGATCGTCCGGGACGATCGGTACAGGTTGTGCAGAAAATCAGTTTTGGTTGTATAATTCGTCGGGACGAAAATTGGATCGTCTGGACGAAAATTCTCCCGTGAACCCTTCGCCAGGGACGATATGTGATTTGTCGTCTGGACGAAATTCCTCTCTTCATGGATCGTCCGGTACGAAGCTCGATCGTCCGGGACGATCAGTCTGGATATATATAGAAATGAGATATTTTGAAGAGAGAGAAAAAGCTGAGGAGAGAGAAAAACGAAGGAAAAAGTGGAAAAGCGGATTTTCGGGCGACGCCGAGCTGTTTTCGTCCGAGGAGACTGTTGAGGAAATTGCTGTGCACGAAGTAAGGCACATTCCGCCTTTCTCAATTTTCAGAACCGTCGTGTTTGGCGGTATATTCTGTCCGGATTTTGTTTCCGTTAGCGATTTTCGTCCGTATCTTTTGATCGGTTCAGTTTTTACCGCGTAACTTTCTGTATATTGTTGACGTGCCGAGTGTGCACATTTTGGTTATTTTCTGAAGATTTTCGTCCGGGTATTTTTGATTCGACTGTGTTTTTAGTCGACCGGATTTTTCTGTGAAATTGGAATTTATCTGTACAGTAGAATAAAGGTTCTGAAATGTTGATATCTGTATTCTGTGCGAATTCGGTAAATTTTCTTTGCAGGAATTTTTGTGTAAATTTCGTATACTGCCGTTGTGCTGCCCGATTTTTGGGTAATTTCTGAATTGTCCGGATTTCTTCTGAATTGAAATGCTATGTGTATAAGCTATAAAAAGGGAGTTATAAGGGGCCTGGATCCTATGAGATTCAGTTAGTGAAACGGGAAATCTGAAATGAGCTCAATCTGAAATCTGATATCTGTTCTGTTCCGGATCCGATGAATTCTGTTTTGGTGCTATAAGCACATCTGTTTTGGTGCCGTGAGCACAAAGGGAGACATAAGGGGCCTGAATCCTATGAGATTCAGTCAGTGTCTGGGAAGGGAGGCATAAGGGGCCGGAATCCGTAGAGATTCCGTTAGTGTCAGGGCATTTAGCTATATGTATCTGTATTACTTTCTGTATCTGTTCTGTTCTGTACGAAATTGTGATTATGATATGATATGATCCGTACGATTCTGATTTCTGTTTCTGACTCTGTTGATTTGTTCTGTTCTGATACGCTCTGTACGATCTGTACGACTCTGATGTGATTTGATATCTGTCCGTAAGTTTTGATTTCCGATTCTGTTCCGACTTCTGATCTGATTTCTGTCTGATAAGTTTGGTTTTGTTTTCTGAGGATTTAGATTGGTGGTTTGTTGCTTTGCTGAGCTGTTGAGCTCACCCTTGCTTTCTGGTGGTTTTCAGGTTCTGGGAAGGGCAAGGAGGTCCAGGATTAGATTTCAGAGTCTGATCAGATTAGGTACTTTTGTACTTTTGATTTTTGTACAGTCATGGCTTTCCTGTTCTGTCTTTCTTTCTGTTGAAAGCCTTGTACTGTTCTGTAGATGATTATTTTGAGGAAATGAAAAGATAGATGTTTTGTTCCGCTGCATTCGATGTTTTTAGTAGCTCTGTTGTTCTGTGCGCTTCTGTTGAGTTAAGAATTTGGAAGATCAGTTCAGTAACCTAATCCAAAGCCAGATCCTGGTTAGCTATTCCTCCGTCGCGATCCGGCGCGGGCGGGATCCGTCTCGTCTCGGGTCGGGTCGTGACAAGTCTTTTTGGTATCAGAGCGCTGGTTTTGGAAACAGGTTGGATTGTAAAACAGAGCTCTAGGAAGTGATCAGTGAGTCTGTCTGGGAGGTAGTTTTGAGTCGTTTGGCTTTTTATTGTGTTATTTTGTGTTGTTTTGTGATAGTTTTCCGGATTTTCTGGATTTTTCTGTATGGATCAGCCAGACCCAGACATGACAGACGGTCAGAGTGACGATCAGGCAGCACCAGTGGGGAGTACAGCCCCAGTGGTCGGTGCTGATACGCTTTCACAGTTTGCTTCACTTGTTGCTCAGATGATGAGCGAGACTCAGAGCAGAGCTTCGACTGTTAGATCTGAGGACATTGATCGACACCTGCAGTTATTTCTGAGGTTGAAACCTCCGAGGTTTGAGGGCGCTGTTGAGCCCAGAGCAGCCGAGGAGTGGCTGAGGAGATTGGAGAAGACTTTTGACGGGATGCAGTGTCCTGCAGACAGGAAAGTTCCGTTAGCTGTTTTTCTGTTGGACGGAGAGGCTGAGCACTGGTGGGATGGCCAGCAAGCAGCCAGATTTCAGGGCAGACTGAACTCCTTGATCACTTGGGAGGAGTTCACTGAAGTATTTCGGGACTGGTTTGTTCCCCCTTCTGCACGACAGCAGATGCAGGAGAGTTTTCTGAGGCTTGTTCAGGGGAGCAAGACGGTGATGCAGTACGAGGCTGAGTTTACTGCATTAGCCAGGTACGCTCCGCAGCTAGTGAGCACGTCTGCTGAGAGGTGCTACAGATTTCTGAGAGGCTTACGAGACACTTTGAGGCAGCCTCTGATACCGTTCCGGATTACTGATTTCTCTGAGCTTGTGGAGCGAGCTCGTCTGATTGAGAATGATATGACGGCTACTCAGCAGCGGTGGACTGCGAGTAGGAAGAGGTTTGGAGGAGATACTTCTGGCAGTGGTTCCTCTGGGAAGAGGAGATTTGTTCCTGGATCTGGATCTGGAGATTCCAGGAAGAGCGGAGGATCGTCTGGTACTGCTACCAGTACGACTAGTTCTGGATCTGTCAGTACGGCACCTGTGTGCCAGAGTTGTGGACGGCGACACCATGGCCAGTGCTACAGGATAGCTGGTCTTTGTTTCAGATGTGGTCAGCCGGGACATCGGATAGCAGAATGTCCACAGATGGGATATGAGCAGCGATCTGAGGGCTTTGTCAGACCTGTTGGTTCAGCAGCAGGAAGACCGAGGACTGTTCCTCCACGCCCTGAGGGATTTGCTGGTAGAGGTGGTGGTTCTAGTTTTGCACCACGGAGACCACCTACGATTCAGAGGGAGCAGAGTAGTTCTGTCGCTTCAGCTCCTGTTCCAGTTCAGCCACGAGTTTACAGTCTGAGTCAGCAGGAGGCTCGTGATGCTCCGGATGTTGTGACAGGTACGATTTACATTTCTGATCAGCCCTGTCGTGTTTTGTTTGACTCTGGAGCGAGTCATTCTTTTCTGTCCGAGCATTGTTTTGAGATTTTACATTTGGATTCGATGGTTTTACCGGTTTCTTTATCTGTGATTTTACCGGCTGGGAATCCATTGATTGCTCGACAGTTTTGTTTGTGTGAGATCGAGATTTCTGGCAAGAAGTGGAAATCGAGTTTGATTCGATTGCCGATTTCTTCGTATGATGTGATTCTGGGCATGGATTGGCTGAGTCAGTATGAAGCCCAGATAGACTGTCTGAAGAAGCAAGTGAGTTTGCTTGTGGCTGGAGAGAGAGTTGTATTTCAGGGATTACGAGGTGTTCTCTCCAGTCTGATTTCTGCGTTGGAGGTGAGCAGAATGTGGAAGAAAGGATGTCCGGTATTTTTGGCTTCGGTGCGGGATCTGAACCTGGAGGTTGGTTCTGTTTCTGAGATCCCTGTGGTACGGGAGTTTGCTGATGTTTTTCCTGAGGAGTTGGTTGGTTTACCTCCGGATAGAGATGTGGAGTTCTCTATCGATGTTTTTCCGGGTACCGCTCCGATATCGAAAGCTCCGTACAGGATGGCACCGAAAGAACTTTCTGAGTTGAAAGTTCAGCTTCAGGAGTTGGTTGACAGAGGGTTTGTACGTCCTAGTGTTTCGCCCTGGGGAGCACCTGTATTATTTGTGAAGAAGAAGGACGGTACACTCCGTATGTGTATTGATTACAGAGATTTGAACAAGGTCACGATCAAGAACAAGTATCCTTTGCCTCGGATTGACGACTTGTTTGATCAGCTTTCCGGATCTTCGGTATTTTCGAAGATTGATTTGAGATCCGGATACTATCAGGTGAAGGTGAAGGAAACTGATGTGGTGAAGACTGCTTTTAGTACTCGGTACGGGCACTACGAGTTTTTGGTTATGCCTTTTGGGGTAACCAATGCGCCTGCGATTTTTATGGATCTGATGAACCGAGTATTCAGGGAGTATTTGGATCAGTTTGTGATCGTCTTTATTGACGATATTCTGGTATATTCTGCATCTGAGGATGAGCATGCCAGACATTTGAGGATTGTGTTGGAGACTTTGAGGAGGCATCAGCTGTATGCCAAGTTCTCCAAGTGTGAATTCTGGCTGAAGAGCATTTCATTTCTGGGGCACGTGGTTAGCGGAGAAGGCATTTCGGTAGATCCCCAGAAGATTCAGGCTGTTGCTGATTGGCCAAGGCCGACTACGGTATTTGAGGTACGTAGTTTCTTGGGCATGGCCGGGTATTATAGGAAGTTTGTGAAAGGATTTTCACAGATTTCGACTCCTCTGACGAGACTGACTCAGAAGTCAGTACCTTTTGTTTGGACACCGGAGTGTGAAGCTAGTTTTCAGAGATTGAAGGAGTGTTTGACTTCAGCTCCAGTGTTGGCACTTCCGTCAGGTACGGAGGGTTTTCAGGTGTTCAGTGATGCTTCACTGAAAGGACTGGGTTGTGTTCTGATGCAGCATGGTCAGGTAATTGCTTATGCTTCGAGACAGTTAAAGCCACATGAGAAGAATTACCCGACGCATGATCTGGAGTTAGCTGCAGTAGTTTTTGCTTTGAAGATTTGGCGTCATTACCTGTATGGCGTCAGATGTGAGATCTTTACTGATCATAAGAGCCTGAAGTACATTTTTACTCAGAAGGATCTGAATCTGAGACAGAGGAGGTGGCTCGAGTTGATCAAGGACTACGATTTGACTATTCAGTATCAGCCTGGGAAGGCGAATGTGGTAGCGGACGCTCTGAGCAGGAAGTCTTCTGGATTCTCAGGTATTCAGCTTACCTGTGATGACTTTCTGATTCGTGATTTGGAGAGATTGCAGTTGGAGGTGGTTTCCTCCAATGATTTGGAGTTGGCTCAGATGAGTATTCAGTCTTCTTTGGAAGCACGGATTCAAGAAGCCCAGAAGTCAGATTCTGATTATTCGAAGTTGATAGCTCAGATTGGATCTGGTAAGACTCCTGAACTTCGAATTTCTGATTCTGGTGTTATTTTCTGTAAGAACAGGTTGTGGGTACCTGTGTCTGGAGATTTGAGGCGGGAGATTCTGAGTGAATCTCATCATTCTGGCTACACTGTTCATCCAGGCAGTGGTAAGATGTACGCTGACATGAAGCTTTTGTTTTGGTGGCCTGGGATGAAGAAGGATGTGGCAGAGTTTGTGTCGAGATGCGAAGCCTGTCAGTTGGTGAAGGCAGAGCATCAGCGACCAGGTGGACTGTTGCAGTCGTTGCCTATCCCTGAGTGGAAATGGGAGGAGGTAACGATGGATTTTGCGATGGGTTTTCCTCGATCTAGACAAGGACATGATGCCATTTGGGTGGTTATAGATCGATTGACCAAGTCAGCCCATTTTCTTCCGATCAGACAGACGGATTCAGTTGATCGCTTGGCACAGATTTATGTGAAGGAGATAGTCAGATTGCACGGTGTGCCTCGTGTGATCGTATCTGATCGAGATGGACGTTTTACTTCCAGACTTTGGAAAGGCATTCAGCAAGGCTTGGGTACGAAACTGCATTTCAGTACAGCCTTTCATCCTCAGACCGACGGACAGTCTGAGAGAACGATTCAGGTACTGGAAGATCTGTTGAGGCTTTGTGTTCTGGACTTTAGCGGAAGTTGGGAGGATCATATTCCGCTGATTGAGTTTGCTTATAACAACAGTTTTCAGTCCAGTATCGGTATGGCACCGTACGAGGCTTTGTATGGCAGGAAGTGTCGTACTCCTTTGACTCCGACCTCCTTCGGAGATAGACAGGCTTTGGGGGCTACTTTTGCTGATGAAACTGCTCAGAAGATTAATTTGATAAGAGAAAGATTGAAAGCTGCTCAAGATCGTCAGCAGAAGTATTACAATCAGAAGCACAGATTTGTTGAGTTTCAGGTCGGTGACTTTGTGTACGTCAAAGTCAGCCCGATGAAAGGTGTGAGCAGATTTGGTCAGGTAAGCAAGCTTAGTCCAAGGTATGTTGGACCTTTTGAAGTTTTGGAAAGAATTGGAAAAGCTGCTTACAAGTTATTGCTTTCTGAATCTATGCCGGATGTGCATAATGTGTTTCACGTATCCACTCTGAGGAAGTGGGTTTCAGACTCTGGGAAGAAGTTGTCAGCTGGTGAGGTGGAGATTCAGGAGAATCTGGCGTATAAGGAAGAGCCAGAACTTATTTTGGCGTACGACGTCCGAAAGTTAAGAAATAAAGAGATTCCGATGGTTAAAGTCCAGTGGAAGCACCGGACTGCACGGGAAGCAACTTGGGAGAAGGAGTCTGATATGAGACGGTCGTACCCGTACTTGTTTTGACTGAGTTTGGATTGGATAATGTCGAGGACGACATTTTTCTGAGTTGGGGAGATTGTAATATCAGTTTTTGCTCCAGGTTCGTCCGGGACGAAGTTGGATCGTCCGGGACGATCGGTACAGGTTGTGCAGAAAATCAGTTTTGGTTGTATAATTCGTCGGGACGAAAATTGGATCGTCTGGACGAAAATTCTCCCGTGAACCCTTCGCCAGGGACGATATGTGATTTGTCGTCTGGACGAAATTCCTCTCTTCATGGATCGTCCGGTACGAAGCTCGATCGTCCGGGACGATCAGTCTGGATATATATAGAAATGAGATATTTTGAAGAGAGAGAAAAAGCTGAGGAGAGAGAAAAACGAAGGAAAAAGTGGAAAAGCGGATTTTCGGGCGACGCCGAGCTGTTTTCGTCCGAGGAGACTGTTGAGGAAATTGCTGTGCACGAAGTAAGGCACATTCCGCCTTTCTCAATTTTCAGAACCGTCGTGTTTGGCGGTATATTCTGTCCGGATTTTGTTTCCGTTAGCGATTTTCGTCCGTATCTTTTGATCGGTTCAGTTTTTACCGCGTAACTTTCTGTATATTGTTGACGTGCCGAGTGTGCACATTTTGGTTATTTTCTGAAGATTTTCGTCCGGGTATTTTTGATTCGACTGTGTTTTTAGTCGACCGGATTTTTCTGTGAAATTGGAATTTATCTGTACAGTAGAATAAAGGTTCTGAAATGTTGATATCTGTATTCTGTGCGAATTCGGTAAATTTTCTTTGCAGGAATTTTTGTGTAAATTTCGTATACTGCCGTTGTGCTGCCCGATTTTTGGGTAATTTCTGAATTGTCCGGATTTCTTCTGAATTGAAATGCTATGTGTATAAGCTATAAAAAGGGAGTTATAAGGGGCCTGGATCCTATGAGATTCAGTTAGTGAAACGGGAAATCTGAAATGAGCTCAATCTGAAATCTGATATCTGTTCTGTTCCGGATCCGATGAATTCTGTTTTGGTGCTATAAGCACATCTGTTTTGGTGCCGTGAGCACAAAGGGAGACATAAGGGGCCTGAATCCTATGAGATTCAGTCAGTGTCTGGGAAGGGAGGCATAAGGGGCCGGAATCCGTAGAGATTCCGTCAGTGTCAGGGCATTTAGCTATATGTATCTGTATTACTTTCTGTATCTGTTCTGTTCTGTACGAAATTGTGATTATGATATGATATGATCCGTACGATTCTGATTTCTGTTTCTGACTCTGTTGATTTGTTCTGTTCTGATACGCTCTGTACGATCTGTACGACTCTGATGTGATTTGATATCTGTCCGTAAGTTTTGATTTCCGATTCTGTTCCGACTTCTGATCTGATTTCTGTCTGATAAGTTTGGTTTTGTTTTCTGAGGATTTAGATTGGTGGTTTGTTGCTTTGCTGAGCTGTTGAGCTCACCCTTGCTTTCTGGTGGTTTTCAGGTTCTGGGAAGGGCAAGGAGGTCCAGGATTAGATTTCAGAGTCTGATCAGATTAGGTACTTTTGTACTTTTGATTTTTGTACAGTCATGGCTTTCCTGTTCTGTCTTTCTTTCTGTTGAAAGCCTTGTACTGTTCTGTAGATGATTATTTTGAGGAAATGAAAAGATAGATGTTTTGTTCCGCTGCATTCGATGTTTTTAGTAGCTCTGTTGTTCTGTGCGCTTCTGTTGAGTTAAGAATTTGGAAGATCAGTTCAGTAACCTAATCCAAAGCCAGATCCTGGTTAGCTATTCCTCCGTCGCGATCCGGCGCGGGCGGGATCCGTCTCGTCTCGGGTCGGGTCGTGACATAGGCTCTCAAGCCTTAGCATATGAAGCTCAATCATCCGGCCTATATGACTCGGCAAAGAACACGATTTACGAGATGGTGTCTTGAAAGATCTCCAATTGCTCTTCAATAGCTTCAACCAAAGTGTCCAAGATGCGTTCTATATAGTCCTCAACCGTGTGGTCGAACCTCGGGTTGACGTCGAAGAAGGTTGATTGAAAGATGACATCAATGACTAAAAAAAATGACCCTCCACATGATTGCAATGTAAGCTGAACTATAGATATTATGTCAACAATCATCAATAGGACGGGGAAAATAAAAAAACTAAGGAAGATTAGTTAAAATTTTGGTATTTATGTATACATATATGCATGAGATTGTGATGATATCTGTAATATGAATATTGTAATTCGTTGAAAACAAAACTAATAATGGAAATTGCATTACTGAAATTACTCATTTTACATTTATGATTCTTATACTAATTAACATTATTGTGTACCATTATCATGTTGTGATGCTTTAGATGGTTTATTTACAAGGATAAAAAATTTTGATGTATTAATATATCATTTTAGATGGGTAACCACCAGGGGCGGAACCAGCTTCAATTTTGAGGGAGGCAAATACAACACAAAAATAATTAAATATTAAAAAAATAATATTATATATCTATATATTAAGAAAAGTTCTTTAAAAAAAATTAAGCAAAAAAAATAATGAAAAAATGTGTAATTAAAATGTCATGAAAAAATGAAAGAGAATATTATAATTAAATGTGAAGAAATATATAAATATTTTAGGGCAAGTTAGGACAAAAGAGTTCTTTAGGGGGGGCAAAAAGAGTTTTTTAGGGGGGGGCAAAAATTTTTTTTTACTCTTATATAAATTTTTTTTTTCTCTTACAAAAAAAAAAATTTTTTTTTGAGGGGGGGGGGGGGGGAATTGCCCCCCCTAAGCAAGAGGTGGTTCCGCCACTGGTAACCACTAAGCTTAAGCACACTACTAATAAATCAGGTTTTTGTAACACTTTTCAGGACCTATTATTGCGGTTTAAACACCACTGTCTATACCTCTCTATAGCAGCGGTTTATAAACTGCCGCTATGAACTACTGTGAAAACGTCATTTTTTTGTAGTGACAATTTTCACTTGGCACAAATCAGTAAGGTTCATAAGAAAAATCAAATGAAAGTTCTCTAGAATTTCCGAGTTTACTCAAATTCAATAGCTAGCAATCACTTAAATAGTCATAAAATGCAATCTTTATAATCAATTGCAAACCATATAATATAAAACAATTTACAATGACCTAAGGACTGAAAGAGAAAAAAAATTCACAAAAAACCTGAAGGTTAAACACTTGATTTCCCTTATTTTTCTCAAATATATAACATTGAAACACCCTTTAAAAATAGTCTTTTATTAGCACAAAAATACCACAAAATATCCTGAATTTATAACATAGAATTTATTTTCAAACGTCATTAGCAAAATTTAATAGAAGCACACAAAATTATCTTCAATAAATAACAAACAAGTGATAACAACAGCTTTAACCAGTTGTCGGTTAACCTGTTCGTTACTTTAAATCTTTATTTGTGTCGAAACCTGAAATCTCGATTTGTTTCAACCCGATTTGTTTCAATACTTTTGGGTCACGTAATCACATGCTATCGTATAGTGACAAAGAATATAAATATGAAGAACTTTTTGTATTCAGCATAAATAATTAAATATGAATGATATTTATGGCATACTATATGTGCAATAATGTGTAAGGAACTCAATGAATTGGATGGAATAAAAATTAAAATCAAAATTTTGAAGTGCATATATTTAATTATGTAATTAATTTATTCCAATTAAGAATTAATTAACCTAATTAAGAAAATTTAATGAATTATATGCACAAGATATAATTGATTAAGTTTATTAGCTCATTAAAAAGCAATTTTAAAAATATTCATGATATTAAAATTATACTGAATTTTCTTTATTAGGATATTAATTTAATAATTAGCATAATTAAGTTTGTAAAAGAAATTTATTCAATATAGTAAAACATATGGAATCAATTAAAATTTAAAACACATATCAGTTATGTCATCATAATGATTAGCCAATTAAGTATTTAAAGTAACTTTCATATTTATTAAATTAAAGAATTAAATCAATCAAATAAATATAAATCAACTCAAACAAATATTGAAATATTTTAAAGTACTTCTACAAATTCTAAAATATGCTTTGAATGGAAGAAAAAAAAAAAAATCTTTTCTAGTTCTTCATTCACATGATCAAACTTAAGATCATTAGTAAATTAACTCAATCTGTTTGCACTGAATTCTATTGACACATATTAAGCTGTCCACACATTTGAGCTTCACTCTAAGTGAATTTTGGCATTGTGTTATACATTTGAGCTCCACTCTATGTGACTAATCCTCAAAAAAAAAAAAATTTCCAAGTAATTTTCTTTTATGGTTACAAAAAATTAAATAAAACTTAAAAAAATACTTAAAAGATCATTAAATGACTATTCCAAATGTATAATCATCACCTAAATAATGAACCACAAAGAAATCATTTCGGCTTAGTAAAATTAAGTGGAAGCTAATGGAATTGTGATATTTCAAATACAAAGAGTACATTCTAAATAAGGTGAGTAATAGTAATAAAGGCTAAGGATCAAATTAAGTAGCTCTCCAAAGAGTTTCTAAGAGTAAAAAAGAACATACATGAACTAAGCCCCACACTAAAATGAAATAAGTGGGTATTGAACAATACAAGCTAATAGTTAAGCCATAAAGTACAAATCAAATTTTGGTGCTATGAATAGATTTTATTTGGGAATTAACTCCTAGTTAAGTATGCTCATAACAAAGCACTCCTATAATAAGTAATCTCTTGAAAAATTAGACAAAATAATAGTCAAATCATGTGATTTTAAAGTAGAAAGAGAAATATAATAAAAAAACAAGTCCAAATATTTTTTAACTTGTGAGATATTATTTCTCCCCAAGTTTTGGAGCACCAATATAAAATAAGCCAGAACTCGTACTATTACTACTCAATAGTATTATGCTTCTACAATAGAGGAACCCCAAAATAAGGCATCTTTATTACAAGAAGCTTTCAACAAAGGGTTGAAAAGGGTATGTATTTGTCTTACATCATGAATCTTATATGAAAACCTAATCTATGAGGATACATTATAAAAACTCATAGTAGGCATATTTATGATGATGCTTCAAGGCTTGGTGGTGGGAACCGTAGTAGGTGGAAAAACAAAAAGAAAGCTACAAAGTAGTGATTCTTTGATTTTGGTTGGTTGTTTATGATGTTGCTGATCATGTTGTTGCTTGCCTGGTATTGGTTCGCAATAGTAGATAGTAGATTGCATGGATGATGGTGGCTTTTTCTGGGACATTTGATGGTAGCTGGGTCTTTGGCTGGTTTTTAATTTTGTTTTTGGTATGGTCTTTGTAATTAAGTTGATTTTGATGCTCATAGGTTTTGTTTTAAATGTTGTATTTTAGCAGGCTTTGGAGTCATTAAGGACTTGTAATCTTGCTTTATATTATTATGTATATCTCTATTGTGAGTTAAAAAAAAAAAAGCTTCCATTTAAAGATATCATGAGAAATCCTAAAAGAGATGTCCCATATATAGCTACCCAAACTCCTTCCATGCAATTCGAGTATGGTTATAGCCTATAAATGCAGCCCAAGGATAGCAACATATTTAATATGAGAATTGGTACACAAATAAAGAAATCAATATATGCTTCATATGTAAAACCCAAAGAATTTTTTTTCCTATATGCACCTTGAGGTGCCACTCAAATTAGGTAAATTTAATATAATATGATTTCTCATATCATCATCTAATAAAATAGAAATATTCTAGGGATTCTCTCATAAAATACTGATTGAAGATTAATATGAGCCAACATGTCGATGAATTCTTAAGTGGTGTTAACTCTATACCATAACTAATAACATTTAGCATATCCTCATTTTAAGCGCAACGCTAATCATTGAGATGATGACTTCATATTGCCCTCTAAGTTATCAACCAATTAGTTTATATAATCATCATTAGACTTAATCACAATATTTGGGTTCGTCTTTAGCATTTCTTATTTCTTTTAATCATTTATGTTGATTGTTGCATGCATTGCTCAAATTGTTCTTCAAAATGTATTTTTAATTTCTATCCAATATTATGTCCATTTCTTATCTTTCTAATCTATCAACATAGTTTTATCTAGTCCTATAATATGTATATGTTTTCCCCATTTATTAGTTTTTTTCAACGGAGACACTGGTGGTGCATACAAAATTATATTTTAAGAATTTTATGTTGATTAATAGAAGTATTTGTTAAGCGGGTGTAAGACAACCTCTTCAAACCTACCTTCTATCTCCTAAAACACATGAAATACCTCTTATATGTTTTGATAACCCGGCCATATGCATGCAATATGCAAACTTTTTCTCATTTGATCATCAAATTATTATAAACTCAAGTGAACAATGTACCAATTTTATCAAATAACAATTTGTTTTGTTTATTTAAAAAAAATGATACATGCATGAGCTCATACAAATTTCTTACTTTTAAAGTAACTTTTGTTTGAAACATAGTTGAGTGTGGAAAAATATATTTGATATAGGATAAATTTGATAGATTTTAAAGATAATTGTTAAAAATTTATCAACTAAAGAGAAAAAAAGTTCCATATTTGTCAACTCTTTGAAATTTGTGTCCTTGCAGGAGCAAATGGGGGTAGTAACTCAAATCTTCCACACAAGCACTTCCTTTTTTAAAATTTTCACACCCAACAGACGAAAAAGCATGGGTATTTCATCATAGCTGATGCTGATGCCGATGCCGAGTAATTGAGAATTTAGCTGGGGTGTCAAAATCTGGAAATTTGATGAGATTCAAATTCGATCCGAAAATTTTTTGGTTCATGTTAACTTGTTTATCATATGGGGTGGTTTTGGGTTCATATTTCCGACCCGTTTGTAAAACAGGGTCGGATTGACCTGACAACCCGCAATCAATCTGATTTGACCTGGGAGAATGGCTGCCGCGTGGCCCACGTATGGTTACTGCCTCACTGGTGCATGAGCTTGATGTCGTCTAGAGTCTCTGGACGTCTGGTCGAGTGGGATATTTGGCCCATTCAAGACGTCGAGTCACAACCTGCCAGCACTCCGCCAGTCCGCAGTGCACCATCTTATCACGTGACCCGACAGCCAACACTCAAGTCATCCGTCCGTGGTCCGTCATATATGCGTTAGTGATCAATCCATTCGAGATTTCGAGTCCGCACGTTTGGTCCATCCGTTTGGTCGTCGTCGACACCGCCGTGCAGCATCTCTGGCACTGCCTCTTCTGCCGTTGTGTGGCCTAGTCGCCTTTCCGCTATATATGCATAGCCCGTTTTTTTAATCAAACGGGTCTGCGGGTCAGGTCCCGTTTAGACCCAGGTTAAATCGGGTTCAAATTGAACCCGACCCATCGACCCATTTTGACACCTCTAAAATTTAGACTTCCAATTAAAAAGTCTAGATTAAAGACTTTGCATAGATAAAATTTATTAAAAACAGACATTCAAGGAAGAGAGAGAGCAAGATTGTTCTGACAGGTCTGAGAGTTTCTTATTTTGGCTTTGTTCAATCCATTAATGTGATGGGTCACAGTCTCGCAGCAATATATATAAGAGTTCACGTGGGTTTCTTTTTGATCTATGAATCAGAAAAAAGATGAGGCAACCATGCATGCATGATCCGGATCTGTTTCATCGGAAAGCCAGCTCAACCAAAAGAAGCACAGCTCCCTCACCCGTGATTGCTAGGCCACAAAGCTCCTTTCTCTATTGCCTCAGAAACTGGGATCGGGACCAACAGATTTGCAACCATAAAATCACAAAAAATAATTTGCATATCCACCTAATTAATTACATCAGAAACAATAACAGATTGTCGTTTTTTTTATTATGTATATATGTGGATGATGATGAACAGCCACACATTGCTGAGAGTGGAGTCACCATAAGCTATTATTGAAAGAATATTATAGGAAACAGTGACGGAGATGACGACAACCTCAATTTCTGGTCGGATGTGTCCATTTCCTCCTTGATGGGAATTCTAGAACGGTCCGTGACTCTTTTTATTATTTCTCTTATAACTTTTTTTTCTTCTTTGTAATCATCTAGAATTTGTAATTAATGATGGTAACAAGCTTGTAAAACTACTATGATTTGAAGTTTCATGATGAGAGTTGAAGTTTCAAATTAAGCTTCTTTAAGCTTAATTATTCTTTGATGATCCGTGGGCTCTAAAAATTTGTGCCCCGAACTTTCTTCTTAGGAAAAGGTTTAACGATGTTATGGGTCAAATTTTTAGAAGGCATATTGACTTTGGGATAAAATACTACTCATAGATTTCACCTTCGTTTTATGAGGACTTTATAATATGATTCTAGGTTTCCCATAGACACAAGTACCATAAGTCTGGCAGAATGGTTGCTATAGAGTATACTGACGAACCTAATAAAAACCACTTAGAGGTTTCTCTCGCATAATATGAATAATAATAAATGAGGCTTATTTTATTCTATGGTTTAGATTCCTTAACAAGGCCACCCTAAAAAAATTCTCTATTAAAATTGACATATATCTAATACCTCAAGACTTATTAAAATGATCATGATTTAAGGATTAATTTCACATGCAGTGGGATTATATTAAGAAATGATGACGAGTGGAGTTCAAAGGAGAACAAATTAGTGCAGAATATCATACTGAAAATTTTAATTATTTGATGAAAATACTATTCTAAGTCAAGCTATTATATTTTAAATTCAGAATTAAATTTAAATTTATGTTGTTCAAATTATTAGAAGTAAACTTATAGTCTTCTAGTCAATAATAACATTATTATTTAGCAATTTTAAATAGTTGTTAATTGTGTATACGACTCACCAAATGGTGAATCTTACCACCACAAACTTTAAATTCAAATTAAAAATATTATCGAGGAATAAATTTTTTTAAATAATTTTTAAAAGCGGATTTAATAGTTCTAAAGAGGTTTAAAATTAAGTAAGATGTGTTAAAATATATTAAAAAAATATTAAAGTAAATCATTTATTTATAATATATTTTAAAATACTTAAACATGATTCTACTGATTTCTTAAGATTTTGAATTATTTTAAATAATTTCCTTTATAGAGGGTGGGGGAGGATTTGCACAAAATTTTGAACATAAACAAATTATTGCAAACACGCCTCAAACTCTCATAAAAAATTAATTAATTTAATAAACCTTAAGAATTAAATTCAAATATTTATGAATTTCTTAAATATTATAATTTCATAATTAAACATCAATAATCTAAGAATTGTGCTTAATAATTATCCTATATAAAACAATGTTAACAAAATTTTAGAAATTAAATTAATAATTTTTACTTAAAATGAATTGGTTATCTATTTTTGAAAGGATTTAGATTTATCATGACTTGGTTTTAATGGATTTACTAAGTTAATATGTTGATTATGAGGTATTTACATATATTAATCAATGATAAGCAGAGTCAAGACCAGTAGGGCCCTCAAATCGGTTCAATGGGGATTGCCTAATTAAATTATGAACCTATAACTTAGCCATAGGTTTAGTCTTTCAATTAAGGGTTCGTTTAGGACGGCTTTCTTATTGCTTCTTAAAGCAGCTTTTTAGGTCAAAAAAATTAATTTTTGTACTACAAAGCTGCTTTAAGAAGCAATAAGAAAGCTATCCCAAAATAAGCCTAAATCATGATCTTAGGATCCACACTAGTCAAAATAGGTAATAAGGCTATCTCCTTTTAACTTTAGCATATAACCAAGATCACCCATAATTTTAAGGATTAATCTTTAGTAATATGCCATTGATTCTAGTAAAATTATCAATAAGCTAAGTCACTTACTAAGAGAGTAAAAAAAGGCTCTTCTGACTATTAAACAAGGAAAAAGGGCTTAGGTTTTAGAGATGAATCACTTAATTATAGATTGTTTGGTTGAAGCTCAAGTTCCAATAACTTCACTTGGATTAGGTGAACTTGTTTTGAGCTTTGAGGAGGGCCTCCAACTAGTTCACTCCAACAATCTAGTGGCTTTTGTGGTCAAAGATAGTGGAGGCAGCATATAAAAGTGATGAGAAAACATTGTAACTGTTGCGTCCTGGAATATTCGCGGCGGTAGAGAAATATATATTTAATGTCTTAGCATTGTACGAAGATCCAGCACACAATCAGATAAGTGAGAGGGTGTAGCGTTCATAAGAGACACCAGAGTTTTTTACGTGGAAAACCCCTGAATATGGGGAAAAACCACGGGGCCTTCCCAGTTTGAATGAATCCACTAGTATTTGCAGTCGATTACAAATGAGGCCCTTCCTTTGGAGAAGGCCTTGGATTGATGTAGCAAATGTACATCATATAGATTGCATTACATGGTAGGAGTTACTTATACATGTTATTTGGTCAGAAGGACCGTAGTCGGTAGGAGACCGTTGTCTGTAGATGGAGGTCAGAAAGACCATAGTAGGCGACGGAGGTCGGAATGATCGTAGTCGGCAGGAGACCTGGGTCAAAAAGACCGTTGTCTGTTGATGGAGGTCGGAAGAACCATAGTAGGCGATGGAGGTCGAAAGGACCATAGTCGGTAGGAGACTGGGGTCAGAAAAACCGTTGTCTGTTGATGGAGGTCGGACGGACCGTAGTAGGCGATGAAGGCTTAAAGGACCGTAGTCGGTAGGAGACTAGGGTCTGGAGGTCGGAAGGACCGTAGTTGGCGAAAAAGGCCTAAAAGACCGTAGTCGGTAGGAGACCGGGGTCTAAAAGACCGTTGTAGTAGGGTGGTACTCTGGTAGAACTCTAGGCGTTGCAGTGGCCCATCAGAAGTCCGGGCCTCAGGTGGTGGTCCGGCGAAGCTTCGGCGGTGGTCCGGCGAGGCTCCGGTGGTGGTCCGGCGAGGCTCCTGCGGTGGTACGGCGGTGGTCCGGCGAGGTTCTGGCGGTGGTCTGGCGAGGCTCCGGCGGTGGTCCGGCGAGATTCCGGCGATAGTCGAGGAGGAGCTTCTTCCTTCTCTTCCTTCTCCTCTTCCTCCTTCTTTTCTTGCTTGGACCCCCCTTCTCATGAGAAATGAGGGCTCTATTTATAGATTTTCTGGAGTGGCATGGCTCGTAAATAGGCGTGAGATCAGTGGCGAATGGGAAGTGGTCAAATGGACGGCCGATATTGAATCCTACGATCGTACACCGTTCGTTGGACATTTGAAGGCCTTAATGATGTCGGAATTTGGCGATCTTGGGCTCGTTGGATTTGTCTCGTCAAGCCGTTCGATTCGAGTATAAGCTCGTCAAAATCGGAGACCGTTTGGTATCTTAAATTGCAGTTTGAACCTTCCAACAGCGCTTTGAGCCCTTGATTCGGACTCATTTGGTCTCGGATTGGGTATCTTGGTCGATTCGTTCCGAGACGCCAGTTTTGAGACTCGCTGAAATCGGAGTTCGGGTGCTCCCAGAATTAATTTTTGAAATTTCCCACTAGCTTTTGCCTCGAGATTCGTGCCCGATCAAGCTAATTTTTTGATGCCGTATCAGTAACTACTCATGAAGCTATGGAATTCAAGAGGAAGCTCTCATAACGTTCAACCCTTTCACATTTCATTGGAATAGATGAATAAGACATGAGCTATCTGATCGATTTCCACTTAACAATCATATGAGTAACTCTATCGAATTACATTATTTTAATGCCATTCTATCTACAGGAAATATATTATTAGTGATAAATGACTCATACTAGTGAAATCATTTTAATTGATTAGGTATTATGATTTTCTCTCTCTTAGATTTTTAAGGTAAAAAATATTGTCTTATGATGATGTTCTCAATTGCTCATATTATTTATGTAGTTTTTGTTTAAGTTAATACATTTTTTTATATATCATTAAATGTTTCTATTAAACCAATTTACGAATTAAAAATGTTAATTAAGGAAATGCCATATCTTATAAAAGAACTATAGTCGATCATTTTTAATTTGATTTTTATTTAGCTCAACTCAGCGGTCATACCTTGTTGAATGGTAACAAACCAAGCCCAACACCAAAGTTTTGAAAAACTTGCATAATTCTTAAAATCTGCTTAAAATTAAATAGATGACAGAACTAATAATTAACTTTCAAAGAATAGAAAATAAATCATCCATCATTCTTTTCTTGCATTTATTATTAAAATGTATATATACAAAAAATTCTATGCACTGCAGTGCATGACTACAGAACAATATGGGATAAAGCAATAACTAGCATGATTATGCAAAAAATATAAAATATTTATACATACTTAGATTGATCAGTCAGCAACCTTTGTTACTCAAAATGCTCTTTCTATTTCCCTGACTTGAAATAGAATACACAATAGGTAAGAGCCAACATAGCTCAACAGGTAAAACCTTTTTATCTAAATTTTTAATGATTAACACATTATTCATTTATTGAATTTAAACTTTGTCAAAATAACTCAATACTATTTAATGCTAGCAGGTAATAAAGTTAAGCAAATATTTGCAACTAAAGTGAATAGACAAGTACTTCATATATCTGAGCAAAGGGTAATAGAATTTCCTCATGCACTTATTTCTCCCATCAAAATAAATATCAAAATTCAGGTACTTATGAATCCCTATGCTAGTATCTAAAAAAAAGGCCATTATAACCCAATACTTAACACATTAGATGTTCAAAACTTCAAGCACCCATGACTCCCTATGCATTCAACATAATAAAACTTCCTCCAACTTTAGAGCCCCACATAATCATATAATCAAGCAGATAAAACATATATATATATATATATATATATATATATATATATATATATATATAAATATATATATATTAATATACAGAATATTGGTAGCCAACAAATTGAAACTGGGCAAAATTTGAAAGTTCCAAAATTTCACCAAATTATCATGGATTATTCAAGATATTGTTTTGAAGTTTTAAATGTGCTACAACATTAATTTTTGGGATTATAATTTTTTTTAATTTACTAAAAGTAGCATACTTTTCGATTTACTAAGTGAAAATTTTATAAAAATTATTATTTAGAATGATTGTATCTACAACATACTGAAATTTACACAGTAAAATTTTTATGGATGTAAAGATATGCCTCTTTCTATGCTTTGAATTTATAATTTAAATTAGAAATTTTTTAAAATTATCTTATTTTAAAAACTTAGATAGACAGAATATAACCTGTCTCTATTTAGACAACTTTTCAAATTAGACCGACAATAGAAAATAGATCGAAGTCGGCCGAATCTATCTTTCTCTCCCTAAAATCTCACCCTCCCTCTGTCTAGCTCTAAAGCAGTTGCATTTGCGGGGTTAACTTTTGGCTAAATGAGAAATTTAGTGGAAAATAATATTTTTATAAAAATTTGGCATGGCTTTGCGGTGCTCCAGACAACAACAATGCTGTGCTTGCCCTATTCATTTTAAAATGAACTAAACTTGAGAGCTATTCTATCAATTGATAGTAACTATTTTTTTTTTTCGGATAAAACTCACAAATGAGGCCTACGCGTTGATATATAAATATATTAGTAAACAGTTGGCTCAATAAACAGAGTCGTCATTCTTTACCTGACGACATAATAATCATCTCCTTATAACTCCTAATCAGTTTATCACATGAATCAGTAGAGCATAACACTAAACACAGTATTTAAAGGAAAGCTCGTCGGCCCACCATCTTGTACAAGTCAATCAGTCTCCAACTAATAGGTCAATCATTCTTTACTTATCTTTTAAACACATATTATTATCACAGTAATATAACAATAATCTTTATCACATATCCACATTCATTTTTAATACATTCAAACAAACTAAGCATAATTAAGTTTAATTCATAAAGTGCCAAAATGTCATAACAGTAAACAAAATAAATCATACTAAGCAAATATTTATATTTTTAGAATTTAACCAAATAGTGCATAAAATAATATTCTGAAGCTTTAGTTGAACTACATCACTATTTTTAGATGTTAAAATAAATTTTTGAGTAGACAAAAATCACTGTATTTTCAAAATTACCAGGTGAAAAATCTCAAATAAATACTCAAAATATTTATAATCTCAATATCTATAACATATAAAAAATTATGCTGTGAAAGTTTTACCAATACAAAGTTATCATCATTTTTTGTTATAAAAATACAAAATTGATCAGAAAAATATCAAAATATAAAACTTTTGAAATCAGAAATAGGGTAAATGTTCCTTACAGTGAACGGAGTAAGTAAGTCTCTCAATAATTTTCTTAATGGGGCTTATGGGCGACTAAGGAAAATAACGCTTGACTAGCAACAAGAAAAAATAGCACAAGGCAACCTGCACTAGGACCAAAAACCTTCCAAAATCCAAATACTAATTTTTTTTTTTTTTTTTTCTTATTATTAAAAAATTAATTATATCTCAATATCTCTTCTCCTCTGTGCAAAAAAAAATCCTTTCTTTTCCCTCCCCCCTTCTTGCCCTCCTCTCTCTTCTAAAAAAATCCTTCGCTCTTCATTTAATCTTCTCTCCTTGTCTTCCCTTCGTCCTCTTTCCGCTTTTATTTTCCTATAACGTCTTGTTCAGCCGAATAAAGAAGAAGAAAAAATGACTTTAAATAAAAATAGTGAAATAAATAATAATATAATATAATATATAATCAGTTCTTTAGTGTATGAGGGGGGGGGGGGGGGGGGGTAACACTTTAAGGGGGGGGGAGTATTCGATTAGGATCATCGTCTACAAACATATAAGTCACATAAACATTGGGGGGAGGGGGGCGGCTTACAAAAAACAACAAATAAGAGAGAGAGAATCATTCAATATGTTTTTATTTAATAATAAAGTTCAATAATTGGTGATTTTCGGTTTATAAAAAATAAAAACGGACAGCACATGTCGGGTGGGTCCCAAAAATATGCACTTGTTACCCCGATTTGAGCCAATTTTCCATCATAATTTTCATTATTGTGCCCAAAAATTTAACGAAAAAAAAAAAAAAAAAAAAAAAAAAAAAAAAAAAAAAAAAAATGGGTGCATAGTATAAATATTATTTAACAATAACAAACCCTAATGGTAAAGAAACAGTTTAGCGCCAATTTGAAGTTATATTAACTAATATTACAACATAACTGCAACGAGTTTAACTTAACAAAATTATAAATTAGACTTGCACACCGTGAACTCCAAAAAAAATTATTTAAACCTTTTATACTTATTATTTTACGCTATTTTATTAATTAATTAACGCAATATTTACGAACCTAGATCAAAAAATATACTGTTATTATTGTATTATATTTTTAAGTTATTACGTAGGTCAACAATCAAACTCAATTTAAAAAATCAAAAAATAATAAAATCATTTATAAATAATAATAAAAAAAAAAAATAAAAAAAATTAATATATAATACAAGTAGCACAGCATAAAAGGGCACGTCTCAAATTTAAATATATCTATTTTAATATCCAATAAATAATAAATAAAAATCACTAAAATAATTCAATAATTATAATATAAAATCATATAAACAATAATAATCGGCAAGTATATATCCAATAAAATAAACACAATTTAATAGAAAATAAAAATAAATAATAATAGAAAGAAAAATAATTTAAATAAAAAAATCCCCCCCCCATATCCAAGTTAGTTGATATGAATCACACAATCAGGCTGATTGAGAGCACTGGTGACTAAAACAATCAACATCATTTGAAAAACAATGAAAATGGGGAACATTAAATGAGAGGCATTTCATCGGATTCAGCAGCGACTCCACGACCAATCAAAACGAACCGCCGAAAAAGGGGGGAATACGAAAAGGAAAGCAAGCACGCTGACAAGAGGCTAAGGGCTTGTTTTTTGCAAAAATAAAAAACGAACGAGCCGATCGAGTATGTGAGTGTTCATGATATGTTTGTGTTCATTTTTAAAATAATATCAAAATAACATAAAAAAATCCAGCTTGTTGTTTCAAGCAAGTTTGGGTTTCAAGATGTTTGTTTGAGGCTTTAAATTGTTTGTGTTTCCATATGGTTTGGTTTCATATTTAAAAAATTAATGAGGTGTCAGTGGTTTGTGGTTCATGTTCGTATTATTTGTTTAGTGCTTATTTAAATATCGATGCGTTATCGTGCTTATTAGGAGTATTTCTTTATTGATTATTTCGCTAACAAATTCAAAAACCAAGAAATCACAAAAATTCAAGGATTATTCAGAGCGCGAGCAAAAATTTCAAAACCTATTCCAAATTCAACATTCAAAAAAAATCCAAATCAAAAAAACAAATTCAACAACAATTTCAAATCAACTGATTTTTTAACTATCAAGACAAATACATTACAATTCAATGAACATGAAATATCTAATGAACCAAAACACATTTTATAAAAAAGCAGAGTGTTCCTATATAACAAAGGAGGCAATGATTATTTATATTTATATTAATTTTTAAAATTATAAATAATAAATTTTTTAAATAATAGTCAAATATTAATTATTTTTTTTTTTTTTTTATTTTATATAAAATTATAATATCTAGCTTATATTATATTCACACAACCCCACCAAAGATGCGTAAGTATTTGGTATATTTCACAAGTTCAAAAGTTCAAAAAATCGAACAAGAAAAAGGTAAGAGCAAAGTTCAAAATATCAAAATTTCGAACTGGGGGGGGGGGGGGGAGTACGAATCAAAGGCTTTTTAAATTACAATAATTATTAATACCAACAAGCTTTTTATTATTTTTTTTACTGGTTTACCTTTAGTTTTTTATTTTTTATAATAATAAAAGTTAATCTAGCTTTTTTAAATAAATTTATATTATATTAATAATATATTTATTATTATAATATATTTAAGAAATTATCACAATATAAAAAATAATACTCAAATTTAAATAATAATAATCACAAGCTTCGTTTTTTCTTATCCTTAATCGAGCTTAAATGTTGAGCTTGTTTCAAACCCGAGTCACCAACAGGAACTTCAAATTAAGTTATTTTCCTCGCTACGGGGGGGAACATAAATGGAGAGCCGAACGGTATTAAGTGTTCAAGGTTTTAGTTTAATATTTATTTAAAAAAGAATCGAGTATTTTTAAAAAAAAAACAAAATATTGTTCAGTTGTTTGTTTAGGGACAGCTAATTAAAAAAAAAAAAAAAAATTAAAAAATTAAAACTTAAACGATCTACAAACTAGCATTTAAAAAAAATTAAAAAGAAAAAAAAAATATCGAAAAGCTTTTAAAAAAAAAAAAAAATAAATTAAAAAAAAAAGGGGGAGAGTGGGAAGGTAATTATGGGGAATAAAAAAAAAACATGTTAAAAAAAAAAATAAAAAAAAAATAAAAAAATAAAATAAAAAAAAAAAAACAATACCAATAAAAAAAAAAAAAAAAATTATATAAAAAAAAAAAAAAAAAAAAAAAAAAAATATTCATAAAAAAAAAAATAATTAAAAATTAAAAAAATAAAAAAAAAATTATTAAAAAAAAAATAAAAAAATCGAACCGAACAACGAACGAGTAGTTAGCTGCGTTGTCGAATGTTGTGTTTTTGGGGGTTTCGCGGATTTCCGCGGGTTTACACTTGTTGGGCACAGTTCTTGCACAGCCCACAAGCCCTATTACAAGAGCACACACTAACAAAACACAATCTCCCGACAATCCATGGGAGCAAAATGGATGAGGCAAGTAGCGATGAAGAAAAAAAAGAGACCGCGGGGATAGATACACGCCCATGGGAGGGACGTTGCAATTGAGAAACCCTAACAACAAAACGAGAGCACTAGCAAGTAGCATTAGCAAGCAATCAAGCACACACCCGTGTAGATATGGAGCACCTTGTACAAATTTAAAGTTTTTTTAATTTGACTATTAAATATATATATATATATAACTATATATACTAACGCTATAATTATATATATATATATATTATATAATATATATATATATATATATTTATATATACATATATATATAATAGGGTTCCTCTCATTTTATATGCATATTCTTCATCATATCTTTATATTCAAAAATTCAATAAGCAAAGAATTTGTCAATATCCATATTTCTTATTAGTGATGTAATAGACTTAGTGTTGTGAGCCTATGGGAGTTGACAATAAGAGACAAATACTAATTAAGTTAATAGTAGCAAGAAAATAACCCCATAATTTAGTGAGATTTGTATGTCCCTGCAAATCATAAAGCATTAACAAAAGAAGCAACAACAACATTTGACTAAAGTTCGATAGGATGTGTTCCAATCCAAAAAAAAAAAAAAGCATCACGAGATAGACAATATAGTAATGTGAAGCTTGGGGATATTTAAGATGATTTGAATGATTGATATTTCTATTCTTTAATATTTGCTAGTACGAACTAATTAAGGGATGATATGTTGGGAACTTTAAGTAACAAAGAGGAAAATCAAAACATTCAGCTCAAAAAAAAAAAAAAAAAAAAAAAAAAAATCAGCTCAAAGATTTAAAAATAGAGGTTGCTCAAGTAATACTGGAATTGATAAGGGCAAGAATTGACAATATAATGCCATATATACTTGCAATAAAGAACTAAGATCATAAATTGCTTGATGCACGTTTATTGAAATTAGGGATTTCAATATTTGACACGACCCGAAAATCCGACTTGAATTTGACCCAAAAATTCGGGTTAGGGTCAACCCGAACCCAAAATGGGTTGGGTTTGGGCTAACCCTTTGACCTGAAATTGACCCGAAAACCCGATTTTGACCCGGCAACCCGAGAGTGACTCGATTTTGACCCGAAAAAAGGAGATAGATCCGTTTTTGACCCGAAAAAGAGGAGGTAGACCCGTTTTGACCCGAAAACTAGCAATGTTTTGTTGGAAATGGGTCATTCAGGTCGTGTTAGGTTGGCCCAAATCCGAAGCGGGTTGGGTTTGGGTCATAAAAACTGACCCATTTTCAAAAACGGGTTGGGTTCGGGTTGACCCGAATAGTGTCGGGTTAGTTTCGTGTTCGATTCGAACTCGACCCTTGATCTGAAATTGACACCCCCTAATTGAAATCACTTCTTCTTCCTATCCAACTTTCACAACCTTTCTTAGAACCCTTTGTTGCCTATCGTTTTCTTTCATTGGTTAAATTTTGTTTGAGGCTCTTTCATGACTTTTGAGTGTATAATTGCTTTCGCTTTCAATGTCGTTTTTTTGCTTTTATAAAGTGTGGGATATGTCGGTTGGAAGAATCAATAATGAATACTTAATTGTTATAGTTTAGTGCTGAAAATACTTTAAATATTGAAATGAACGGCAACCACAGCTACGGGAGCAAATATTAAAAGTTTGAAATAAAAGAAAACTAAAATGTTGAAATACTCTTAAATATTTATTTTTGATGAATTTGAAATTATTTTAATTTTAAATACAAGAGAAACTCACTGCACATGCCTTGTCTTTTCTACGTGTTGCAACCATCCACAGTTCCTAACCCTCATCCGCCGTTGTATGTGATATTTCAATAGATTTGAAATCCATAATAATAAATATATAAATATTTTAATGCATTTGATTTACATATATGTTGCAGTTTATATATTTAAAAAATACACGCAATTCAATTACTCTGTAGTTTTAGAATGCATGTTTTAAAAATATCCAAGTAAACAACCTCTTAATTTGTGCTCGAATATTTTCAATAGTCATATTTGATATTTGATGTGAAAGAAAAAAAAATGAAATATAAAAAAATGAATATTTTATTGTAATTTAATTAATTCCTCAAGCTTATAGTCAAACTGAATGTCTTTAGAGACGAGCCCAACGACACCAAAAGGAGTCTAATCTTAGCCCAAATGAGTCCAAATCGAGAGGCCAAGCCATATTTGGAAGGTTCAAATCATTATGGGATGACCAAGTGATCTCTGAATATGATATGCTTATAGTAGAATAGCGTGGTTCGACGAGATGAATCCAACAAGCTCAAGATTGCTTAATCTTGACATCATTTGGGCACATAAATGCTTGACAAACGTTTCATGATCAAGATGATCAATATGGGTCATCTGATAGAGCATTCTGAATTTACCTCAGATTTTCTCCAGATTTATTGGGCATGGCACTCTCAAAATTTTATAAATAAACCTTCCTCCTTTCATAAAAGAGAGGATTGGATGAACATTAGAGAGAGCTATGAGGCTTCGAGAATCCTAAAGCTCCACCCAAACACCATCACAAACTTTTATCGGCCCACCAAACCACCTCCCGGCCACTGACCATCACCGAATCACCGCCCTGTCGCCAATCTATCATCAGAGCCCTATTGGGCCGCCGATCTCTATCGGACTTCCACCCGACCATTGTTGGACCACGTCCCTTCCACTGATCTCGGCACGATCGCTAACCGTTACAGGACTACCGCTTGGTCCCCAATCAATTGTCGAACTACCGTTCGGGCGAACTTCCGCTCGGTCGTCGACCTTCGTCGGACAACCACATGAAGGCCGATCACCATTGGACTACCGATCTCTGTTGAACCTCTGCCTTGCTGCCATTGATACACCACTCTAACCACTATCACCCGCTGACTACGTTCCCTCCGACCACCGTCGCCAACCGACCACGGTCCCTTTGATCATAGTCGCTTACTAACCATGGTCCCTCTGACCACAGTAGCTCACCGACTACGATCTCTCTAACCAACGACTACTGTCTCTCTAACCACAGTCGTCCACTGACCATGGTCCCTTCGACCATCATCACCCACCGATTACGGTCCCTCTGACCTCGTTTTGTTAATTTTTTATTATTCTAAGGATAAACCCTAGTTGATTCAACCTACTAAGCATGTTTCGGTGCAATTGGGCTGATTGAGCCAAATCGACACATATATCCTCTTAGACATGACACCCATTACACAAGTCTAAATCAAGCCTCCTTTGGATCAATGGTACACCAAGCCTAAGTAAACTTAAGATAATCCGTTTGGATCAATTAAGCCCATATACCTCAAATAGACCTATCTTATGACTTAGGCTATATCTCACTAGATGCACTAAACTAATGTGTGGTCAATGTGACTCATCTTAATGTGTCTAAACCAAATTAGACTCATGCATGAGCCAACAAGCTCTTACCATGGCTTTAGTTATAAATTTATAACTCTACGCTGGCTTTGTTCAACTCCTCTAAACTCAACTTAGCCTCATTGAGTCACCATGGACTTCCCAAAGCCAATGTCTACCAACTATATTTAGTCTCCTAATATCCCAAAGCCATTTGATAATAAATTTCCTTATGTTTCTTTAAAATCTTTCATGCTCTACCTTTGACTAAGCTAACTCATCTACTCAATCCTCTTTTGTACCATATGTAGCCCATAACAACCCAATGAAGAGGAGGAAACAAATGGGCATGCAAAATGGAAATATTATGATACACACAAGCCCTCTTATCTTTAACTGTCAAAGAGCATTCATCACTCTCAGTGAACCTCCACAATTTTTTTCCTTCCTTGATACTTCTATGTACAAGATTAATGATCTCCAGCAAACTAATGAGCACATTTGATCAGCATAGTGACCTAGAGGGGACCAAGTTAGGAGCTTCTCAACAAGAGTTCATCTCTTCAAGATATTTTCTATAAGTATGTCTTGATTGGGCAAGAGTTCTCACTAGGTAATCCATCTCAATCATTATCTTTGCTTCTATGATTGATCGTTCTTGGGTACACACACCACATCCAACTTTAATGCATACACCTCTGTGTTAGTCATGACCTTCTTGAATGGAAGAAAGCTAGAGAAGAAGATCCTAGCTCTTCATGGTGAGTTGGCAATCACGAGCTAGTAGTGCAAAAATGCAAGAGATGACCAATGTTACCACGAAAATCAATAACAAATTGAATGGTCGTTTAAACAAAGCTAATGATCTATAGAGTTAGAATGATTGGTATGAATGCAAGTTTGAGTATATAAAGAAAAATTTGTGGCCTACTAACCTTGGGTAGCTTGGCCAATTGGAGGAAATTGTGGGGAAAATTCATGGAGCTAGGAAATTTTATAATATTATGATTCGTGCATCATATTGTTATAGGTAAGGCATAACATGTCGGGACATTTAAAATCTATCATGGAGGGATTGCTGATGAGAAAGTTATCAATGAATTAAAAAAAATTGGGATTAAAGTAGCATTTACATAATTAAAAAGAATTGAAAAAAATTACAAGGTCAATCAAAAATTGAAAAAAAAAGTTAAAAAATGAAAATCAATAGCTATAAATTCATAATCATGTCATAAATAATTGACATTTCCATATCATTTCTATTACTTCAATCATGTATGATCCAAAAAAATTAAATATTTAAGTCACCTCAAATACCCAAATAAAATATCTAAAATAATTTCTTTGTCCTTCGCCCTCTCCATCAAAATAACCAGAGCCAACGATTGGGCACTATAAAAGTTCAAGGTCGCCTTCCAGCCTTCTCGATCAGCTCTTAATATGCATAGGACATGTACTAGGCCTTTATTAGCTATAAATACTATTTCTTCCATTTGCCATTTGCCATTTGCCATTTGCCATTTGCCGCACAACATCTATTACCCTTGAATCTCAATACAAAAAACCTTACATGTCATTGCATAGTTGGTTAAACATAGAAGAAATTTTTTGATAAAAATATGAGCAATGCTTTACCTTTTAAAAAATTTTCTTATTTACAAAATTTTGATTATTTTAATATTTTTGGGTGGGGTATATCATAGAAGAGTTGAATGATTTAATCTTGAAAATCTGCAATCCGATATATACAACCTTCCGGTTGGATGGGAAGGATCTTTATTGGAAAGTAATATTTCATTTGGCATAACTTTCTTATTGTTTGATAAATCAGTTTTTTTAGTCTTTTTTTTTTTAAAAAAGAAAATTTTGTACTAAAAAACTGTTTTAAAAAGTAATAAGAAAGCTTTTCCAAATGAAGCCTAAGCAACAGTCATATGTTTTTAAAAATTGACATGAACTGCATTAAGGTGCGCTTTAAAGTTGTCCAATTTGAATTGAGATTTTTGAAATTCATGATATCATATAAAATACTAATCTTAATGTAAATCGGATGACTTTGAAGGTCAGTCTTATACATCAAGATGTCTTGCATTATTTTTTCCTTCACACATGGAACTAGTTGTATGATAAACATAATAATATCTTAAATTTCTGATAAGTGATTGTTTTTATCGGGCTATAATTAGGTCATGAGCTGATTGATTCAATTACTCCAATCAGCCATATCAACTACTTGGTCGGTAATTATATTTAAAATATTTTAGTATTATGAATATTATTTGTATCTAATTCAATCATGTGTGAGTTTCAATCAAAGCTTGACTCATAAATAAATATGCACTAAATGACTTTCCATATAGTTATCACATAATAAATAATTTTACATGTCAAAATAAGTAAGCAATTCAATAACTTTGAAATTAGAATTTAACTATAGGATAGTAATTAAATAAATGAATAGTAGATCTAAAAAGAAATAAGATTTGAAAAGAAATATTAAAGTCTCAAAGAGGAGAACAAAGTCTAATTAGTAGGATGGAAAAGATGATAAAGACACAAATAATGATTAATTGGCAGATGGCATGTTGGAGAATATGCATTTAGGGCCAACACATATATCAATTGCATGCAAGTTGAGAAGGAGAAGATGCATTGACATTCATCCTTTTGCATATGTGCTATGATAACAATGTATGCAAGCATGTGGGAAAAACTTGTGTAGAGGACTAAGATATAGTGCTCATAAACCATGCTTAATTACTAACATGTCACATATAGGTGAGTTGGAAGGAGGAGATATGTCTTTGCCTTTGAAGGGCAGAATTCTCAACATAATTCTAACTATGTGCCCAACTAGATGCAACTTGACAATCTTGTGCAATCTAAGTGTGAAAATTGAAAATAAGAGAAGTGTGGAATGATATATGAAAAATGAAAAAAAATAAGATAGTGAGAAATTAATCTAGCCAAATAAATAAATATATAATATATTAGCATTAAATACGTTGTATCTAAAAAGAAAGTGGATTTACTTACACACCACTATAAAAATCTTTGTTTAAATATCTAATATAATTACCAATTCATATTTTCTTATATAAAATCTAAACTCTATGATAAATCAAATCCACTACTACTGTTAAAAAATTATAGGCTTTATTCTTTGCATGTTATAAACATGTCTATTTAACCAAATTCGCTCATTCCCTATCACCTTTTTTTTTAATCACCTTTGTAATAGCATTGATTTGTGATAAGGTATTGTTAGTCTCAATCTAGCTCATTGATGCTCACACACTACAAACTTGAGACTGCAACTATTCTAACAAGGAGCAACTCCAAGTCAGTAGACTTATCTACATCCATAATCTTACAAATAAGTGCATTTGATGAACATCTCGATATTCATTTATATGGTACTTATTCATATATACTTTTATTTAATTTAATAAAATTAAACAAAGTCTTCATCATTTGGAACGGCTATTTTAAGAAGCAGTAAGAAAGTCATCCCAAACGTGACTAAAATCTTAAAAGCTTGTTTTAAAAAATGAGACTATTTGAACATTGTGGCTTATTCATTTATGTTTGTGAACATGTCCAATTGTTGTTTAACAACTTAAAACTCTCTAAAAGTTTAATAAAATACTCTTTTAATGATGACTAAAGTGCTTATTTGATGGCTTATTTTATATTCATTTATCAATTTTCTTATATCATCTACACTTTAAAATTATTTCTATTATGATAAATTTAACAATATGAAAAAATAGACTAAGTAGCTAGATATGTTGGTTAATATTTCTTTGTATTAATATTATAATTTCACCAACTTAAATAATATTTAATAAACTATATCAATTTTTATTAAAATATATAAACATAATTATATATATCAATTAGGTTATATATATTAAATTTAAATTTTATTTTAAAATAATTACAATGTTTTTACTAAAACAAAATTTAGATTAAATTTTAATTCGAAAATTTCTTCATAATATTTTTTCCTATTAGTATTTCATAAATAATAAATTCATTTTCCAAAACATTGTGTTCAAGTGCCTCCTTATTACATACACGAAATTTTATTAGGTGCGGAGTGCGGACGGGGTGAGAACCGTCCGCACAGACACAGGGTACCAAGCGGTACCGAGTGGTACCGAACGGTACCGAGCGCAGTTTTATACTAGTGTGCGGACGGTTCTCCCGTCCGCACTCGGTACCTAATAATTTCTCCTCCTTACACGGTCATCTCTCTCTCTCTCTCCCTCTCTCACTTGTACATTGGGGCTATGGAGCGGACAAAGAAGCGATGCCCGCCCGTGACCATTGCATGTGACGAAAAGAGAAGACGTTTAGTCTCACGGCTCCCACAAGCCCCCACTCACGTGTCGTCTTCCTTCCCTCAGCGCCACCACCTACTCTCTCTCTCTCTCTCTCTCTCTCTCTCTCTCTCTCTAAATTTTTGTTGCAAATTTCTTTTAAATTAACTTAGCCTGCTTCGTAATCTGGGTTTCGATTTCGTAGATTTCTTGAGTCTGCGTAATTATGAATCTTCTGAACAAGACAGAAGAAGTTCATGCTGCGTGTGAGCCTTTGCGGTTAAAGCAACTCATCTTGAGCTATTGATTGGATTAATTATTCTGTGTCGACGTCAAATATCGTTCAAAGATCAATCAAAATATATCATGTCATCCGTGCGCTCAGTATCATGGCTCGGTACCACTCGTACCACGGCTCGATATAGTTGACATGACATGACGCATTCTAATTGGTCTCCAGATGACGTTCTACGTCCGGTCTCTGCATAGAATATTATCTCTATTGATTTAGAGTTTTGACAAATAATTAAAAGATTTTGAGCTCGGTCTTATTTTTATATTGTGTGATGTCCCACAAAAAAGCCTTTGCAGGTAAAAGTGAACTCTCTGCTTAATATGGGAAGGATCTGGATATAGAGAGAGAGAGAGAGAGAGAGTGAGAGTTGCGGGGCACCACTAGTAGATTTAAAAATTTTGAATTGTTTTTTATTGAAAAAAAAAAACAGCCTAGCCAACTTACTTTGGAGAAGGGCATTGTAAATTATTCTTTACTATAATAAAGGTTGGTACTACTTAACATTTTCTTAAATGGAATGGACGAATGATGGAGCTTAATAAGCCACCTGACAAGTTAACACAGACTCAGGATTTATTTGAGATAATTTTCTCATCAATTTATTTTTGAGATAACAAATTTTTATTGGATTATTTTATGAAAGAAGTTAATTTTTGAGCTCGCATGTGCAGCTTGTTGGTTGAGCGAAGTTGTTTCTTCCAATGCGGATCACGTTCGAACCGCTAACTGCCCAAAAAAAAAAAAACTTAATTTTGCAAAATGAGCAGATTAGTTTAGTCATAGAAAACCTTATCTTTATTAAATTACTTCACTCATGAAGGTGAGAGAAACTCTTCTAATAACAAAGAAAATCTTATATATATATATATATATATATATATATTGAAAACTTTTTTTAAACTTTACGGCGAATTAAACTTAAAATCTTGCACACATATTAAATATATAAACTTCGTACATAAGACCTCTTGATTGATAGCCTAAGCTCCCAACAGATCAAGATGAGGTGAAAAAAAAACTGAAAAATTAGACATTGAAACCCCAAACAACTAACTAATTAAGACACAAGTGGCTTGATCAGTTGTCTTTGATTAATATAAGCCTAACCGTAGTCAATTGGCATTTGTAACTTAATTTCTCCAACTAAATAGCCAAAAGGAATAAAAAGAGTATGAGCAAAATCAATGACAACTATAAAAGGATAGCAAAAGCTTTCTTCATGAAAAATAAAATAAAATGGCATTAGGAATTGTACGTAAGGCAGCATGTGAAGAACATCTTTAAGGTGTCCTGTTTCTTTCTGCTGGCACAAGAATTATGACGCTTCAATATAGTGTAATAAAATATTTGACTGAGCAGCCATAATGCCATCGTTTCCACTTTTTTTCAGAGCAATGAGGGCTATTTAAACTGTGAACAATTCCCTCCTCTCCTACCAACTCACCCTCCCTTTGCCCTCTCTCGCTTCTCTGCCCCTTAGCTTTCTTTCTCCATCAAATGCTTCTCAATACAAGAAACATAATTACATCAAATATTGCCGGAAAGCAGAAGAAAGACATGGCTGGATTCAGCTTGAAAGGCTTTGTGGCAATCCTTCTCCTCATTCTCCTCCTGCTCTGTTACAACTTTGAGGCCTGCGAGGCAAGAAGAGGCAAGCATTGGAAGCAGAGGAGGCTTCCGGCTTCCTCTCTAGCCAAGAAAAAAGGAAAGGGGAAATCTGGGGGCGGCAGTCACAATAGCCACCACGGCAGAGGTGGAGGTGGCGGCGGTGGGCCGAAACCAGCTCCTCCTGCGCCGAGCCCGAGCCCGAGCAACAATTCCATGTACAACGTGCTTGATTTTGGGGCGAAAGGCGACGGGGTGACCGATGACACTAAGGTGGACAAAATATTACTACTACTCTTACTCCATATATCTTTGGCATTCTTCAATAATTTTTTGTTTACATTACACAGGCACCATATCTTCCCTTATTTGTTTGCACAATCTTGCATTATTTTTTATTCTGTTGGATCTGTTTGTTTATCTTCGTAGACTGGAAATTTTGTTTGCATGCATGTGAAGCAGAGAAAGTGATGGTCGAAGCATAGAACGTTAACATTATTATTATTTTGATAACCAATTGAAGGGTTCGATGCTCCATAGCTTTTAGAAGGAAAGTTAGTACTCATTGCAGTGTAAATAAATTACGCAGGATGTTTTATATGATAAGGGGGTAAAAAGCATCTTTTGTGTACTTAAACCATTTGCTTCTCTTTGTCTCATGTGACTCTTCACAAAAAGGGAAAAAATAAAAAATGTGACGATGAAGCATTGTCCTTAGGCCAATAAAAACCCCAGTCGACCTAGCATGCAACCCACACCAATTTACACGGGCCAACACTTAAAGCTTTCACTACTTGCCAAGGGATTTGAAATAGACATGATCTCACGAAAAAAACTCTAAGTACATCTAAGAGTTTTTTTTTTTTTTCATCATAAATTTAGGCTTCATTTCAAACAGTTGATAACATATGTTTTAAAAAAAAACTGAATTAATTTTTTTGATGAAATAAATAAAAAATTGTACATTAGTACATCAAAACAGCCATTATTTTTTTTTCTTAATTAATTCAATTCACTTAATGATCAAAACAGGCATTATTTTTTCCTGTTAAAAACCAGCCAAAATATCCCAAATACAGCCCATCAACTTTAGGTGGTAAAAATTAGCTAAACAAGAATTGGAAAGTCAGATCAATAATTGCGTAATTACCATCAAAATTGTGATGTCCAACCCCTGTCTTAACCCTATTTGTTTCACATTTGGCCATATTTTTGTTCTCAATATTAGTGTTATAGTACCATCGAATAATACTAAACTTATTGGTCAAACTGGCAAAATTTTTCATGAAGTATTAGCAACTCTTCTTGCAATATAATCAGGGCAGTGCTTTCAAGCATTTAATTCCCCCTTAGTATAAGTAAGTTCTTAAAGATCTCTTTTTTGGGGATCAGCATCTTTCATAAAGGGAATTTCTGAAGCTAAGTATAATAGCAATAGAGAGAGCTACCATGTTGTTCACTGGAAAATTACAATGCAGGCATTTGAAGATGCTTGGATGGCAGCCTGCCAGGTCGAGGCATCAACGGTGAAGGTTCCATCGGATTACGCATTCCTCGTCGGTCCGATCTCCTTCTCGGGTCCCTACTGCCAGCCTAACATCATATTCCAGGTATGCTACTGCTGCTAAAAACATAGCTTAAAAACAGAACAGCAGGTTTATCTCAGTTTAAACAAAGGGAGGAGGACATAGCACAAGAGCTCATCCTTCAGATCACAGAAATGGCAAATTCAGATAAACCAACGAATGCCATGTGGATACCTTTAATTTCATCCGTTTCGGCTTGCGCTTTAAAGATTGCTTCGGCACAAAATAAGAAACGATCTCTCCAACGCATAAATGGTTGTGAATTTACGTTTTCATCATCCTTAGTAAAATCAAGTCCACCCCGTAGACATTCATAAACCGCTCTACCGTAGTTTTTTGCGGATAATCCCAATTTTGGTTTAATAGTACATCCCAATAGGGGACGACCATACTTGTTCAATTTATCTCTTTCAACTTGGATGCCATGAGGCGGACCTTGGAAAGTTTTGGAATAAGTAGGAATTCACAGATCTTCCAGACATAGAGCAGTTTATGAATGCACATTTTGAAGAAGAAACTCAAAATTGACAAGAAACAGCCATGAAAAAGAAAAGGAAAAGATGGCATACAATGAAAGAGACGTACAAAAAGATGTGGGCATTAATAACCAGGACCATGTTCCAACCATCTCATTGCTTCATGTGAAAAAACACGAGCAAAAATCCAAAGAAAAAAAAATATTGCAAACTAAGATGTATGGTGGATTGGAAAAGGATTTCAAAAGCAGCAACGTAATAAAAGACATGATCAAGTTTCAAATTCTTGGTTAGAAGCAAAGCTATTTGAAGATTCTATCTGTCAAGGGAAAAAGGAAAATGGTAGAAGTTTATTTGGAATTTTTTATTAGGAAAGCCCACCCGTTAAACATGTGACTGCCAACGGCTAACTGATTTCTGATGTAGAATGATTTCAAAATGAGTGGCTACAGTTGCTGTCAGCATGTGAGACAATAAAATGTGAGTGAGGAATAGTAGCTGGCAAAGATGCCTTACATGAGGTTATCAGAGAAACATAATCTTTCCCGATGTAAAAGTAGTTATTACCCACCTGGCAATAAAAATGAATAAATAAATAAACAATTATACCTGATGATTGGGTCTTTTATTTGTTGCAGCTGGATGGGACGATTGTTGCGCCTACAAATTCAAAAATCTGGAGCTCAGGACTGCTTTGGTGGATAGAGTTTACAAAGCTGAAAGGAATCACGATTCAAGGTCATGGCACCATTGAAGGCAGGGGAAGTATCTGGTGGAGCCAATCAGAACCCAACAATGAACCTGTAAGCCTGAAGCACCCTACAATCGCCTTTTGGTTTGTGGTAGATAGCTCCTCTGAATTCCATTTACAAAATTTTTAACGATGCCTGTTGCAGATAAATGAGGACCTTGACATGAAGATGCCAAGCATAAAACCAACTGTAAGCCATAACAAACCGAACTCTTTATTTTTTTTCTAAACCTTTAATCAAGAGCATGACTTAGATATATTCTTCTTCAGGCATTAAGGTTTTATGGTAGCTACAATGTAACAGTCACGGGCATAACCATCCAAAACAGTCCTCAGTGTCACCTCAAGTTTGACAATTGTGAAGCTGTCCATGTCTTCAATATGTCGGTCGCATCCCCTGGCGACAGCCTCAACACGGACGGAATCCATCTTCAGAACTCCAAAGATGTTTCAATCCACCACTGCAATTTGTCCTGCGGTAATCTTATAGCCTTCCTGGGCAGTCATGGGATGTTTAAACTTTCAATGCATTATGCTCGGTGGTTATCATTTTTTGCTTTACTGTGCATCTACCAACCTACAGAATGAAGTTAACATAGATGTGAGTATATGAGAAAAGCATTGCATAATGAGATAATTCAGCAGGCTGACCTTCCCACCACTCCAATAAATAAGCATAACATGTATTCTTGTAATTAATAAGATCTCTTGATGTATATTCCTGGTGCGTATCATGACGTCGTATTTGTGGTTTAAGAAATGTTCATAAAATTTTCCTGCTGCAGGTGATGATTGCATATCAATTCAGACAGGATGCAATGGTGTTAAAATACATAATGTAAACTGTGGACCTGGCCATGGGATCAGCATCGGAGGGCTTGGAAGAGACAACACCAAAGCCTGCGTCTCCAATATTACAGTGCAGGATGTCAACATGTATGGAACCATGACAGGTGTCAGAATCAAGACCTGGCAGGTATGTTAACATGCCGTGTTACTCACTGACCACTGACATAACCTGGTAACTAATACCACTTGTAAAAATATTCAATGCAGGGTGGTTCAGGTTCAGTACAAAACATAAGGTTCTCAAATATCAGAGTTTCAGAGGTGCAAACTCCCATAGTGATTGATCAGTTCTACTGTGACCGAAGTTCCTGCAAGAATCAGACAAACGCAGTAGCGTTATCAAGCATTGCATATGAGAGTATCAAGGGAACATATACTGTCAAGCCTGTGCACCTAGCGTGCAGTGATAACACTCCTTGCTCAGAGATCAGCTTGACTGAAATAGAGCTCCAACCCATGCAAGAGCATTATCATATGTATGATCCATTCTGCTGGGAGGCTTTTGGGGAACTGTATACACCAACCGTCCCTCCGATTTTCTGCCTGCAAAATGGAAAGCCAACAAGTAACCGCATCCTCTCTGATCATGACATCTGTTGAAAGTGCTTATTGAGAAACTTGATGTATATAATGTGTGGTTGTGATGCTTCCAACCCCCTTCAATTCACACCATGTCCCAGAGAATACAACTACATGGTATTTACAAGAGGACATCTATGCCTATTGGCATGGTTGTACCCATGAGGTTAAATAATTTATATGGCTCCCGTATCTCCAAGGTGATGCAAAGAAGGTTGTTTACTAGTGCTTTTTTTTTTACTAGTGCTTATTTGGAGGCTCTATGGATGTCTTCATGGTTAAATATTGCTGGGTACTAGTCAGTTGTACAAAGATATCAATTAAGAAGCACTGCTACGTTGTACCATCATATAGAAATATGTTTCTAAGATTATATTTCTAGAGTCTTGATTTGAAATTGATTAATCACTACCTCTTCAAGTATCAGGAGAAAGCAAGCGTTTGAAATGTTCTGCAAAAGATCCATGATTTTAATGTTCAAAACATAGCAAAAGAACTACAAAATTGAAACATTGATAGGTAACCCTTGTCAAGGAAAACTGCTTATATTATCCACACTAAATTAAGTGGTAAATGGCTAGCTTGAGTCAAGTTTAACATTTGGTGAAAATAAACATGAAAGAACTAAGAAAAATATAATTAGAGCAAAATGAGATATGTAAACAGTAGAAGCAAATAACACCTAACATAGGAAAGGTTCATTTTAACAAATCCGAGTCTTTTAATCATTTTAACAAATATATATACCCAAATTTTCAAGTAATAATTGATCATTTCATGCTCATATAACAGTCATCAATCTTTCGTCCAAACTAATTTGCTACAACAACAACAACATCAAGCCGTTATCCCACTATATGGGGTCGACCCTCCACATTAATTTGCTAGAGAAGATAAATATCAGTTTTACCAAAGCTCATAAAAAGCTAATATTCTATCAAGTTTATTTTTATGAACACAAAAAAATCTCATGCTAGTAAGCATATGGTATGTGCCCCTTGACTAGATGGTTGGCATGACTACAATGGCCTACTATATTATGGTTATGACATGAGCTCAATTGTTCCCAAATAACTAAGTATATGAGCCGTGAGCCACCAAATACACCTGATAGAGCATGAAGTCCTATGTCAACCAAGGCTAGCTTAAAATTGGCCTCTTCGATAAGCTTGCACCACAAGTTTATGAACTCCCCATGGACAATGCAACATATAACTTTTTACAAGGATTCTTTAATCAAGTTGAGTCTACTACCTCTGCTAACTATATGAATCATGATCCATGTGTTTTAAGATATATTTTCTTCCCTAAACAAAATTGCTACTACTAAAATAAAGCATCGTAAAGCCAATAAACTTGTCTTTAATCCAAAGTTCTTTCTCACAATCAAGATAGGGATGATTGACCATAAGGGCTTGTGCCTATAGTAAATATGTTTTAGAGTTTAGAATTTATAAAATACACGAACCATATTATAAAATCCTCAGTGCGGATAAAATATATGGGTAATATCTTATTTAATATCGAAAGTTATCTTCTAAAAAATCAGCTAGATACCAACTCAAAACCATGTACAGAGTCTGATTTCAAATTCCCCAAAGGATTAGATGCAAATCAACATTGGCGTCTTAAGAAAAAATTAATCATGTTTTCTACCAAAGCTCAATTTGAGGGTAGTGTAGAACCGTAACACAAAATTAGTTAAGGAAAGACTCACGGATGTATGTGGAGCAATTAGAAAAGGAAAGATTTCGGGATTCAAAATTTATGATTGATAATTTATTTCTAAAATATCCTCATTGATATCAGCTTTAATGCTATATATATATATATATATATATATCAGATGTATTGATTAGTGCACAAAATAGTCTCATTTCTTTGTATGGGAAAATGAATGGATGTAATTAACTTACTAATTCGATATAGAAAACCCACTGGAATCCATTACCTACATTGTCTTTGAAAAAAATAAAAGGTGAAACATCCACACGCCATCCGCATTTGGAAAAAAAATCCACCACAAAGTTCTTATGCCTAAGAAGAATATTGATCATTCACTTAGTTTAAATTGCAACTGTTGCAAGACACCTTACGGTCTAGGTTATCCTAATGTAACTACATGATATAATGCACAAAACTCATGCACATGAAATCAAAATTCATAGTTTACAAGGCATCAATTTAGACAAAGAGAAATAGAACAAAATAATCTCCTAAGTATTTGTGAAGAGCCAAACTGGTCCCAAACTATTTAAAAGTTCCTAATTTAGTCCCCAGACTCTTTAAATAGGGATCAAACCTATCGTTCGAATTGAAGGTTCAAACTAAAGGAAATCACTTAGAATGATGGAGAACTAACAAACAAACATAAGTCTTTTAGTTACTTTTTATAATATAATTTTTTTATTACACTTACCCTAATGGTCTGAGATGGAGATGTGAGTGCTAGACAAAGCAAATTTAGCATCCCCAATGGAGATGCAGTGGGAGACAAGCAGGCTAAACTTCCCTCCAGCAGGTAACAAACAGGACCATCGCGTAAGGGCCGGAGAAGAGGTGAACAACAAAGCTTTCTTGAGAGCCACATGCATGACAATAAGGATATCATTCAAGCTCACTAGTAGAAGCAAAGATCCCCTGCTAAGCTAAGTTAATATATATCTGTCATTTTTCTATTTACTTGCTTTTTGTAACGACAAAAAAACTCCAATTGATATGAAGAGCTTGAAGGATTTAATTTTTTTTTCAGTTAGTTATTCTACTTTATAACTAGAATTTGTTTAAATCAATGTCGTTTTACTTGAAGGATATCTGCAAGAACTTGTCTTTACTCAAGCTACTAAAAGAAAGGCACGAATTAATATTATTTTAATCTTTCAGATGTGTTAAAAATATTCTTTTAAATTCATATTAATTGTATTGATTTGTAATCTATAATGTCTATTTAGCTCTTTTTTTTTTAAATAATTTGAAATATTTACTTTGCTCTCTTGAAAAAAAAAAACGATTTCAAATTGTGCAAAAAAATAAGTTGTCTTTCTAAAATAATGATTTTAATCAAAAAAATCATTATACAAATTTAAGACTTCAACATCCAGTAACAAAAAAATATAAAATCAATCTCTTTAATTACAATGGAATCAAAATAACAAAAAAGTTAAATAAACTTAATACCAAAAAAAATTAGCTTGCTCAACACCATGAACGATCTCAAACATCTCTCGCTTGTACACAAACATAGTTGCTGTAGTAGAAAATTAGAATTACTAAAGGTTTAAGGAAGAAAAAATACATTCTATCCCCATTTTTAATTCTATTAACACCAACATCCATTACTTTTGATGGCTGGACCATTTTGGTCAATGTTTAAAGAGTCTGGGGACTAAATTGATTCTTTTATATACTTTTGAGTCATTTTGATCCTTCACGAATAGTTGGAGGACTATTTCAGTCATTGCCTTTCTAAACAAATATTCATCATATTTTATGAAAATAAAAATACGCAAAATTTGCCTCAAATGAAAATGTAATGGTTGCCCAAATGAAAATTTAGTCTAAAATTTCAAGACCAATAAAAGGATATGTCAATCAAAATTATATTGTAATCAGAAATACATGTTGTATGAATTATGATAAAATCCAATAACAAACTAATAATAAAAAATATACAATAAAAAAGACTAAGGAAATAAATCACTAAGTGTTAATACAAGACTTATGCTGGTACAGAAAAATTATATCCCTCTTAATTTAGTAGTCACCACTTGCACTAGACTAGAAAGATTTGCATCCAACAAACATTAAAGACAAAGATGAAACCAGATATTCAAAGAAAATGTTGCATACGTCAAGTTCCCCTCTATTTATAATAATAGTTGGCTCATCAAATGACAAATAAAAATCGAAAAAAAAACAATTCTGAATAGAATTGTTGAAATCTCGTAACAGATACAGTATTTAATCATTCAAGTTATGGGTTCACCAAAAGTTTCAACAACAACCACCAGGGATCGTAAAGAAATAGTTGTGCCAGCTAAAAATCAATGAACCGTAAGTCGTGCTTGGATAAGAACTTAATGAGCAAAATAGCAAAGCCAGTTTCACATTCCTAAGCAAAACTTCCACAACCGAGCATAATGGAAACTTCAAGACATGGCAAAGTAACTAGCCAATACTTAGAGGGAAGTCACGGCCCAACAATTCTCTAAATTAAAACCCAAATAAGTTCGGTAGCCAACCCAAACCAACAAAGCTAAGCGAACCAGAATATATAGCAAGAATAAAGGTTCATAACATTTAGAGAACATGAAACATTCTCATAGGGATCATCGTAGGTATGTTTATCAAGAGAAAAATAGTAAACTAAATAAACAATTGCATGAATAAAAAATGATGACTAAAATAACATAAATTTAAGTAAAAATAATGCTCAAATCATCGATGCACTCATCTCAGAGCACTTGCCCTGTATTTTTAACTAGTATAAACTTAGACATTTGCTCACCATCATCATCAACATCACCAAGAATCCTATCCCTACAATCTTACTTAATATATATATATATATATATATATATATATAAACTAAAATTCCACAATATACCAAATTGAAAATGTAATGGAATGCCATACAAATATGTTAACATTGGCAATTTTCTTTCCAAAATGTACATCAATCTCATTACAAATTATATAACTTATTCTATTATGACCTTAAAAACATTTGAACCATATTTCTTTCAATTTTATTATTCCACTTTCTCTTTCATGTTGTTTCATAATGGTTTGAAAAATATCCAACTAAAAAATTCATGATCTAGCACATTTTATTGATTCAGTATAGGAACATTGATCATTTGCTTAGTCTAAATTATAGGTGATGCTGAAAATCTTAGGATCTAGGGCCTCCTAATATGGATATATGATATAATGGTCAGAAATCACACAAACAAAATAAAATTTATAGTTTTCAGAGTATCAATTTAAATAAATATTATTTTCTTTAAATAAAAATAAAAAACATGTAAAATTCACCCAAATGACAATTTAAAGGTTGCCCAAATAATTACTGTTGCATATGGAATATTCGCGACGGTAAAGAGTGATAAAATTTCACGTCTTAGTTTTGAACGAAGATCCAACACACAATCAGATAAAAGAAAGGGGTGTAGCATTCATAAGAGACACCAGAGTTTTGATGTGGAAACCCCTAGAGGAAAATTATTGGGCCTTGCCGAGTTTGAATTAATCCACTAGTGTTTGAAGTTGATTACAAATGAGGCCCTTCCTTAGGGCGAAGACCTAGGCTTGATGTAGCAAATATATATCACATAGAGTGCATTATATGGTGGGAGTTGGAAAAATCGATATGACATGTTCGTTCGGTCGGCAAGATCATAGTCGGCGGGCGACGGAGGTCGAAAAGATCATATTCAGGTGACGGTGGTCGGAAGGACTGTAGTTGGCGGACGACGGAGGTCGAAAAGATCGTAGCCCAATGACAGTGGTTGGAAGGACCATAGTCCGTGGACGTCAAAGGTCTGAAAGACCGAAGTTGAGTGAAGGTGGTCGAACAGAGGCCCAACAGTTCTCTTTATCAGCAACAGAATATGACAGTATATTACCATATGGGAGCTCCACATAAAACAAGTTTGATTTCCCATCAAACTTAAACCTCGGAGAAATTCTAGCTTCACTGTGGTCACCACTTGGAGCCACCACATAAAATTCAAATCCTAATTCCTTCGTAGCAAAATTAAATATCCGCTGTATATTAGATGCTTTAGACAATGGAATTGATACAACCTGAATATTCGCATGAGGGCTCTTTCGAAAAAGCGAGTATCTGGCTGGAGCGGAAGGGAGGAGATCCACGTGAAAGCAGGTGGTCGGTTTCGGCCCATGAAGGCACGGCGGCTGGGGACTGGTTCGGCCTGGAGCGTCGGGTCTGGTTTCAGCAGCTAGGAGGCAGATGGAATGAGTGATGGTAGGACAAGATAGAAGAGGTCGGTTGCAGCTTGATTCGTGTGGTTGGCACGATTAGGGCAGGCGGGTTTTGACAGACGGGAGCTTAAGCTTGGGAATGGAGTGAGGGTCGTGAGGAAGACCAGTCAGGACAGACAGGAGAGGGATTGCGGTTGCTTGCTTGTGTAAATGGGCGGAAGGGATTCGCGTGGAAGGAAAAAGAGTTTGCGAGGTAGCTAGAGCTAGAGTGCAGATTTTGTTTGCGAAGAACAAGGAAGAAGAGGACGGAAGCTCACGAACGTGTGGAAGATGAAGCGGAGAGAAAACGGGATTGAAGGAACGAACTCGTTTCAGTTTTGATTTAGCGACGAGACGAGGGGTTTGATCGCGGCTAGCTGTGATCGAGATGACGGCTTGACGAAGAAACAGAGCAGCTATCCGAGGTTTGCATGGAATTGGGACCTGATTTCATTTGATTTTGGTTTTCTCTCTTTTTTTTTAATTGACTTAAATAGTAATAATCAAGGATTTTAAAATCGGACCGGCCAATGAACCGGAAGAAGGAGGGGTTAAAGGTTTGATGGTTCGACTGGGGTCGAACCGGATGACGTAATAAATATTTATTATATTTAAATATTATAATAATGACACAATTATTTATAAATATATAACAAAAAATGAAAAATAATTATAATACTTATATAATAGTGAAATGTTAGTCAAATAAATTCAAACATTTAAATCTAAAGAATATAAACTATATTATCATAGATAATACTAAATCTAATATAATAGCATTTGGTAATAATTAAGCATGTAACAGCAAAAAACTTGAATTAACTAAAAGAATTTCAATAACAAGACATGCATATATGGTAAACTAAATAATCCACATGAATGACTTTGGCTTGAATAGGATGAAAAAAATCAAAATGAAAATATCCATAACATGGACATAAAAAGCTGCCCAAAAAGTTCAGAAGGTCGAATGTCCTCCAAGGTGGCTAATATGCTTTCACTACATGATCAAAGCAAGTTGGGATTATATTAAAATCAAAAGAAGAGGAAAGAGGTAACAAAAAACTTCTTACACGGCTAAAACTTCAATAAATTACCTGCGATAGATGCAACCCAATGACAACGCTATAGAACCAATATAGTTTGAATCAGTTGGTGATAGACATGCTAAAATTAAAAACCAGAATTCTGACACTGCAAAAGCATGTAAATTTGGTACCAAATCTTCAGAAATTCCTTGTTAAAAGTGCACTAATCTTAATCAAGAAACAATGAGAACTATGGCAAGAAACAATGAGAACTATGGCACTACAAAAATGTATGTGAACAGACCATCCTAGCTGTGAAGATGTCACCCCCAAGGCGAGCTAACAGACCAAGTCCTTCTGCACATGCTCTCCGCTGGGCTGAAGTGATCTCACCTTCTGCCAAAATGTCCTTTTCAGAGACAAAGAGATAAGAAGTTTGATTACTAGGTTCTTCCATTCTAATTTGATTTACTAAATAAACTCACTCTATCCCACCCTCCACGCAAATGTGTTCCAAAAAATTAAGTGCAATGGCTGACAAAAGCCAGTAGCCCACATTTAGCCAACTATATGCTTTTTTCATCCACAACAATGCAATTAAAACCAGAGAAATTTAGGCCAGATTAGTCATCCATGCACAACAACAATAAATTCAGAAATTTTATTCATCAAATATGCAACACAAAACGAAAGGAAAATCCACCAAAAACATTAAAAAAAGGAGAAGCATGTGAAGAAAATAGAGACATTGCTGCTCCATAAATCTTATGCATTTGCTGATGTAGAGAACACTAAAGATTTTGAAATTGCAAAATTATTCCGCATTTTGTTGGATATTCCCGAATGCTAGGAGAAGATCGGTCGGCCTAATACCGAATGCCACGAGAAGGAGAAGCATTTGAAGAACTCATAGTGGGTTGGAGAAGATAACTTGAGGACGAGAGTTTCAATTCCTGATCGGATTCGCGAACGGCCATCGTCACTCATCAGGTTCGCGAGAGAGAGACGAGGTTCGCGAAAGGGAGCTAGGGCCGAAATTCCAAACGAATGAGTAGGGTTTTTTTTTTTTTTTTTTCATAGCAGCTTAAGTCGTCCAAACCGCAGGATCAAATCCAACGGCTGAAAATACGCATAATCGAACCGGCCGGTTATTCAAAACCGGAGCCGGTTTTCCGATTCGACGGTTGAACCGGCGGTTCGACCGGTTCGACGTGAAAACGGTTCTTTGGAGACCCGTAACAGGCCGGCCGGCCAGTTCGCGGTTCAACCGGTTGAACCGGTCGGTCCAGTCCGGTTTTAAAAGCCTTGGTAATAACATGTTCATCACTTTATTTAAGTCTTGAAATAACAGGAATTGGTCAATTGATCAAAATTGCCTCGATTCGCATGCATCATCACAAAATTCGTGCATTTTGTCTCATTTTGCATGTCGATTTCGCCGCACAATTTTTGTTGGAAAAAACCACAGTCCATTTTGGGTATTGAAAATGTTCGGAATGCAATGGAGAAATCATTTTTACGATTAGTCGTCATTTGGACAATGCCGCGTGTCAATTTTTCTCCATTTGCACGTCATTGCCTCGGGACCCATGTGGATTTCATCGTGTAACTTGTTAAAGAACCGATCCACGTTAGCATTAGTCTGTTTTGTACTTTCTTGTTATTTCCTTGATAGGCCTAGTCTATATATTTCTCTCTCTTGTACAGTTCAGTAGGCTTAATAATATTTCACTTTCATTTTACTATTTCTCTATTTCTAGGTTCGTTTCTCCCTTCTTCTGCTTGCGGCTGGGCAAGATCTCCTTCTCCGGTTCTTTTCTATTCTTGCCTCTAGGCAAGAACTCTATCATGGTATCAGAGCTGCCCTGCTCCACAGCTCTTCTCTTATCCTCATGGCCGAACAAGAGTCAACAACCTCGCGCCAGACGACTTCGAACATCTCTGAATCCCTCGTAGAGTTCGTAATCCCTACCCCTCTTAAATTCCTGATTTATAACATCAAGAATCTTGTCCCCACCTAGCTAACTACCGAGAACTATGCGATCTGGCGTCTGCAACTTCACCAACACTTTGCGGCAAACGGCTTCAGTGAACATCTCACCGGGCTGACATCGTGTCCGCCTGAATCCTCCAAAATGGAACACAATCTCTAGAAATTAATCTATCAAAATCTTGTTTCAGCTCTTCTCTCCACCATGTCTGAGCTTCATCAAATTCAAATGAAGGATCAGACAATGCATCAATATCTTGATTAAATCAAGATCCTCATCGACAATATCGCCGCTGCCGACTCTAAAATTGACACAAGGGATATCATATTATACAATCAGGACCTCTCTAAACCCAATTAGTCTCGACACTCGTTACTCTTTATTGTGCAGCGAGGAGATTAACCTTCAACATGAACACATTCAAGAAAACAAATCTCAAACGGACGCTGTAGCACTCCTCTCCACTCGCAATTCCAACACCTGTGAGTGCTTAAACTGGTTCTGCGGATGGAACCCCAATTCAATAACTTCTTCTAATACTGAGTCACCGAATCTTGCCAGAACTTCTTCAGCAACCCGAATTGCCAAATCTGTGGCAAGACCGGTCACGGGGCACTGCTGACACCGATGCAATCTGCATTACACTCCTCCTTCGAACCCCAAAGCTCTGGCCGTTCAACAACAATTTTCATCTATAGGAGATTGGATATTGGACTCTGGAGCATCGTCACATTTAACTACAAACTCCTCAAATCTTCAACAATCCACCCCGTACAACCGTCTCGACTTCGTTTCCATCGCTAATGGTAACACTTTACCTATTCAAAATTCAGGACAAAGGATTCTACCTCTATCGGACTCATACCGTAAGCTACAACTTCGTAACATTTTACATGTTCCATCCCTTTCCCACAATCTTTTATCTATTTCTAAGCTCACCACTGATAACAACGTTTCAGTGTCTTTTAATATTAACGGTTTTTCTATAAAGGATCGTCGGGACAATCGAACGCTTCTCTAAGGTCCCAAACATCATGGTCTGTACCAAATTAAGCTCCCCTTCAGCCATCATTCCACGGCTCTTCGGGCATCTAACAATTCTCAAGCTCTGTGGCATGCAAGATTGGGCCATCCACACTCACGTCTCCTTCATTCTCTTGTCAAATACATTCCAGAACTAGCAGGCTTTACCTCTTCTTTAGATGTATGTGTCTCGTGTAACGTTTCAAAGAGTCATAAACTTCCTTTCTCCATTAGCTCTTCTTCTTGTAATAAGCCCTTTAAATTAGTCCACTCAGACGTTTGGGGTCCGACACCCATATCATCAATGAATGGTTTCAATTACTATGTTTTATTCATTGACGATTTCTCAAAATTTGTGTGGTTACATCTGCTAAACTCCAAGAATGAAACCTTGGCTAAATACCAACAGTTTCATAATCTAATTAAAAATAAATTTAGCACGAATTTTCAAACTTTCAGGTCTGATGGAGGCGGTGAGTTTACTAGCACTGAGTTTAGAAACTACCTCCTCAATCACGGTATCACTCATCAAGTGATTTTTCCATACACAACATAACAAAATGGAACCGCTGAATGAAAGCATCGTCACCTCCTGGAATTAACTCGCACCCTTCTTCACGCGGCACATCTTTCTCACACATTCTGTGCCGAGGCGGTCACAATTGCAAACTATCTCATAAATCGGTTACCCTCCGCTATATTATCAAATCAAACTCCTTACTTCCGGCTGCACGGTCATTCTGCCTCCTATAGTCATCTAAATACATTCGGCTACCTTTGTTTTCCTTGGACCAAACCGCAAGCACCAACTAAATTGTCGCCTCGCTGAACAGAATGTGTCTTTCTCGGCTACTCTCCTCAACACAAAGGCTATCGCTGCCTTCACATACCATCCAAACGACTCTATATATCTCAGCACATTGCCTTTTATGAACATCAATTTCCCTTTCAATCTTACAAAACTAACCAGTCCACTCTCCCTACTCATAACACTCACAATCCTCTCCTTCTCATTCCAACGTCCCAGGTTAATCACCCCCCTTCACCTTCCTTCAACTACAACAACAATTCACAAACTACAACAAAACCTTTCACGCTTCCTTCTCCTATATAGTCCGCTGTCTCTGTTAGCAATACCGAACACAACAACACTCTGCTAATTCAAAGACATCCTATGCTCACAAGACTCCGCTCGGGAATCTCTAAACCAAAGCCCATTTTTGATCTCTTGGTTTTTCCATCCTCTGCTCAAGCTCCGACGTCATATTCTCAAGCATCCCAACATGAACACTGGCGCTCAGCAATGTCCGCGGAATTCTTAGCACTACAACAAAATGGAACATGGCCTTTGGTTCCCCCTCCGACAGATAAACCCATTCAATGTTGTAAATGAACATTCAAGACCAAGCTTCACCCAAATGGACAGACAGATCGACACAAAGCCAGACTTGTAGCCTAAGGATGATCTCAGGAATTCGGTGTTAACTACACCGAAACATTCAGCCCCGTCACCAAAATTATTACGATCCGCATTTTACTAATTGTCTCTCTTTACCATCACTGGCCAATTATCCAGCTAGTTGTTTCAAATGCTTTCCTCCATGGTGATCTCTTCAATGAAGTATACATGAAACAACTAGTCGGATTCATGGACTCTTAGCACCCGCAACATGTATGCAAACTACACAAATCAATTTATGGACTAAAGCAATCGCCGCGCCAGTGGTTTCAGAAATTCACTACATACCTTCAAACTCTTGGGTTCTTCTTTAGTAAAGCAGATCCCTCTCTCCTTATTTATGATCAAAAAGATATTCATTTGTTTGTTCTTGTCTACGTTGATAACATTCTTGTCACAGACAACAAAAACAACAAGATTCAACACATCCTACAACAGCTACACTCCGCATTCCGCTTAAAACAGCTGGGTGAAGTTTCACTGTTTCTTGGCATACATGTGGTCAAAATGCATAACAGATATTTTCTACATCAACAGCATTATGCTCGCGAGCTCCTCACACATGTCGGCTTCTCCGATTGCAAACCTTCTACAACACCCATTGAACTGAAGCGAAGCGGACAACCCAATGATCAGCCATACTCCGATCCTACTCAATTTCGCAAGCTAGCTGGATCGCTCCTATATCTCTCTATCACAAGACCATACATCGCATTTGCTACAAACTCCATCTATCAGCACATGTACAATCCACGAATTAGGGACTACCAAGACCTCAAGCGCCTTCTGCAGTACATCAAAAGCATAATAGCTTTTGGTATTCCAATCAAATTCGGCAACCTTCAACTTCGCACATACACGGACGCCGACTGGGCTGCTGACTCAACCGACCGGAAGTCTATTACAGGGTTCTGCACCTTTATCGGTCACAACATAATCTCGTGGTCAGTCAAGAAATAGATAATGATAGCTAAATCCTCAACCGAAATAGAATACCACTCTCTCTCCTAGGCCACCTTTGACATCTTGTGGCTTCGCCGACTTCTTGAAGAATTTTGCTTACACAGAGTCATCCCACACTGATATATTAGGATAACACGTAATTTAGCCATTGCACTAGCTCACAATCCAGTATTTCATGCACAGACCAAACACATTGAAATAGACTATAATTTCATAAGTGACCACATCAAACAAGGAGCAATCAACATAAATCACATCAGTTCCACATATCAGATTGCCTATGTGTTAACTAAGCCTCTTTCTGCGAACCGGTTCAGCATACTCAGATTCAAATTAACCATTCGCTCCTAGAATGATTAATTTGAGGCGAGTTGTTAAAGAACCGATCCATGTCAGCATTAGTCTATTTTGTACTTTCTTGTTATTTCCTTGATAGGCCTAGTCTATATATTTATCTCTCTTGTACAGTTCAGTAGGCTTAATAATATTTCACTTTCATTTTACTATTTTTCTATTTATGGGATAGTTTCTCCCATCTTCTTCTTGGTGCTGGGCAAGATCTCCTTCTCCGGTTCTTTTCTATTCTTTTCTCTGGGCAAGAACTCTATCATAACTTTCATTGACCAAATTTACAGTGAATTTTTAGTATCGATGACATTCTAAATGAATCAACAAAATTTGTTTTGCAATCGGACATCGTTTGGACAATATCACGCATCGATTATCTTGATTTTCATGTGTTGCCTCAAGATGCATATTAATCTTCTTGTGCGACTTTAATTGATCAAATTGATTGTCATTTGTGGGAATTAACGATGTTCCGAAAGCAATGACGATGTATTTTTTTGCGATTGGACGTCGTTTGAGCAGCATCGCGAGCCAATATCTTCGATTTGAGCATCGCCGCCTCGGGATCCGTGCCACCGCCTCGAACGACCTTGATTGAATAAGTTGATAGAACTTGTTGAGTGTCGATTATGTTCTGGATTCAAAGGCAAAACCCGTTATGCTGTCAGACATCATTTGAAAGATGTTGTGCATCAATGTTGAGTGTCAGTTATCCCTTTGGATCGATCTCGTATGATTTGACTGTGAGGGGTCCCCACTTAGGCGAACTCGACGTCCTGATCGCAATGGCGCAGTCCATTTAGGATTTGGAATCATTTGACCCTTTAAGTGATGTGTCGCGCCAACACGTGCGTTGCTTAAATCATCATTTTCTCCTATTTTCTCGTATTTTGATGTGTAGAGGTCAACAAAAACATACAACAAACTTAAATAGGTGGCCAGAAGAAATTTGAATTTCATTAAGCAATTGATGAATTATTATATGTTTCAGGAAAGATACTCCATATAAGCAGATTTCTCAAATTCCAAAATCTAATTTAAAACTAAAAGTCTTCAATCCAAAACCTCGAATTCCAACCCAAATAGCAAATTTTAATCCAACTAATTCAACAACAATGTTCGATCTCTAGAGAGGATATAGATAGTTAAAATTCTTGCTACAGTAGGAACGATGTAAAACAAAATTAGCTAGCCATCTAAATCCAACTATGATAGAAAATTCGCAAAAGAAAATCAACCTACAATTAGATTCCAACAACAATATGAAAGTCATCAAGAGAAGGAAATAGCAGGGATTCAATTTGCACTATAATGTAAAACAACTACAATAGGTTAGATCCAATATTTTCCACAGTGAAGATAGTAAAAGAAAAATGTAAAAATAATAATAAAATAACTAATCTTCCAAATCAAATGTTGGATAGAAATAGGAAACAAAAAGTATTGAATAGGGAATTAGAAGTTGCTAAACTAGGGATTCCAATGAGAGCTGAATTGACTTTCTTGCAATATAAGCAGTAAATCAAACTTACTCAAGTATTCAAAATATTAAAGATAAATCTCATTCTCATAGGCATCAACATTATAGACTTGTTTACAATGAAATGAATTTAAAAAAAAAAAGTAGAGCTTAGGAAATAAGAATATAAAGACAACTAACATATCATCAAAGTTCAAAAATTATAACGTGCTCAACTTAATGCTCGCTTCCTAAAATCCAAAAAAAATATAATCCTTCAAGCTTACATCAAACTCTATTAAAATTTTATGGCTTCACATTTATAACTGTGTTTTTCATGTTTCCTAAATGTGTTTGCTCAAGCAAGATGATGAGCTATTGCAAAATTAAGTATTGCTGCTTTCTTTATTACATTTCTATCTTCTATTATATATCCATTATAAGTCTGCTCATTACTCATCCCTACTAGATCACCAAATTCTATTTAAATCACCTCTAATAGTTATCATTTCCTCATTTTTTTGTTTTGGTTTCTCATTCATTTATTCCAAAAATTGATTATTTACACTATCTTATAATCCAACTTGTGATGAATAAGCGCTAACCTCTTTTATAATATTCTCAATTAATAACAATCACACTACCACAAACCCAATAATCCTCAGTAATTTAATCTTCAACTATATCCACTTATATGAAGACTATATCCACTTATATCTTGGCCCCAGTCCCACTGTTAACATTTTTAACATACAATTCCTTATAATATATCTCAATGTTATTGGTTCTTTTTCTTTTTTTCTTAGTTTCTTGTAAACAAGCAATACTTATTCTTTATCTAATCATTAGATCACCAATTTTCCCCTATTTTCATTCAATACCCTCAAATTTCATGTAACAATTCTAATCTTAAATTTATAACTACTTAACCCAAACTTATCATCAAAATTGACATTTAGCTACTAGCTTTTGGTATTCCAATCAAATTCGCAACCTTCAACTTCGCACATACACGGACGCCGACTGGCTGCTGACTCAACCGACCGGAAGTCTATTACAGGTTCTGCACCTTTATCGGTCACAACATAATCTCGTGTTCAGTCAAGAAATAGATAATGATAGCTAAATCCAAACCGAAATAGAATACCACTCTCTCTCCTAGGCCACCTGACATCTGTGGCTTGCCGACTTCTTGAGAATTTTGCTTACCGCAGAGTCATCCCACACTGATAATATTAGGAAAACACTAATTTAGCCATTGCACTAGCTCACAATCCAGTATTTCATGCACAGACCAAACACATTGAAATAGACTAAATTCATAAGTGACCACATCAAACAAGGAGCAATCAACATAAATCACATCATTCCAAATTTCAGGACAAGGGATTCTACCTCTACCAGACTCATACCGTAAGCTACAACTTCATAACGTTTTACATGTTCCATCCCTTTCCCACAATCTTTTATCTATTTCTAAGCTCACCACTGATAACAACGTTTCAGTGTCTTTTAATGCTAATGGTTTTTCTATAAAAGATCGTCGGGACAATCGAACGCTTCTCTAAGGTCCCAAACATCATGATCTGTACCAAATTAAGCTCCCCTCTAGCCATCATTCCATGGCTCTTCGGGTATCAAACAATTCTCACGCTTTGTGGCATGCAAGATTGGGCCATCCGCACTCACATCTCCTTCACCCTCTGGTCAAATACATTCCGGAACTAGCCGGCTCTACCTCTTCTTTATATGCCTATGTCTCGTGAAACGTTTCAAAGAGTCATAAACTTCCCTTCTCCGTTAGCTCTTCTTCTTGTAATAAGCCCTTTCAATTAGTCCACTCGGACGTTTGGGGTCTGGCACCCATATCATCAAGGAATGATTTCAATTACTACGTTTTATTCATTGACAATTTCTCAAAATTTTTGTGGTTCTATCTGCTAAACTCCAAGAATGAAACCTTTGCTAAATTCCAATAGTTTCATAATCTAATTAAAAACAAATTTAGCACGAATATTCAAACTTTCAGGTCTAACGGAGGCGGTGAGTTTACTAGCACTTAGTTTAGAAACTACCTCCTCAATCACGGTATCACTCATCAAAAGAGTTGTCCATACACACCAGAACAAAATGGAACTGCTGAATGAAAGCATCGTCACCTCCTGGAATCAACTCGCACCCTTCTTCACGCGGCACGTCTTCCTCACACATTCTGGGCTGAGGCGGTCACCACCGCAAACTATCTCATAAATTGGTTAACCTCCACTACATTATCAAATCAAACTCCTTACTTCCAATTGCACGGTCATTCTGCCTCCTATAGTCATCTACGCACATTCGGCTGCCTTTGTTTTCCTTTGACCAAACTGCAAGCACCAACTAAATTGTCGCCTCGCTCAACAAAGTGCGTCTTTCTCGGCTACTTTCCTCAACACAAAGGCTACCGCTGCCTTCACATACCATTCAAATGACTCTATATATCTCGGCATGTTACCTTTTATGAACATCAGTTTCCCTTTCAATCTTACAAAACTAACCAATCCACTCTCCCTACTCATAACACTCACAATCCTCTCCTTCTCATTCCAACGTCCCAGGTTAATCACCCACTTCACCTTCGTTCAACTACAACAACAATTCACAAACTACAACAAAACCTATCACGCTTCCTTCTCCTATACAGTTCGTTGTCTCTGTTAGCAATACTGAACAAAACAACACTCCACCAATTCAAAGACATCCTATGCTCACAAGACTCCGCTCGAGAATCTCTAAACCAAAGCCCATTTTTGATCTCTCGGTTGTTCCGTCCTCTGCTCAAGCTCCTACGTCATATTCTCAAGCATCCCAACATGAACACTGGCGCTCAGCAATGTCCGCGGAATTCTTAGCACTACAACAAAACGGATCATGGTCTTTGGTTCCCCCTCCGACGGATAAACCCATTCTAGGTTGTAAATGGACATTCAAGACCAAGCTTCATGCAAATGGATAGACAGATCGACACGAAGCCAGACTCGTAGCCCAAGGATGCTCTCAGGAATTCGGTGTTAACTACACTGAAACATTCAGCCCCATCGCCAAAATGGTTACGATTAGCATTTTGCTAACTGTCTCTCTACACCATCACTGGCCAATTATCCAGCTAGACGTTTCAAACACTTTCCTCCATGGTGATCTCTTCGATGAAGTATACATGAAACAACCAGTCGGATCCGTGGACTCTCAGCACCCGCAACATTTATGCAAACTACACAAATCAATTTATGGACTAAAGCAATCGCCGTGCCAGTGGTTTCAGAAATTCACTACATACCTTCAAACTCTTGGGTTCTTCTTTAGTAAAGCAGATCCCTCTCTTCTTATTTACGATAAAAAAGATATTCATTTGTTCGTTCTTATCTACATTGGTGGCATTCTTGTCTTAGGCAATGACAACAACAAGATTCAACACATCCTACAACAGCTACACTCCGCATTCCGCTTAAAACAGCTGGGTGAAGTTTCACTGTTTCTTGGCATACATGTGGTCAAAACGCATAACATATATTTTCTACATCAACAGCATTATGCTCGTGAGCTCCTCACACATGTCAACTTCTCCGATTGCAAACCTTCTACAACACCCATTGGACTGAAGCAAAGAGGACAACCCAACGATCAGCCATACTTCGATCCTACTCAATTCCGCAAGCTAGCTGGATCGCTCCAATATCTCTTTATCACAAGACCAGGCATCGCATTTTCCACAAACTCCATATGTCAGCACATGCACAATCCGCGAATTAAGGACTACCAAGACCTCAAGCGCCTTCTGCGATACATCAAAGGCATAATAACTTTCAGTCTTCCAATCAAATCCGACAACCTTCAACTTCGCACATACACAAACACCGACTAGGCTGTCGACTCAACCGACTGGAAGTCTATTGCAGGATTATGCACCTGCCTCGGTCACAACCTAATCTCGTGGTCAGTCAAGAAACAAATAACGATAGCTAAATCCTAAACCGAAGCAGAATACCACTCTCTCTCCTCGGCCACCTCTGACATCCTGTGGCTTTGCCGACTTCTTGAAGAATTTTGCTTACCGCAGAGTCATCCCATACCGATATATTGTGATAACACTTCAGCCATTGCACTAGCTCACAATCTAGTATTTCACGCATGAACCAAACACAATGAAATAGACTATCATTTCATAAGTGACCACATCAAACAAGGAGCAATCAACATAAATCACATCAGTTCCACGGATCAGATTGTCGATGTGTTAACTAAGCCTCTTTCTACGAACCGGTTCAACATACTCAGATCCAAATTAACCATTCACTCCCAGAATGATTAATTTAAGGCGAGCTGTTAAAGAACCAATCCGCGTCAGCATTAGTCTATTTTGTACTTTCTTGTTATTTCTTTGATAGGCCTAGTCTATATATTTATCTCTTGTACAGTTCAGTAGGCTTAATAATATTTCACTTTCATTTTACTATTTCTCTGTTTCTGGGTTAGTTTCTCCCATCTTCTTCTTGCCACTGGGAAAGATCTCCTTCTTCGGTTCTTTCATATTCTTGTCTCTGGACAAGAACTCTATCATAACTTTCATTGACCAAATTTACAGTGAATTTTTAGTATCGACGACATTCCAAATGAAACAACAAAATTTGTTTTGCAATCGGATATCATTTGGACAACATCGCGCACTGATTATCTTGATTTTCGTGTGTTGCCTCAAGATGCGTATTAATCTTCTTGTACGACTTTAATTGATCAAATTGATTGTCATTTGTGGGTATTAACGATGTTTCGAAAGCAACGGCGATGTACACTACAGGAAAATCACCCAAAACCGGCGGTTTTTTCCGACGGTTTGGGTGAAAAAATCGGCAGTTTTGGAAGCTACCGGCGGCTTTGCGGCGGGTGCTGAACCGCCGGAAAAATTGGCGTAGGAAACTATTTACCGGCGGTCGAATTAGCCGACGGCGTTCCGACGGCTTAGACCGCCGGATATTCTATTGCTTTGTACCGGCAGTGTTCCGACCGATTTACCGCCGGTCAAAATACCGACAGCGTACCGGCGGTCCTTCAACGACGGCTTACCGACTGTTTCAGCTGCCGGCGTGACGTTAGTTAACCGCCGGGAAGCGTCGGTAAACCGTCGGTAATTCACCGGCGGTCACCGGTGGTCAAGACCAACGATAGTAAATGCGGTCTAGACCGCCGGGCTTTCAACGGACACCCGCCGGCTGCAGTCGGGTAACCACAGGCATATTACCGGCGATTTAACGAAGTTATCGACGGCTGTTGAAAAGCCGTCCAGTATCGTCGTTTCCAGCGGCAAAACTGCCGGTAAGCCGCCGGAAACCTGTAGCACCTGCAAAAAAAAAATGATAGCATCCCCTCTATTTGAGGGAGGTTTACCCTAGATTCTAAAACATGAAAAAAAAAAACAATATTATAACCAGATTTGGGCAACACGCCGCTATATTCAATCAACAAGATTTGGGCAACACGCCGCTATATTCACAACAATATACATAAGCTTAACCAATGAGATGCAACTTGAATGAAAGTTTCAACTCCCTCTATAAATTCAACTGTCAATTCTTTTCGACCCGGCAACAATCTGTTATGCATCCAATATCTCTCTTCTTGGATAGTCATTTGGACGTTGAAGCAAACGTCACCCTACATAGTTATGAAAACATTTATTAGAATACATGCATGTGCAAACGTGTTATAATTTAGGTGGATGAGTGATTTACTCATAGTTTAAATTTTCAATGAAATTGATCTCCATAGCAAAGGGCATTAACCCAAGAAAGTTGCTATATTAGCTGTGTGATCCCATATGGCTACAAGCGGACCAACTATCTTATGTGTGATCCCATAGGGCTACAAGCAGACCAAACTACTTATTCACGCATCTATCTTATGTGTGATCACATAGGGCTACAAGCGGACCAAACTACCCATCTACATCAACTACCAACAACAACAACAATATCAATTCTTTATCCCACCACATGGCATGTATCAAATCAACACAAACTAATCATCTACATCAACTATCAACTACATGAAATTAAACTCGTTTACATCTAAAGAAAAGTTCATTTTGATGCCTATAACTTTCTTAACATGTATCAAATCTAACAATTATGCGACCAAATCAAATAAGGCAACTCTATCTAATCTTATGCACCACAGGAGCTACTCCAAACTTTTCAGATATATTCTCGTTTCACTCTCTCTCTCTATCCCTCTCTCTCTCTCTCTCTCTTTTCACTCTCCCTCTCTCTTTTCCATATCTCTCCCTTTTCACTCTCTCTCTCTCTCTTTCTTCCTCTCTCTCTCTCTCTCTCACTCTCCCTCTCTCTTTCGCCTCTCTTCACTCTCCCTCTTCTAGTTATCGCTCTTGCTTTCTCTCACTATCTAGCGCTCTCTCTCTCTCTCGTCATCTCTCTCTCTCTCTCTTGTTCTCTCTCTCTCTCCCTCTCACTCTCTTTTCACTCTCCCTCTCTTTTCTCTCTCCCTCTCCCTCTCTTTTCTCTCTCTCTCTCTCTCTCACTCTCCCTCTCTCTCGCTCTCTCAAACACTTGCTATCTATCTATCTCTCTTGTTCTCTCTCTCTCCCTCTCCCTCATCTCAATGCTAGCTCTTGTTCTCTCTCTCTCTCTCTCTCTCTCTCTCTCTCTCTCCCTCCCTCTCTTTTCTCTCTCTCTCTCTCTCTCACTCTCCCTCTCTTTTCTATCTCTCTCTCTCTCTCCCTCTCTCTTGCTCTCTCATATATCTCTCTATCTATCTATCTCTCTTGTTCTCTCTCTCTCCCTCTCTTTTATCTCTCCCTCTCCCTCTCTTTTCTCTCTCTCAATCTCTCTCTTCCTATCTTGCTCTAACCCAAAGTCACAATCAACAAATTAGATCTATCATTACTAAATTAATACTTAATAAATATAAAATTTAGATCTACCCAAATGATTACAACATTACCTCTTGCATATGTCTAAATTACTACCTAAATCATCCAATATATTAAAAACTCTTGCAAATGTCTAGTGAGAACAAATAATCAAAGAAAAACGTTAAATATTACCTTAAATTACTGATTTTTGTTCGACTCATATGAAACCTAAGGCAGCCGGCGGCATGAGATCCGGAGTGAGATCGACAACGGCAAGTGACAGCAAAGGTTGATCGAGCGAGAGGCGGCCGGTGTGGGGTCGGCAGTCGGAGATACTTCGTCGGCGGCGACAAATGGAGCTCAATCCAGCGAGATGCGGGCGGAGGCCACGGCAGAGCGACCGAAACGAGAGAGAGAAGGAAAGAATAGAAATGAAATGCGAGGTGCGGGTCTGTTCGTTTTAGGGCATTTATCGGCGGTATTCCTGCGGTCAGGACCGCCGGTACCATAATAACTTATCAACGGCGGTCCAAGCCGCCGTTAAACCGCCGGACAATATTGACGTCTGGCGGTTTGCCGGCGGTTTATGGACCGTCGCTAGTACCGGCGACTTAACGTAACAAACCCACCGGTTAGTCCGCCGGTAAAAGCCGGCTAAACCGCCGTTAAAACCGGCGGTCTATAAACCGCTGGTTAGAACCGCCGGTAATCGGCATTTTTCCTGTAGTGGTATTTTTTTGCGATCGGACGTTGTTTGAGCGGCATCGCGTGCCAATCTCTTTGATTTGAGTGTCGTCGCCTCGGGATCTGCTCCACCGCCTCAGACGACCTTGATTGAATAAGTTGATAGAACTTATTGAGTGTCGACGATGTTCTAGACGCAAAGGCAAAACCCGTTATGCGATCAAACATCGTTTGGACGATGTCGCGAGTCAATGTTGGGTGTCAGTTATCCCTTTCGGACTGATCTCATATGATTTGACTGCGATGGGTCCCCACATAGGCGAACTCGACGTCCTGATCGCAATGGCGCAGTCCATTTAGGAATTGGAGGTCATTTAACCTTTTAAGTGATATGTCGCGCCAACACGCGCGTTGCTTAAATCGTCATTTTCTCCTATTTTCACGTATTTTGATGTGTAGGGGTCAACAAGAACATACAACAAACTCAAATAGGTGGCCTCTACCATAGGAACCAATCAGCATATCACTTGAGCTGGAGCTTTTTGGAAAGAAGAAATTTGAATTTCATTAAGCAATTGATGAATTATTATATGTTTCAGGAAAAGATAATATAGGCAGATTTCTCAAATTCCAATATCTAATTTAAAACTAAAAGTCTTCAATCAAAACCTCGAATTCCAACCCAAATAGCAAATTTTAATCCAACTAATTCAACAACAATTTTCGATCTCTTGAGAGGATATAGATAGTTAAAATTCTTGCTACAGTAGGAACGATGTAAAACAAAATTAGCTAGCCATCTGAATCCAACTATGGTAGAAAATTCGCAAAAGAAAATCAACCTACAATTAGATTCCAACAACAATATGAAAGTCATCAAGAGAAGGAAATAGCAGGGATTCAATTTGCACTATAATGTAAAACAACTACAATAGGTTAGATCCAATATTTTCCACAGTGAAGATAGTAAAAGAAAAAATGTAAAAATAATAATAAAATAACTAATCTTCCAAATCAAATGTTGGATAGAAATAGGAAACAAAAAGTATTGAATAGGGAATTAGAAGTTGCTAAACTAGGGATTCCAATGAGAGCTGAATTGACTTTCTTGCAATATAAGCAGTAAATCAAACTTACTCAAGTATTCAAAATATTAAAGATAAATCTCATTCTCATAGGCATCAACATTATAGACTTGTTTACAATGAAATGAATTTAAAAAAAAAAAAGTAGAGCTTAGGAAATAAGAATATAAGACAACTAACATATCATCAAAGTTCAAAAATTATAACGTGCTCAACTTAATGCTCGCTTCCTAAAATCCAAAAAAAATATAATCCTTCAAGCTTACATCAAACTCTATTTAAAATTTTATGGCTTCACATTTATAACTGTGTTTTTCATGTTTCCTAAAATGTGTTTGCTCAAGCAAGATGATGAGCTATTGCAAAATTAAGTATTGCTTTCTTTATTACATTTCTATCTTCTATTATATATCCATTATAAGTCTGCTCATTACTCATCCTACTAGATCACAAATTCTATTTAAATCACCTCTAATAGTTATCATTTCCTCATTTTTTTGTTTTGGTTTCTCATTCATTTATTCCAAAAATTGATTATTTAAACTATCTTATAATCCAACTTGTGATGAATAAGTGCTAACCTCTTTTATAATATTCTCAATTAATAACAACAACACTACCACAAACCCAATACTCCTCAGTAATTTAATCTTCAACTATATCCACTTATATGAAGACTATATCCACTTATATCTTGGCCCCAGTCCCGCTGTTAACATTTTTAACATACAATTCCTTATAATATATCTCAATGTTATTGATTCTTTTTCTTTTTTTCTTAGTTTCTTGTAAACAAGCAATACTTATTCTTTATCTAATCATTAGATCACCAATTTTCCCATATTTTCATTCAATACCCTCAAATTTCTTGTAACAATTCTAATCTTAAATTTATAACTACTTAACCCAAACTTATCATCAAAATTGACATTTTCGCACCACTTAAGGATGAAGTCATAGCCAACTCTTGCCTAATTTTTACTACAATCATGTTAAGTTATATATAGCACATCACTTAAGGATGCATCTTACCAATTCCTCGCATACTTCTAAGCACAATCGAGTTTGGTTGGAAAGTGTTGCTTTTGAAAAATGTCCTGTAACTAAAAAAATCCTAATTTGGATTCACCTCACTAATTTTAATGTGAGTTTTATAATGGTTCACAACCTAACATAAGTGCTTGATCTTTTTATCTGCAAATGATTGGCAATGACGGTTATTATAATAACAAATTTGTATTTTAATTCAACTAAGGCAAAATAATTATCAAGCTCATTCCAAAATACAACTAAGCATGCATTTACAAGCAGTATGGTCAATAATATTCATCATTAGCATATATAATACATAAGAAATAAAACATGTCTAAGAAATGGCAAAATGTTTTCTTTTTGACAATGGAAGTGATAAAAATAAATCATAGAATAGAAACAAGAGATGATATGGTTGAGAAATCAGTAGATATAAATGAAAATGTGTGTATTGCAACTCTCCAATAAACTCATATCTTAAATGTTGGCATTAGTTCTATGTTGCATGTTGCCTCAAACTTTCTCATTGAAGCTTAGAAATGATAGTATTGATAACCCTGATAAAGATTGTGCAAAATAGATTCATAGTACGTTTAAAAAACTCACTCAATAGAAATTTAAAAAAAAAATGAATCCATAAAATTAACCTGAAATAGTTGAGATATAGCTAATGATGATACCATTTTTTCAATGAATTGAATATTTATTATTATGCATCTAATAGTAATATATAGCATATATGAAGAGACCCAATATTGATTTGGTTGAGATGGCAATGCACTAGTGATCCATTACCTTGTTTAAGTTAATGAGAAGTTGATCCTGAATAACCATTCCTACTAATGATCAAGTCATACTCAAAGATGCATTCAAGATGGCCATAAGAGAGAATAATTCAGTCTTGATCATTTATGCGGTTCAATATGCTAACATAACTCAAAATTTCCACAACTGAAGGAGAGTGTTAATCATCAGAATAAAATCACCTAATTGTATAGTAAGTCGAACATCTTCTCGACCACTTGAAATCCCCATAATAACTTCACAGTATGATCCGTATACTCCTCGATTTTGATTGATGGATAAAGAAAAATTAGCAGCTATAATTTAAGCTAAAACTCTACAAATACTTCAACATTCCGCAATAATCGTGAACAAGGCGTAGAAAGATGACAACTGAGGAATATTTATTCGCGGGTTAAGGAGTTAGGGTTGATTTTACTGACGCAAGTCGCAAGGTGACTCATTTTTTAATGGAGACGAAAGCTGTGGCAATCCGAAGTGGAGATTGCAGAGGCTTGGCGGCTCATCAGCGAGATTCGACGTAGTATATTGTATAACTGCTCAATTTGCCAATGGCGGTCGAGGATTGGATCGCAGCCAACAGAAAAGTTTTTTGGTGTGTTTTAGAATGAATGTAATATATAAGTAAGCAATATCTCATAACTTTGTAAATTTAAGGATTTTGAGTTTCATTAACTATTTTTTGTTCTTGATATGTTAATATAAATGTAAAAAATAGATTAAAAATACCTCAAATTGCAATTGTAAGATATAAGCTCAACTTCAAAAATGTTTTATCAAAAAGTATAAAATAATTATATTATAATATAAATTGATTTTTTATTATGCAATCAGCCAATTACTAAAAATTAGTATTCATATGAAGATAATTTAATTATCTTATAATTTTAATAAATATCATGTTATTTTGAATACATCTCTTGCACTTTTTATAAAAATTTTCTCTGTTTTTTTTCTTTGGTGTTGTGAAGGAGGTCAATTCCCATCATATATTTATATCAAAGCATAATCATCTTACCTCTTGATGTTTATGACAGAGATACAAATAATTATCATATTAGTAAGTAAAAATAGAGCATTATTAATTTTACTTCATAATTTTTTTAGTCTAATGGAATATGCATTACACTAAATCTAAGTAGCTTCGCATAAGATATTGATCCCTGTAAATAATTCCTTGCAACGTTAGATTAATTAGACGTCAAATTGTAAGCTCGTCTCAATTTGCATGAAGCCTCTAGATATGTATGAGATTTCTCAGGATCTATAATGGCCCTTCGTTGGAAAATTTTAAATTTAGTACACGACATTGGCATGAGAACCTAAAGTTCTCACTATGTGTGCCTTCGTATTCATCAGGTCGTCTTCCTCCTTTTGATTCATGATATTTATTATGCCATTTGCTAATAATAAGCAATCATAAGAGGTGATATGTTGTTCATAGTTAAGAACTTGAAGGCTTCCATGATTAGAGGTGTAAACAAGTCGAGTGGTGCTTGAGTCATAGGTAACTCGAGCTCGGCTCGCCTATTTCATGGTAGGCTAGAACTAGAATGTCAACTCGAGTCTAAGACATATATTAAGCTCAAACTTGGCTCATCGAATATCTCATTTTTGTAATGTTTCTTTGCTTCACTAATTTTCAAAGATGAAAAGTTTACAATGAGTATAAGCAATATTAATTAGGACTTATAGCAGAGAATAACAACTTAAATGATAGTATTTTGATAAGAGATGGACATTTATGGGAGGGAATTCTTTGAACTTCTACTCCATAATTTAAGAAGATATGTAGAGTGAAATTTATGGCTTTTGTGATTAGTGAATCAAGTCTCCTGTCCTCTCTTATAGTTGCCTACTTTATTCAAGTTAATCCACTTTAGTCTTATTGATCATATATCTTTGTTTTTGCTTGATTGTTTATGTGATTATTTGTTGCGCATAGTAATTTTGCTTCTATAAGGTCCTTCCAAACTTAATGGCTTCTTCAATTTGGGCCTCTGATGCTCCCTGTTCGAGAAATAGGATTGTATGGTTAATAATTTTTATCTAATTAAATATGAATTTTGATGTAATTTTAAGATCTTATAGAATCAAGCATTTGGAAAAAAATTCTAGTAACTAGTTATGAGACCATTTGAAAGCTCATTTCAATAAATTTATATTCAAGAAAGTGATTCAATGAGAAGAATCCAATATGCTAAAATCACTCCAATGTGAATCCAAATGAGATTAAGTCAAGCACTTATATACATTTTGAGGGTTCAAATGTCCTCCACTTTTTATATGCTTATAATTGAAACAATATTCTTAATGAGACGAATTTGGCGAGTAAAAAATTGTTCAATTTTAAGTTCGTTGAAGCACTATCCAAAAAATATTAAAAAATGAGCAAGGGAAACCTATTTAAACCTCCAATTGAGGATCCAAATATTGAGAGAAACTTTTTTTTTGGGAGAGAATCCTTAGACTTAAAAATTCGAGAGCTCTGTCCATCATTTAAATATTTTCAAACCACTTTAAGATTTTGCTTATGCCACTTTTTATAATCTCATGTTCTCTCATGCTAAGAAAAAAGTCACACCAACCACCTTTTAGGACGACTTTTGACACAATCATCCATTGTCATCATCAATTAATGTCAACAACAATCATCATCAATAGTCATTCAGGCTTCCATTGGGACAGCTTTTTTACTGTTTTGTGAAGCAATTTTTTAGTACAAAAAATTTTTGGATTAAAAATTTTTATACTAACAAGTTACTTCATGAAGCAGTAAGAAAACTATACCAAAAGAAGTCTCAATCATTGACACTTATCCCTCAATGATAGTCCTCACCTATCTACTATCATCCACCAACACTTATGCTTTGATTTGTGTATTCTCGATCTTGAATCTCGCATTTTATCAGAATGAAGACAAGTTAACGGCTAAAAGTTACTTAAATTATAATATTTTTCATCAATTCATGGCCAATATATGTCAACTATCAAAGTTTAAAATCCATCAATCATCGAAGCCCATCTTCTTGATCACTTGAGCTCCTCCCTTATCAAGAAAATGACCATGACGCCTAACCACTATTTCCTGATGCCCATTAGTCCTTATGATAGCATATTAACATATTTTAATAATATTAATGAGGAATATTTAACTTATAGCTTATAAATTTTTAATAAATGCAATATTTTTAATTTTACTTAAAAATTTTATGATATCTTATTAGCACATCTGTATTTTTACATAAACAACCCATTTTTGGAGATCATTTGATGTTTTTTTAAATTTAAAATAATTATAAAACAAATTAGGGTTAATGAAATATGGTATACTTGGAGAAGTTAAGTTTAATTCACATTCTATTTGATTCATTTAAGTTTTCTACATATATTCCATATATTATAAAATATAATTTTTATTAAAAATGAAATTTTCATGATTTTTCATAGTATTAGATGACTCATCTGAAGCTTCGCTAAATAGTAAATGTTCGAGCCACTCTAGTTTGGACATAATGAGATCCTATTCTATCACAATAATGATTTGTTTCTTTAGCCATTAGAATAATATTTTTGGCGGATCTTTGGGATATTTTTTTTATAATAACTTTTTTAAGGGGGTTCCTTTTCTTATACCTTGAGTTATTAATAAAGCACAATATTGAAGGAGATGAGAATAAAATAATAGAGGGAAGTGATTATCACTTAAGCAAAAATTAAGAGAATATCTAGGTGTTCATGGAGTAAAATTCTCTTATGTTCCTTTCTTTTGGTAATATCTTCTTTAAATTTATTTAGGATTCTTTCTTGGTATTTTATATTGTATTTTACAATTTGATTTTACAAAGATTGTTTAAATTATTTGTTGGTGATAGCCTTATGTCATAACTAGTATTTCTCTCATTTAGAGGTTTGGGTTGGATTGCTTATGAACGAAAAATGTTTAGGTAATACTTTCCCTCTATGAGAATGTGTTGTTTATAAAGGTTTACCCTTTTATTCATATAGTGCTCAAATGATAATAGTCAGACCATGACAATAGTTGGCAATCATCATAAACATTGAATAAGGTAAAGCTCTCAAGTTTTTCAAATTTCTATGCTTTCTCCAAATTCAAGTTTAGGTTTCTTTTATATGTAAAACAAGGATCTATTTATATTATTTTGGGAGTAAATTTTGATCAATTCAGCCAAACTCTAGAACACTCAATCAAAGTAATTATAATTCATTTATTCAACATTTGAGGGCCTTAATGACCGCAGAATTGAACAATTTTAGACTTGTTGGATATGTTGCATCAAACTATTTGATTTGACTATAAGCATGTGAATTTTGGAGATCTTTTGATTCTTCAATAAAAGCCTCAAAATTTTTAAATTTACTTCAAATGCTTGACTTGGGCTCATTTGAACTTAAATTGGATTATTTTTTATGTCATTGGCTTTGTTTTATCAAGATACTTAGTTTGATTATAAGTTTGTTAAAATTGGAATGCAAATAAATGTGAATTTAATTATATAAGCCTTTAATGCAACTAGTGTATCAAGATTGTGCCGATCCAGTGAAAATTCTTGAAATGAATAATACATATTAATTTATCTCATTTTGTATATCTTATTTTCTATTTTTGTACACTTTTATGTATTTGATTTGAGTATTTTCTAATTTAATTATTCATTTTCTTATGCTTAATTGTGGGGATTTTAAGTCGGAATATTTTTTTAAAACAGTTTGTTGTGATATCCTAAACCAAATGGAATGATTGATTTAACTCAACCATTCATTATTTAACTTAATCATTCAATAATAACAACCAGAGCTACTAATACTTCAAAAATAAAAGCAACATAACCAAATTTCATTTCTTTGAAACATAATTACAATAATCTAGATCACAGAAGTTTCTACATCAACTAATTAAATGTTGAATTACAAAAATAGTTCCTTAGTAACTCCGATAAAAAAATTCAACCTCTACGCCTAATCTAATTAGTAAGACATTTATCTTTTCCTAAAATATTAAAAGAACAAAATGAACATATCTAGCTCATTATACTTCCTATCCTTACCTCTCACAGATATCAATAACCAAATGAAAATGAGTAATTGCAATATACATAAAAATGCAATAAGAAAGCATTTAAAAAAAAAAAAAAAAACCCACAAAGGGGCCTACGCGTTAAAATTAAATAAACGACTACACAGTCTATAATAGGAAACTACAGCTCACTAAAGCTCGCAAGAGCACAAAATACAATGAAAAAAAAACCTCCGAGCCGATTGTTCCTAAATCTTACAATTACAAAAATAGCTAAACACAAACAAGGTTAGCAAGACAACAGCACCCAAAAATAAAGGAATAGCAAGAGAAAATCAATGAATCCCGTCTTCCAAACAACATAGGGGAATGAAGCAAAATGCGAACTCAGTAGTTATTCAAGGCTTCCAGTGTCCAAGACGTCCTGCACGGACCCTCCAGTAAAATGTAGAAAGCGACCCAACGAACCAACCTGAAAATCCACATCTACGGTTGCCACCAGCAAAAACGACTGGGACGCGATCCCCGACCACATCATTGCTCTTAGCCTCACAATCCTCCAATCGAACAAAAAAGCCAAAAATTCCCGAGAAGTATCAGCAATAAGAATCGAATAAAAAATCATCTTCTACGACGACCTCTCCCCCAAAACTTCCCGCGAATATTAATCTTTGAATTACGGCTCAAAACAAACTCATGGTCGGAGTGTAAAGACTCAGAATCCGAATCAACATCCGACGAATCAATCAACCAATTATTTTGATTCCTAATCTCCAAACCAGAGGAATTACCCACACAGTTAGCCAACTCATGTGTCTCAACCTCACACACAGGCACCTCAACAAAATTGTTGGCATCCGGATTACATTCCTCACCATCCAGCGACGGCAACTCCTTCACAATCCCAATCGGAACCACAACACCAGACACAAAAACTTCAACACCACCATCCGAATCCTTTGAATTCACAACAACCAGAACAGGCGAGCCATCCGAACCATTCAACTCAACAGAAAGCACCCCCGGCACCAGCAGAATCGAAGGAGAATCCACACGGTCACAAACCGAGGACAAAAAAGGAATGGCATTAGGAGATAATAAGAAATCCTTCGCAGCCTCCGCTCGATTAACAGACTCAATAACACCATTTTGAGCAACAAAGGAAACATGATTTTAGGGTTTTAGAACATACTTAATGGTCTAACTTGTTAATCCACTTATACCAAAATCCCAAATGCCTCACATAATACTTGGCCTCATTGATTTACTTGTGCTTGACTTTCATATTTGATCATCAGAATTCATACAGAGTTTTAGAAATTCTAACATTCATTTCAAATTGCTACTTATATATACTTATTTCTTTAAGATAAGTACAATACAATGATTATAATGCTCATATACCAATGCCAGCTTACACCTCCAATTTCACTTATGTCTCTCTTTTTTCTCCCATGCCCCATATAACAAGTGGGACTAGAATCTCTCCCGACCCACATCTACCCTGAGCATATGGGACCAAAAGATTACATACAATTTTATATAACATATGACACTTTCTTCCTTCCAGTGGGGCTAGAATCCCTCCCGCATCTATTCTAAGTATATGGGGGAAGGATAAAAGATTTAGGGCTCTAATTGTCACATAACATAGAGTGCATTTTATTACATCTCAGAATATCTTCAATGCAATATTACATATATAGAAATGCAATGTAATACAATAAATCACTTTTTAATCCATAATTTACTATAAAATAGGGTAAATTAAAATCAGAGAAAGTATAACAGCCCAAACTCTTAACTATGAAGATATTGTTCGCTTTGGCCTAAGGGCCTTATGATTTTGCTCTGTTGCTGTAACTTTCTAGGAGGTCACCCATCCTAGTATTTCTCTAGGATGAGCACACTTAACTATGCAGTTTCTTAATGAAATTTTAACAATTATACCAAAAGGCACTTCAATGTTTAAGAGTGTAGCTTCTTTTACTTAAGAGATTTAACAATCTCCCCACTTAAGTAACTTGCATCAACATCATTATCTTTATCTCAGAATCATCTACTAAACATATATGATTCTAGATGTGGCCCCTACAAGTTCAAGTGGGGACTTCCACCACGTAGCACTTTGTTTCGTAGAGAGTTTAAAAGATGACTCTCATTGCAAAGTACTTTGTCATGTATGACACTTAGTTCACATCTTTCAGGTGTTGTATTGCTCTTATACCATTTGTAACAATCCAAACTCTTGACTATCAAAATATTATTCGTTTTGGCTTAAAGGTTTCATGATTTTATCTTATTTGTGTAACTTTCTAGGACGTCATCCATCCCAAAAATTCTCCAGGATGGCATGCTTAATTGTAGAGTTTTTTAATAAAATTTTAACCATCATATCAAAAGGCGCTTCAATATTTAAGAGTTTAACTTCTTTTTACTTAAGGAATTCCACGTACAAGAATTCATAAGTCTACCTTGCGCTCCACAATTTCCTTAGCTAGCTCGACAATCAAAACTCGAATGTTGGTCTCCAAATCTTCTCCCTCTTCTTCCCCTTTCTTCCTCTCTTCTCCCCCTTTCTTCCTCTCTTCTCTAGCAAGGTGGCTTGGGAATAGAATGGCCAAATGGTTTTGTAGATATTTAATATAATAATTCTACTATTTTGACTTAGCACCAAGGCGCTCACATTCCAAGTGCCACAATATTCGCATTCCTAGTGCCTTAAGAAATCTTCCAGTTGCTCCCAAAATATCATCAAATGACACATAGCATCGCAGCGAAATCACCTTGGCAACACAGTGCACACCCAAAACCTATTTTTATCCAAAAATCATATAGCTCAATGTCACGGCACTAACAACCTAAGTGTCATGATGCCCATAGGGCATTTTTCACACCTTGAAATTTCACACCCAAAACCTTGATTCATTCAAGTCTCGTTACACATTTTAAAACCTATAATTGCACATTACATTAAATATACATGAGTATTTAACTTAATTGACTTTAATTACATAAATTTCAGAACAGTAGGTATTACATTTATAGTGCTAGTGCACACATAACCTTCTCTCAATGTGCCTAGACTCCACACCTTCAAGCCTACCATGACCAACATCCTTAGGTTTGCCAAAGCCATCACCTTTAGGCTTATCACTCCTCGAACTTTAAGCATATCATTTTAGCCACCACTAATTCTCCACTATTTTTGAACCTTTTATAATCATCACTGCCATGCTTGACATTAGCACCTTTACTAAGATTTTTTGTTATAGTTGCCGTCTTTTTCTTCATCATCATCATCTCTAAATATATCATTGCTTTTGGATTCAACACGTTACTAGCAACCCAAGTCAATAACGCTATATATGTTTGTCGTTATCTCCCTGTTGACTGCCATTATTATCAACAGATTCATAATAATTTTGTCCCCACCATTATAAATTTAAGCTTGATATTTTTTTAATTATTTTTAAAGCTATTTTTTGTACTAAAATTTTTAAAAAAACTGTCTCAAATGAAACCTTAATCACTTTTAAAACATCATTATACCTACATATCTCCAGCTACTCAAACAGGGATGAACCTTCATAGTCAATTTATGTTAATAATGAAAGTTTAATTTTCTCATATAAAAAAACATGTAAATCTCATAATCTTTCGTACTTAGTTTGCAAGAATTTTTAGTAGCGCGCACAAATTTGGTTCAATATTATTAAGATAATTGTGTTATTAAGTTTTTTATTTATAAAAAATTTGCTTTTTAATATTTTTAATTTTAAAACTGACAAGTTTCTTCTGGAAGATGATGCACTTGATCTAAATTAGACTTAGGCTTCGTTTGAGACGGCTTTTTTATTGCTTTGTAAAACGGAGTTCTAGTACAAAAATAAAAAAATTTGTATTAAAACTCCGTTTTAAAAAGTAATAAAAAAGCCGTCCCAAACGAACCCTTAGTCTTCATTTAGGATTGATTTTTTAAAAGAAATTTATTACCAAGAATTTTTGAGCTAAAAAATTTTATACTAAAAAGCTGCTTTAAAAAGCAATAAGAAAGTTATCCTAAACATAGCCTTAATCAATTTAATCTTAGGCTTCGTTTGGTATAGCTTTAGGCCGCAGCTTTTTTCTTGCTTTTAAGAGATTTTTTAATAAAAAAATAGCTTTTAAAAACAGCAAAAAAAGCCATCCCAATTGAAGTCTTAGGCTATTTGGGATCGCTTTTTTGCTGCTTTAGCTTTTTAGTACAAAATCTTTTAGTTTAAGAAATTTGTGTACTAAAAAATTATTTTAAAAAAAATTTAAAAAATCATCCCAAATGAAGCCTTAGTCAAGCTAGGATGGACAATTTCATTCAATAAACTATTGGAATGCATTGTTTTTTTTTTTTAAATCTTAAGGTGACCTACAATCAAAGTTCTTGAATATTTTACTATGAATTCAACATCCTAACTCTTTTACAATTTAGAGTTAAGAGTTGTTGAAACTTTGAACCTATTCATTCTGACTAATGAGACTCTTCTAGAAGTCTAAGAAATCATTTCATGATTGTTGCGGGCTAGTATATACGTGGCGATAGAGTTAGAATATTATGTCTTAGCGTTGCACGGATATATAATTCACACACAGAGAACACAAGGTTTTTACATGGAAAGCCCTGGAAAAATGAAAAAATCACGGGTACTAAAACTTGAGTTGGTTACAATGGGCTGACTTTCCTCCAAGGGTGATCAGATTACAAGTATCAACTGTACGTCAAAAATTCGAGTGTCTGGTGATGGTTCGGCAGAACTTTGGGTCTCAGGTGGTGGTCTGGCAGAACTCCAGGCCTTAGGTGGTTGTCTGGCAAAACTCCAGGAGTCAGGTGGTGGCATGGCAGAGCACAGGGTGTCAGGTGGTGATCCGGCGGAACACAGAACGTCAGGTGGTGGTCCGGCATAGCACAGGGCTTCAGGTGGTGGTCCGGCGAGCACATGGTGTCAGGTGGTGGTCTGGAGGAGCAAAGGGCATCAGGTGGTGGTCCGGTGGAATATAGGGCATCAGATGGTGGTCTAGCGACGGCGAGGGCATCAGGTGGTGGTCCGACGAAGGCGAGGGCCTCAAGTGGTGGTCCGGTGAAGGCGAGGTCAAGCGGTGGTCCGGAGAAGGCGAGGGCCTCAAATGATGGTCTGACGGAGCAATGACGTCCGGTGGTGGTCCGGCGAAACTCAGGCGGTGGTCGAGGAGGAGCTTCTTCATTCTCTTCCTTCTCTTCTCTTCTTCTCTTCTTGCTTGGATATTCTTTCAAGAGAAATGAGGGTCTATTTATACATTTCTGGATTGGTATGGCCCGTAAATAGATGAAAGTTCAAGGGTAAATGAGGAGTGGTTGAATGGACGGCCGATGTTGAATCCCTTGATTATGGACCGTTTGATAGACATTTGAATGTCTTAGTGATGTCAGATTTTGGTGATCTTGGCTCGTTTGATTTGTCTCGTCAAACCACTCAATTCGACTATAAGCACGTTATGTTTGGAAACCGTTTGGTAATTCAAATTGTGGTTTAAACCTTCCAATAATGCTTCTAACCCTTGATTTGGACCCGTTTGGGCTCAGATTGGGTTGGATTTGGTGTCGTTCGGTTTGTATTCTCAAGACGCTCAGTTCGATTATAAGTTTGCTGAAATCGGAGCTCGGATATTCCCAATTTTAATTTTGGAAGTTTCCAACTTGATTTTTGCATCGAGATTCGTGTCTGATCAAGATAATTTTTTGATGACATATCAATGACTAATTATATCTTAAATTTGTAGGTTCAATCTATGTTTTTAATTGATTGGATTTATATCTTAGTTGTGGTAATAAAAATTTTATCAATCAAAATCATGAGCAACTCGATAGCAAAACTATAAGTTAAGATATTTTCACAAAAAAAAAAAATTAAAAAAATTGTGGGTTTGTTTTGGTTGAAGTAAGGAGTTTAAAGTAATTTAATAGAGAGGTTTTACAAATATTGATATTTGATATGAGGTAAAATATTGGTATATTTGAAATTCATCCTCTAGTTTAATTTTGATGTATTTATAATGCATTAGATTAGGGCTTCATTTGTGATAGCTTTCTTATTACTTTTCAAAACAATTTTTTAATACAAAGTTTTTAGTTTAAATTTTTTTTTTCTAAAAAACTGCTTTAAGAAGTATTAAGAAAGTCATCTCAAACGAAGTCTAACGTACTCAATTTTTTAAACGCATTATAAATTCTTCATCATTACCACTGCAAGATGCTACCATTGCCACTGCTGCCACCCATTGTTTTGGCACCAGACATCACCACAACTGGTGTTGGCCACCTCCATGATCATCAACATAACTCATCGTTGCCATCTGCTGACCAATGGACACTACCATTATTGTGTTTTTCTTTGCATTCATTTTAATTTAAGCCAAATAAATGAAAAAGTGAACATATATATATATATATATATATATTATCCTCGTCCTAACAACTTTAAGTATTTCAAATATATTGTATTTTTTAAATTATATTTTATTTTACTCATTATTTCTTTTATCATGCAAAACAAATAGTTTCAGAATGAACTTATTGAAAATTAAAAAAAATAAATAAATTTCTGCAATTTATAAAACAGAAAAAAAGAAAGATGGTTCAGCTTTTAACAATTCTAATATGGATCCTTTATTAAATTTAGGTTTTGTTTGCAACAACTTTTTTACTAATTTTTAATGCGCATTTTTATTATAATTTTGTTTAGAAAAAAGGAATTTTTTGTACTAATTTTTTTAAAAAATAATAATAAGAAAGATGACAGCGTTTGAAGTTTGAACACTAATTTTTTTGTTGCTTTTGATAAATTTTTTAACTAAAAATCTGCTATAGAAAGTATTTTCCAAAAAAAAAAAAAAACTATAGAAAGTCAGTAAGAAAGCTATCAGCCTTAACCTTAATCATCACATCTTTTATTGTTTCTGGCACAATGACAAATCAAAGTACAGGCAGCAGGCATGTCTCACTATCACTATTATTGTAGGGCAATAATAATTCTTAAGCATTTGTTTTTAAAGATAATAATGTTTATTCGCACTTCGCTAAAAATTTTATAAATATGTTTCTTAAGCTTTTATGTTTTAATTAAAATTTTCATCTTCTTCAATAATTTTGAGCTTGCTGCAAATACAATTTGGTAGGTCATTGGAAAATCAATATATTTAAAAAAAATTGAAATGAATCTGTCAGAACTAAATTTACCACCAAAATATTTCAGCTATTCCAACTTGTTTGGATTTTTTTTTGATAAAACTCCACGAAGGAGGCCTACGAGTTAATTAAAAAGCAAAATTATAAGTCTTTAATGACTCCAAAGCTCACTAAAAAAATGCAATATTTAAATCAAAACCTAAAAGCCTCAGAATCAACCTAATTATAAAAACCAAATAACAAAATAAAAGAAAACAAGTCAAAAAACTAAAATAAACTAGCAAACAAAAGAGGTCCCAAAAGAGAACAAAGTCCAACGGAAGACCAGGCACGGGCAACCTGCAAAGAACCTTGAGAACGAGACTCCAAACTAAGCATCAACCCGAACTGCAACAACACAATTAGCTAGCAGCAGACCTGTATGAGGAAACGGACTAACCCACGATAGGGAAGGAAATAAATAAAAACCAAAGCCAAAACCCAAAGCCACTACAAGTAACTCAATAACAATCTAGGAAAGGTCCAACGTCACAACAAGCCATCCACAACAAGCAAGAATCAGGCGCAACCAATAGAGCAAAAAAGAAAACCCCAGAGCCCATAGAACCAAACTGAAGCAGATACAAGCCGCACAGAATAGGAACAACAGAATCCAATAAAGGACACAAGCCAACCGAAGAATTAATTCTTTTTAGGTTTCTTTTTGTTTTTCCGTCTACTACGATTCCCACCACCAAGCTTGAGATCATCATCATTGATATGAATCACCTTCAAACTATACAAATCATCCATTGGCTCAACCATATCCTTCCCATCACCACGACAACATGGGCGGAAGTCGGAACCACATTGCCCCCCCCCCCCCCCCCCCCCCTCTCAAAAAAAAAATTTATAGGAGAGTACCCTCCTAAAAATTTACTTTTGCCCCCCTAAGAAAATCTTTTGTCTTAATTTGCCCAATATTCTTTCCAAAAGCATTTTTGTACTAATCCTAATGATGGAAAGTTTTAATCTACTGCTAATCATAAATACATATCCTAAAATATCTATGTATTTCTTTAAATTTAGTACTTATATTTTATTTCATACTTTTATGACAATTTTATTACACAATTTTTTCTCTTCATTTTTCTTGCTTAACTTTTTTAAAAAACTTTTTGTAATATATATTATTTTTTTATTGAATTTGCACCCCCCCCCCCCCCCCTCAAAATTGAAGCTGGTTCTGCCATGGGCGGAACCATATGCAAGTCGGGGGGCAATTGCCCCACTTCAAAAAAAATATATATATATTATAAGAGAGTATTTTTTTTTGCCCCTCCTAAAAATTACTTTTGCCCACCTAAAAAAATATTTTGCCTTAATTTTCCAAATATTCTTTCCAAACGCGACACCCCCCCCCCCCCCCCTAAAAGCATTTTTGTACTATTCCTAATGATGGAAAGTTTTAATCTACTGCTAATCATAAATACATACCCTAAAATATCTATGTATTTCTTCAAATTTAGTTATAATATTTTATTTCATACTTTTATGACAATTTTATTACACAATTTTTTTTCTTCATTTTTCTTGCTTAACTTTTTTAAACAATTTTTTGTATATATATATAATTCCCCCCCCCCCCCCCAAAATTGAAGCCAATTCCGCCCCTGCACGACTAGCCAAAGAAGAACAATCATCCAGCCATTTTAAATGATCCACAACATTATCCTTCAAATTTAAAGCTAAATGAGAATTCAGATCATCCTTCGAAATAATAGAGAGACACATCAATAACATCCTCTAGATTGACCACATTGGTAATAGTCGTCACCCCTTGGGCACCCATAGCAGAATCACCAGAAAACATTTCCAAATCACTAGAGGAACCATTTTAATCAAACCTTTTAGTACCACACAAAACCACAGTGTCTACGTGTAAATTATCCACACATTGAGCATTATCCTTAAAATCATCCACAACTTTATTAGGGGGAACAACAAGTTGGTGATCACAATCAAGAGATAAAACTGGGCTACCACCCAAACTAGAACAATCCCCTTTACCCATAGAGGAACCACAATGAGATTAAGTCAAGTTAACCATGTGAACAAGCACATCATTGCCAACCAACTCATTATTGATACAATCAGTATTCACAGCATCAGAAACAACACCAATCTTACTAGGAGAAGAGTTAGGAATTGCCAAAATAATAGGCCCAACAGAATACAAAGGCTAAGAATCCAAATTATCCACAGTTAAACCAACATCATTAATAGGAGGGAGCAAAGCGTTATTATTCGTAGTGGCTGGTTGAATAGCAATGTCATTCCTTCCTAAAACTTTGTGAGAAACCCTATCTAAATGAGGATGCAGGACATAACAATTAGATTTATTATGCCTCAAAGATCACTATAGAAAAATAGTTCATTTTCGATGAAAATAAATTCATCACAAATTTTGAAGGCTTTTCTAGCGGATCACCGATAGAACATTTCCAGCGAATTTTTCGACGGATTTCCAATGGATTTTTTTATTCATTTTCTAACAGAATTTCAGACCAAAATTATTTTTTTTCTAAAAATGACTATAATAAATATTTATAAATAATTATTTTGTTAAATTAAGTTAAATAATTTAATAACTTATTATAAAAAAATTAAGTTAAATAATTAAACTAAGTAAATAATAATTAATAATTCATTATTTAATTAAATATCATTAAATAAATAAATAAATAAATACATATTTAATTAAATTAATAAATCATTGATAAAAAATAAATTTATTAAATTAAATTAAATTAATTAAATTGATATGCAGTTCTAGTTTAAATAAAATAAAAAAACCAAAGAAATCTACATTTTCTTGGTGGCACGTTGGTTAGGGCTTTGATGACGGGTTGGCGGAGGTTCGAATCACGTCGTAGGTGGGCTGATGTGCGAGTCGGTGGGCGCACGGGCAGGCTTGCCTGGGTCTGATGGATGGGCCAGCTTAGCGGGCGTGTGCATCAGTTAGGGCGGGCTAGAAGCAGGTTGAGCTACGTCCCTGCTTGTGCGGGGCGGGCTGGTGCAGTCGCATGGTTAGGTCGGATTTTTTTCATTTTTTATATTTTTTTTCTTTTTCATTTCTGGAGAAAAATAGTTCGCTGGAAATTATACTCGCTGAATAATTCCATCAGAAATATTTTTTAGGCATATTTTGCGTCGGAATAACTTTTTTGACGCGTGTTTTATTAATGAACAAAAATTCACCGGAAATACTGATTTACGATGGATTTTGGGCATTTCCCGACGGATTTTGGCTGTCAATAACACGTGATTTTCTTGTAGTGGATTTGCAGTGATCACGAAATGGAAGAAATTCCTCCATAACAACCGGTTGAACATAACCTAAAGTATCCAACTCTATCCAAACAGCCTCAGGATAATTTTTGGAGATATCCAATTCAACAAGCACCCTAGCAACATATGGTCGTGAACTAATGGCAGTGGCACTATCGGTTTTCAAAGAGCGACCAAAAATTGAACCAAAAACATGAAGAATGTGTGAGGAAACAGATGTGGCCTAAGGTTAGTAAACGAGACCTAAATAGGAATGATCGAAGATTCGACAGTTAAATCCAAAAATAGAGGCCATTTAACTAATTTCTTATAACAATTTGAAACGAAATAAGAACGATGAAAAAACATATAACTATAATCCAAATCATTCAACAGCTTTATAAGAACATGCATAGAATCCAAGATAATAATATAGCATTCACCGATCAATTTGAGGTTAAAGAAGAACTTGCGAATCAACTCAAGTTTGGGTCTGCGAAAGGGAAATTTGCCTACCAATGCAAAATCTAAATGCTTCGCAAGAGCAAAGTTTTAGCCTCAGAGATCCATAATGATGGAAGCCCCTGATTCCTAGAAATTCCAAGGTCAAGAAACTCACTTGATAGGTAGGCACCAGACAAGGCATCCAAAAAAGAACGACAGTTCTTTTTCCTAGAGAGAAAGCCAGGATCGGTCAATCGATTTTCCGCCATTCTAGTCGATAGACGACCGGAGGTGGCACAATTGAATTAATAGAACCCGTAGAAAGAGAAAGAGAAGAAGAAAAAATATCGGAATATGGAATCCAGGGGAGCCATGGAGATCGCAGATAGTGCTGGGGCAAAAATCATAGCAGAGAACGTGAGGAAGCATGTGCCATATTATCTTATTATTTTTTTTTTCCGCAAACTAAAAATCCATTTCAAAAAAAAAAAAAAAAAACAATAGAAGACCCCTAACAGGGCCACATCCATAGGAATACAATCAACGAAAAAGAATAAAATAACAGCACATGAACAAAATTAGAGTTGGATAACCAAAAAAGACAAATAGCAGACTCAGACCAACACCTAGTTGCCAGGGAGGGGCCATCCAAGGAGGTCAGACAAAACATCCAAACTAAGAAGCAGAAAACCGAACCACCAAGGTTGCCAACCAACCCTGGACATTCAAGGCGCACCAGCAGAGCTGCTTCCTCATTGTTCATACAAAAAAAAACCAGCATCGCAACCAACGAATCGTAAAGTAGAAAGTTGCACACTTCCAATAAAAGAAATAGGAGAGTCATTACTTATTGGGTTTACGTTTACGAAGCCTCCCAGAATTATCAAGCGAACCCATTTCCAAGTTACTAGCAATAAAATCTTCCCTACTATCCACCGCCATGTCATCATACAACCAATCACATTGCCACCAAATAGAATTTCTATTAACACAAGGTAATAAATTAGCATTTGAAATGACAGAAACAGACACATCCACAGTTGCTTCACAACACCTGCCTCCTCGACAACATCCAAAACTCTATCACCACTATCAGCTAAAGAAGCTGAATGTTCACCAGAAAATTCCAAACCACCAATAGGACTATCAATAAGATTAACAGAACAATTTATATTATTCACAGACACAATAGCATGGGGAACATCGGGAGAAACAACACCCACCACCTCACAAGAAACCACCAAATCCACAGAACTACGGGCAGTAGGGGAGAGTTCGGGGTTAGAAACACCCACATCACTGGCATTAATAAACTGGGTAGGAAAAACCAACATAGCATTCGAATCAATCAAAACAACAGGAGAAAGAGGAGTCACAAGAGAAACCTCAACACCCTGAGCCCCAAAACCCACCGGAGCCAAAGACTGGCCCATAGGCTCAGTAATAACTAAACCATCTCGAATAGATATAGGTTGATTTTGATTTAGGATCTGTAAAAATTTTCATTCTTTTAGTTTGAATTTAGTTTTCTTAAATGTGAAGAGAATATTTTATGAATTAGTGTAATTTTAAAGTTGAGAAATATGTTGGAGTGGGCTATAGTAAGTTTTTATTTTTTATTTTGAAATTTAGATAAGCATTATATAGAACAAATTTAATGATATACTTTTTGACATTTACTCTCCTAATCTAAAAATTTTGAAGTGTTTGTTCAAGTAATATTTTGGTGAATTAGATAGAATACTACATGATATTACTTGAATGAAACTCTTTTGATCCTATGAATATGTGTAAAATGTCATTGTAGAATGTAATTGTAATATCGAACGACATGCTGGAATGAAACTCTCTGCATCCTACAAATACATGCAGGAGGTTATTTCAGAATGTAATTGCAATGTCAAATGACATGCTAGAATGAAACCCTTTGTGTCCTACAAATGCATGTAGGAGGTCATTTTAGAATGTCAAATATCATATTGGAATGCTCGCATATTATAGGATGCATATAAATACGCATTTTAATGCATGAGAAGGATGCTTTATATTTTTAGAGGTAGCTAGCTATGCATGTAGTTATTGTTGACAAGTATGCTGGTTTCAATGGATGTGCTTTGGAAGATCAATGCATATATAGTCTAGTGGTTTGAATTACAATTATAAATTAATAAATTATATACATGCTATTGCTTGATGAAAATGATTTTAATCATGATTATCTTCAAGAGCACTTCTTATAGTGATATAGATGTGACCATATGTTAGCACTTTATATTGATATAGCTGTGTTATAAATGTTGTTATTATATTCAGTGGCATCAAAGTTTTTGTCTGTAGTATTTAGGGGTGCGAACGAGTCATGCCGACTTGCAAGCTAGTTTGAGCTCGACTCGTTAACGAGCTTTCGAGTTGAGCTTATTGAGTTAATTTTGAGCTACAGCTCGAGTAGAATTTTGAGCTCATTGGATTATCGAGTTCAAGTTCGATCCAGATGATGCTCAACTTGATTACTCATTGAGCGGCTCGAAAGGCAGAAGGAAATTTGATGAAGCATGGAAGGTGGTCAGGGTCTACACGTGCAAACTACATAAGGCGAAGCAACGAAGTCCGTGCGAGCTGCTGAAGGCAAAGCGGTAAAGAGCATGAGAATCGAGGAAGGCGAATTGGCGTATGCGCGTGCGAATCATCTTCATGAACTGGTTTGTGCCCTCGAACCACAAAATCAAGCCACTCGACTAGCTCTTTTTCAGTGACACAAGCCGAGCTCGAGCTCGTCTTTTGAGCTCGACTCAAGTTCGAGCTCGGGATTTAGCTCGAGAGTCGAGCTCGAGTTAGGCATGACTTGAGTTCGACTCAACTCGTTTGCTCCCCTAGTAGTATTATATAATTGGGATAGTATTAAACATGTTATTATACAATATTATAACTATTTTTATTTAATAAAACACTTCTTATTAAAATTTTATCACATAATCTATTTACCTTATTATGTTCTAGCTGTTGTGATTACATTTAACTGTATTATACTTTATTGTTTATTAAGTTTGAACGTTGAACGAAAACTTATTTGAACTTCTTTCGATTAATTTACTAATTTTTTGATTAATTTACTAATTTTTATTTCATATGGTCTCAATCTTGATCAAGATATATATGTTTAAACCTTACTCAAATATTATTCAAAATATTTTGTCTTGATAGACTTAAAAGGAAGTCCGCAGTCTTGAGCAGGGCTATTTTTTTCAATGGAAATAGTCGGGCATATTTCCTCAAGATATAAAATAATTGGTATATTTCTTTAATTTTGAACATTATTACATATATAAACATAAATTTGCATTTCTTATTATAATTTATATAATAATATGACTTTAATTAAATATTAATATGATATATATAGTTCATAATAAAATCACACATACTTCATAATTTCAACCATTTTTAATTTTATTTCAAAAGTATTAAAATACATATAACACGAACTTAGATATTTTAAACTTAATTAATTTATTTTCTGGGAGAATATTACATTATTCAAAAATTGTTAAAATAATTTAGCCATTAAATAAATATCAATAAACTAATAATTCCTCTTTGCAATATATTTTTATTTCCAAATGATTCACATATCACTCTCAATTCCGTTTTTCATAATTATAGTATATTTTAAATGCATAATATAATATATCATTTTAATTAAAAAAAATTATTGATGGCATATATTTAGGAAACTTTGTTTTTATTAGTATAATTTGAAGGGTTCGGCTTCCAAACTTTGTCGGGTAACTTATTATGATGTGTAGTATTCCAAATATTTGGGTGAAGACAGCCGAGTAGGTTGGAGTTATAAAGACTTAAATTCTTCGGTTTTGTTTTATATGAAAAATATCTGACCGACTATGTGTGCATTTCTTTCATAATTTCTTAAATATTGACAGGCATTGAAAATCATATTCCTCAGACACGAATTTCAGGGTGCATTTGAACTAAAAAAATTTTAAATTAAATTGGGGACCATCCAAATTCCGATTTATGTAAACTTATAGTCAAATTGTACGTCTCACGGCTCGTGCTGTGGCAAAGCAGTTAAGGGCCATGTAGTTCTGTATTCGAGTCGCTCAACCTGCCCAAAAAAATTGTATGTCTCGATGAGACGGACCCAATGATAAAAAATAATCTAATCCGAACCTGAATGATTCCAAATCAAGGGCCTAAGTGTACCTAAAAACTTTCAAGACATTAATGCATGGGTTATGCCAATAATCTTTGTATTAGGCATGTTTAAAGTCAAATCGAGCATCTCAATGAGATGAATCCCACGAGGTCAAGATTGGTTAGTTCCAACAACATTAAAGCACTTAAATGTTGAACAAATACTCTATGATTGAGAGAATTAATATGCGTCGTCGAGGACTGTTTTGGATTTTCTTCATATTTACAAACGCGAGAGTCTAAAAAATTTATAAATATAATCACAGTCACATGACTATAATCCTCGAACTACCATTGGCCGACTACAGTCCTCAAACCACTGCTGTCGGATTATGGTCCTCAAACCACCGTCACCAAACAATGATCTTTGGACCATTATTTCCTGCTTATGGTCCTCTGACCATCATTGTTTGGCAATGGTCTTTTGAACATGGTCTCTTGACTACATGCCTTCAACCTTTTTTGCATGCCAACTATAGTCCGTAGACCCCATGTAACACCTGTATGTTCAACATCTGGATCGACCTATTCTAAACTGATTGGAAAAAACTGCAAGAGGATTTGGGAAGAAAAAAATATAAATTTTTAGTCGTTTTTGGTCGTCAACCCAATTCTGAATGTTGTTCAGATCGAGGTAGGTCACCCTAAGCTTATCTCACTTTTCAAAAAATACTAAGTTTTTTTTTATCTAATTTTATGATCAAATTAATGTTTTCATTAGCAAAAAATATGGATAACTTTTGCACTGGTAAAACTTTCATCGCATTACTTTTTATTTGTTATAAAGATTACGATTATGCACATTTTGAATATTTTCTGAAAATTTTATAATAGGGGTTTTAAAATTTGTTGGATTTTAATTGAATAAAAAATTATCTAGACAATGAAAAATAGTGTTGTAGTACGATAAAGTCTTAAAACATTAATCTATATAATCCCTGATAATTTAGTTATTTTATGAAAATATGTATTTTTGTCTAGTAGAATTTTTTGTTGTCTATCATTATAGAAAGCTATGTAATTTTCACGCATGTTAAATTACTCTTTAACTATTATAATGTGATGATATATGCATATGTGATTAAATTATATCTGTAGGGAGCCATAATAGGTTTGAATCCTCTGAGATTATGCTTGTGTCAGGGAATAACTAAGAGTTATAATATGTCATAATTCTTTGAGATTCTATCTAGGAAAGTGATATGTGATATGTTCTGGTGCTATAAGCTCAAAATGGAGTCATAAGTGGTCATAATTCTTTGATATTTTTTATGGATCCAAGAAATATGACAGGAAACCAATGATAAATGCAGCTCAACTGATAGCCTGTATTAGCATTTTAACGTAAAATGTCTGCTTGCAAATGATAATGCTCCATGTAAAACATCCACCAATAGTGATGATAATAGATATGCTGTAGGAATGATGAGTTCCTTGTGAACATTGATATGTAGGAAGCATAGTATTCACGAGCAAGTACTGAAGATTATAATAAATACAAAAAAACTATAACAACTACAATAGCCTAAGAACTGCTGTAGAAGACCATTGTAGTTAAAAACTATGCTAACAAGAAGCATATTTATCTTGTGTTGGAGCTAAGGATTTTGTTGATTAAGTACAACTAAGTCCTCCAATTAATAAGTTCAAAAATTCTATTAGTGGGAGCAGAGACGAAGGCATCCTAGTATAAAGAGGAAGCCCGTTGATATAGATCCTAATTGTGGCACTAAGTATACAAAATTGATGGTTATGTGCAGTCAAAGAATGAGCAGTTGAAGAAAATCTCTTGTTCTATAATCTCTTTAGAAATACTAAGGCTTCTAGAAAAATATTACACTATTTGAATGAAGATTCGAAGATCAAGCCTCACAACCTAATATCCTACATGTGCATCATAAATGCATGAAATGAGCTCCTTGAGCACATTATCTTGGTGGGAATATTTGAAACATTTAAGGCTAAACTTCGCATTCTTCCAAGGTTAAATGTGGTTACTATAGATTGAAGAGAGATGCGCTTGGTTTCCATGTCAAGGACTTTGGAGAAACTTCCACATCCTATATGCATATCAGATACTAAAATGTCGTTGGGATGTTAAAAACTATCTTGTGCTTTGCCCTATTTATGCTTCAAAGAAACTACTTTATGACGAAGAAGATATAAATAAGTCTAATAGCACATCATCCGTGCTTTTGGTCTCATCAGATCATGATACCTCAACTATAACAAAATGACCTCATGCAATTTGGATGTCCCATCTATTCTAAGCAAACGATTGGATGATTAGTGGATATGATCTCTTGAAGATCGCAAAGATGGAGCTTGCATCAAAACAATGAAGTATCTCGTGGCTATTCTGGATGAAACATGATAATTCACCTGTAAGAAAAAGGAGGGAATTGATAATAAAAACCACCGACCACTGAAGCCCAACGCCGCGCCACTAGATCTGCAACACTTGTACAAGAAGACCAAATACATCTACAAGCTTCCAAATATAATATTGTGCATATTCAAATGATAAATGCCCGCATAATTAATTAGTGCAAAATGTTTTAAAATGTCCCTGTACATGCATCACAATAGGCATAATAATTCATGTGAACATATCATTTAACATCACAAGATGTATTATATTATAATAGTGCATCACATTTACATACCAACATACTTCACCTACATAGAGTCGAAACAACATGCAGAATGCATTATAACAAATTGTCATTTAGTATACATGATGTATAGTGCGCATACACACCATAGCATACAAAATGCATTACACATGCATGCTATTCAACATACAAAGTGTATTGCGCAATAGCAACGTACTTTGGTGGTATGTAGATATATTAGGCATTACTTGCAAGCATCAAATTGTTATGCAAATATATCATACAGGAAAATCGATGACTTATAGATACATTATGTATGCATGTTATGTAAATGTACTATACGTTATGTTAATGCAACATGCCACCAGATCTGTGACATTCATATAAGCGGACAAAAGGCGTCAATAAAGCTCCAAATAAAGTCATGCATACTTGTCAGCAATAACTACATGCATAACTAACTATCTCTAAAAATGCAAAATAGCCCTCTCATGCATTACAATGCATATTCATATACATCCTATAATATGCATGCATTTATGATATGCAAAGTGCTTCATTACAGCATGTCATTGGACATTATAATTACATTCTAAAATAACCTCTTACATACATTTGTAGGAAGCATAGGATTTCATTCCAGTATGTCATTCAAAATTATAATTACATTCTAAAACGACCTCATGCATGCAGTTATAGGATATAGAGGATTTCATTCCAACATGTCATTTGACATTACAATTACATTCTAAAATGATCTTATGTACGTATTCATAGGATGTAGATGATTTCATTCAAGTAATATTCTATATACATTTGAAAAATATTACACACTGTAACAACATAGTACACAAATGTAAAATGCAAAATACATTAACTGATATACATGATACATGCAAATGCATCGCATACACACATTGTATATGCATAATAATCATATAAATACATCATACAAAATACATGTAAAGACACATACCCGTATGGGCCCCAACGAGCATGTCGGAGGTACATATATGATGTTTAAGGATGCTGCATAGGTTAAGAAATAAATTTAGATACAAACCTGATTCTCAATTAATAAATTGATAGAGTTAATAAGGTTCTATCAACTAAAATATAACAACCCATTAAAAACCTAATAATGATTATGTTAACAAAAAATTTCAATTGCAAACAACAACAAATATTTTTAATGTCTCCTAAATGCCCATAAAAATTCAAAATAAAAAATCAGAACATAAGATATTTAAAGTTAAAATTAATGATCAAACACATAAAACAAAAAAAATATATCCATTCACCCTCCATAACTATTAGCCGATGTGGATAAATTTAAAAATTACTTGATCTCATAGAGATCTAATGATTGGTCAAGAATATCACTACGATTCATTCTCAATATGTCTCTTGCCTGTAAGGACGTGGCACATGTCCTCTGACCAACGATTTCATCGCCAAATGGCAATATATTGATGGTTTTTCCTCTAAATGATACCACAGGTAAATGGTTATGATCGGGACCCTCTGACCAGGTGATTTTGCTGCCAAAAAGCACCACTAAATTACGGTCATGGTTAGAGGCCTTATGTTCTCCAACAGATTCAAATCATTGAGCAATGAATCAATAGAATATGATTGATAGAGTACAAAGCCCTCTGTTAGCTAAGGTGGATTCAAATTTGTCCCTTTAGACAAATATTCACCCAAGGTCTACAAGATTTTCTTGGATAAAATAACTAATGTCTACTGACATGGATCCTTTTGTCAGGTTGGGTCGACTACCTCCTTTGACTAAGTAGATCAGGGACCACGATAGTCCGGGACAACAGAACCATGAGATCTTGATCGGGCTCATCACCATTCCCTCACCATCTGCTTTAAGTATAAGGTGGTGAAATTTCTAATTTTAAATGTTAAATTCCTAAATACCTAAATCATGCTACTCTATACGGTAAATACTTCATATATGTTTGACGAATAGCCTTAATCAAAAGTTCTCTCTCATTATCGGGAGGGGTAATTAACTATAGGGACTTGCACCTATAGGAAACCAAAAATCAGATCTTGAAGTCCTCACAAAATAAGGGTGAAATCTCTTTTGAAAGTTCGCCTTGAAACCTGTTAAAACTCTTCTCGACAACCCTAAACTAAAGAAGAAAGAAAGGGGTCTGTGGAAAGGTTGGGGCATGCATTTTCTAAGCTCACAATAATCAAACAACTGAAGTTAAAAGACGGAGTTGGATTTTAGTATTCAAACAACGCTTTTCAAATAATGGAAGCTAAGCGATGGTGGTGATGCTTGCTGATGGTGTTCATGAGTGGCTATATTCAAGCAAGACGATAGAATTCTTTAAATCTCTTAATCCCCAAACTTTAGAAAACACAATCTTATTTATAGTTCTTTTTAGTGGGGTATTTTAATAACATTGGCAACTTCAAATCTCTCATATCCTTAAAAAAAAAAAAAATCTCTCATATCCTTGTATCATTTCTTTTCAGCCTTTAAGTGACTTGATGATGTCAAAATTAAATAATTTTGTGCTTGTTAGATTCATCTCATTGAGACACTCAATTTGATTATAAGCATGTCATATTTGAATATCATTTTTTCCTCTAATTAATGTCCTAAAGTTTCTAATTGTGTTTCAAAAGTACTTGATTTTAGCTCATTTAAACTCGAATAGGATCACTAGTGATGCCTATGGATTTTTCTTGTTGAAGCACTTATTTTGATTATAAACATACTAAAATTAAAGTTTGAATGATCTTTAATTTAATTTCAAAAATTCTAATTCAAATATATAAAAAAAAATTAATATCCGATCAAATCAATTATTTGTGAATCATATCAATTAATATAATTATTTTTATACGACACATATTATCTTATGAAAAGAAAAAATTATAATGTTTAAAAAACATCTTATTATAATTTAATTAAATTTAATTATAATTTTTTTTCCTCGTATGCTCTTTCTTTAAAACTTTATTCCTCCATCATTGCGCATCTCTAGTTCCAATTCCAACATTCCGTTAGGCCTTTGTGGGCCCAAATTAAATTCTCTTTAGTCGTCCTCTGAAACGGAAAGCATCACAAAAGTAAAAGAAATAGGTTCTTTAATTTATTTATTTATTTATTTTCGATTTTAACGATTATTTTTTATCACTAAAATCCACAATTAAAACCCTCATAGCACTAAAGTATTAACCTTCTTTCCAAAAAAAGAATCTTACTCCCCTGAGCTTCCTTTAATAAACTTCCCGAAGTAGCACGTGCCATCAACTGATCTCACACGTACGTTCAATTCACCCACGTGATGCATATCAACGGCTGAGATGAATCAGATGGGATCGTCCCTATCGCTATAAAGCTTGTGGTGGACAAGCACGTGGTAGATTAGGTAGTCGGCTCCAGCTGAACGGGCATGGAATGGGTTGCGCCTAATAGTTAGGCAACGGTCACAAGATACATAATTACAAGACATTGGGACTCTTCCATTGTTGATGATGATGCACTGAAATAGGCAGCACAAGAAAGAAGGCATTCGGTACGCCACATTTGCTATGGTTGGCAACTTGGTTTTGGTTGAGTTGGGGTAGGGGACAATGAGAGATGCCTCCACGTGCATGCCCATCCAATATGGTGTGGTTAGACAGCGGTGCGTGACGGAGTTTGTGTTTTACGTCGTCATAATAATTGTCGTCTTTGTTTTCTCGTTATTGTTAGAACAAAACCTTATGCTTCGTTTAGAACAATTTTCTTACTATTTTCTACACAACAGTTTTGTATAAAGAATTCTTGAAACCTGTGAAAAAGTAGTGCTCAAAAGCTATCCCAAACGAAACCTCAGAGAAAGAAGTCGAGCTGATTATTTTAATGAGGTATGATTTAGTATGATGGGTAGAAATTTGAATTAAGGTTATGCTTTGGAATTGAAATGCTCAATTAACACTGTTATTATCGGAATCTCAAGCTTTGGATGAGAAAAGTGAAGTGTTACGTTAGGTAGTCGATAATCATCGTAAAACTAGCTTGTCAAATATTAATGATATGAATCATTACATACTTTGTGTTAATCTTAATAAATGTGAATTTTAAATATAATTTCTCTAAAAAAAATGATAAAATTTCATAAATAAGTTCATATGTTGACATGAGAGACCCCCATTTAATGAGTATGGTTATTTTAGCTCATTTAATAGCTTTAATGAAGGCTTCTTATAAAGGAAAAAATTACATTTTGGACAAAAAAAATAGACAAAGATGCAATATAAATCAAAATATTTTATAAGATAAATAATTAGCAAAGTAAGAAAATAGTTGTTTTATAAAAATGTTACAACTTATCTTGCAAATTATTGAAATCTAACTAGTAAAACAATTGGAACTGTATTACATTATGAACAAGATGTTGTATGGAATATATTGAGCTCATTTTTTATCTTTATTTCAACAAAGATAGAGTAAAACTTTTAGTGATGCTGTTACTTCATTAATTGATATGGCTGAAAGGTTACTAATTTTAGTCGCACTTTTGAGAGAAGTCACCAATAGTTTATGTACTTCAAAGGATTAAAATCATTAGAAGCAGTGCATATGGTCAGCAAAATAATGTGAATGTATTTTTGTTAAAGAGGCCGGTTGTAATTATTATCAGTTTAAATATTAAACTTGCTTGGTGTAATTATTACCATTTTAAATATTAAGATTGACTAAAAATCATAATTAAGTGAGGCATTAATTAGTTTTTTTTCCTTAATTTTTTTTCTTTTTCATCCATGTTTATGATTTGTATAACATGGATGAGAAAATTCCTTGATAAATTTAAGTTAGGATGAAATATATTTTCACCTGTTTACCAAACAAAATTTTCTATTTTGCACGACAAAGATTAAGATGATTTTTTTTTACAAGATAAAAAGTTTTCATGTAAAGAAAGAATATATATATATATATATATATATATATATATATATATATATATATATATATATATATATATATATATATATATTCATCTTTTTTTTTTTTTTGATCAAAGCCACGGAGAGACCTACGCGTTAATAACAAAAAAAGATTACAAGGTCCTTAAAAGGAGCTTCCAGCTCAATAATGTTCGAAAGAGCTACAAAATAAAATAAAATAAAACCTACGAGCCGATGGTTCCTTATACTAAAATTTACAAAATTTCCTAAGAACATTCTAGGTCTGCAAGTATATAGCACCCAAAAAAAGAAGAGTAAAAGAATCTCAGTTAGCACGAACTTCCTGCAAAAAATGAAGATCAAACCACATCTACCAAAAAGGTCACGACCAGTCGGCATCCCATCAAAAACATAAATCCAGCCACCAAACCTACAAAAAAAGAAACTACAATGGATTTGCTAAATCTTTTCTCTTTTTGTTGTTTTTTAAGCTCTAGCATAGTTTATTTTCAAGTGATCAATATACATCGTAAGGGCATCTCCAATCAAAACATTTATTTTTCATTCCAAAATATAGTAACGCTCCAAAATGCTGTAACTCATTTCTAACTGAACTCTAAAATATAATAACGCTCCAAAGTGACCCGATTTATTTTTAATTGTTAGTTTAATTAGTACGTCGAGGTTGATTAGATTGAAAAACAATTAAAGACCAAACAAAAGAGAATCCGAACATGTTATATCTAACATGATTATATGACATGATTTTGATATGTAGCTTCAAAACTTGATCATTTTGGCTTAATATAAACCTAAATGATAAAAGTTAACATGATTTTGATATGTAGCTCTCCTTGATTTGTTGGTTGGTTGGGAGTTTGACTCCCAACTAAGAGGTGTTGGATTCGAGTCTTGCATAAATATTGTGTGCGTTTGGGCATTGCTCCTAATTTTCCAAAAAAAAAAAAAACATGATTTTGATAGTTAAACCTTTAGTACTTTAATTATTGGCCAGTTCAGACACGACAAAATGTTGAGCTATTAATTAAGAAGTTGAAAACAATAGAAATGTGAAATTATTTGTTAAAAAGCTTGCCATATTCCTTGGAAAGTTCAGAGAACATTTATACAAAATTATTTGAGTCTTATGAAATCTTTAGCTCCCGATGCTACATGTAATAGTTAAGCAAACCAAGCGCTTGTTATCTCTCACTTGATTTATTACATTGTAACCATGATAATTAGCAACTTTTGTACAAATACAAGCGCGAAATTTATGCATTACTAACCAGCACAATCATATAAATATATATATTCCTGAAGCTGATCAAAGCCATTTTCCTCATTCATCAATAGTTCTTACATATAAGCATGATGGTTTCTTGATATCTAACTTAATTAATCACCATTAAGAGATTGGTCAGATTGGATGGACCAGAAATCCTCCACGCTCCAAAAGTTCTCTCCCAATTCACCAGGGTTGTATGAAGGAGGATAACCTTCAGGATTTGTATTTGGGTGAATAGGATAACTTTGCTGAGCCATTCCTTCTTCAATGCTACTTGTATGGCTTGTGCTGGCCTCATCAATGATCATTTGGCTCGAGTAATCGGCTGCATCGCCATTCTTAACCTTCTTCTGAATTCTAGTCCTCCAGTAGTTCTTGATCTCATTATCAGTCCTCCCTGGAAGTTGCCTTGCAATTTTTGACCACCTCGTGGGAGAAAGAAATGAATTTTAAAGTGTAATTAGATCATAAAGTCGAAGAGCTGAGGATGGAATTAATTAATTCCAATATGTTAGTATATACTTTTACATTGATAATTCTTTCTAAGCTGGAAGACAGTTCTTCTATTCTATAAACTTATTATTTTATAATCATCTTGATTGTTTTCTAGTAAAGTAAAAGCAAAATAATTACATTAATCTAATAAGATTTCATAAGCAAAAGTATTGAAATCCCTAGTTAAACTTTCAATAACAACAAATCTTTATCTCACTATGTGGGGTCGGCTACATGAATCCTTTTTCTTCATTGTGTCCTGTTAAGAGTCAAATTCTCATCTAAAGTTTCATTTGAGACAATTTTTTTACTGCTTTATGAAGCAGCTTTTTAGTAAAATATTAAAAAAAAAATACTAAAAAGCTGCTTCATAAAGTAGTAGAAAATATGTCCTAAACAAAGCCTAAATATAATAAAAAAATGACATTTCTAATATTTTCTAATCAAGTCATTTTAGGTCTACCTCTACTTTCTTAACATAAGTCAAACCTAATGCATCTACTTTCTTAACCGGGTCATCGAAAGGCCACCGCTTTACATGACCAAACCATCTAAGGCGACTCTTTCTAATCTTATCCCCAATTAAACTTAGCAAATAAAATATTCTTGAGCAAGTGTTTCCTCAATTTTCTTAGGCATTGATGTTGAGAGGTTAGTTAAAATCTTGTAAAAGGCATTTAAGTACATGCTTTGCTTGAAATTATATAAAGCATATTAATTATTTTTAGGTGATTAATTTAGTCCTTTAGACATGTGATTTTACCCTATTTCATGCCAAATAAAACAAGTGGATCATGATTCATTAGCATCTAGGCCATTTATACGACATGACAGCATGTTAGGTTGATTGCTTTCATGAAATCTTCTGCTTCCCACAGCTTGGCGGAAAAGTTTTTCTGAAATAGTAACCTTGCCAAATAATTAGGTGGTCACAAAAAAATGCTTTCCAAATATGCCAAGACTTTGGGAAATAAATATCCAAGGGTTAGTTCGTCATTGTGATCGATAGGGCATAAGATTGGGCAAACAACATCTCATTTCACGTACATTTAGAACTGTAGAAAATATCTGTTAATCTCTGCAGAGAGCTGTAAGTGTATAAATATATATGTAAGCATTTCTCTCTTTTGCATTCCTCTGATATAAAGAATGGAAGTTGCAGATGTTTGTATAATTTCCCTTCCATTGTTAGCATGTTTCTCCGACTTCTAGAATCCAAGCTCAGGTGATCCTTCTCAATTTATTTATTTTTAAGTAATTCTTCGCTGCTAATAATGTAGTGTAGGAAAATTAATGCGGGACTTTCTTTGTTCTCATTTTACTTTCCTTCAATTAATTTCATGTAAAAGAAATTTGCTAGCTCAAAATGTTCATATTTTATTTTATTTTATTTTTCCGCAGGGCACTTACAGCCTCCGGCCATCTTTTTTCAATTTTCTAGCAGAAGTCACATGCATAATGTGGAGGATTTTTATAGAAATTCAAGGGAAACATTTTGATCTTTCATGCATTTAGAAGTAATAAATAAGGAAAACAAAAGCAAAACTAGTATCATATCCAGGAATTTGTGAAGAATGTTTAATGAAAGTCATATTATTATTATTATTATTATTTATGTTTAATGAAAGTCATATGCATGTATATATTTAATAGAATTAGGTTTCTTTGGGGGCAACTTTATTATTGCTTTCTAAAGAAGTTTTTAGTTTAATTTTTTTTTTTGTATTGGAAAGTTTTGTACTAGAAAACTGCTTTAGAAAACAGTAAGAAAGTCGTTCCAAATAAAGTTTTATGTTTCGTTTAGGACAGCTTTTTTGTCGCTTCTTAAAGTAGCGCTTTCTAGTTAAAAAAAGAAAAATTTTATAGTACGTAAAATGTTGCTTTGAGAAGCAATAAGAAAGTCATCCCAAATGAAGCCTTAGTATCTATAAATTGCTTGGTTTACTTGTAATTTTTTTTTTATTATTATTTTTTATGAAGAGAATATCAAATTCTATGTATGGACAATCAATCAGATTTTATCAATGATTGTATATAAAATTTTGATTGACTGTCAGCAAGTATATATTCACATATTCCTACCCAAATTTAATGATTTCTAAAAAAAATAAGAACAAGAATCAGTCAAAGAAATTATCATAAATGAAAAAGGAAAGTTGGGTCACCCTTTCTTCATTCCATATGCTCAATCTCTTTCTGCAATTGACATTATAGTCATTATCTTCATTTGAAATTTTTCATGAATAGTTATTCTAAAAGCGTCACCAGCAAATTTAAAACACCAGATATATATTTATCAAAGTCATACTAAAGTACACATGTATGTTCCCTTTCGCTGATTATTGTTTTAGTGCACTAATTATTTGAGATTATAGGGGCGTATTATATTTTAATTATTGTATACCTCATATAACTTTTGAATGTTTAATATATGCAAAGTTTTAAACATGTAAAGATGACAGTTTGGCTATATATTAAATTGAATCATATATAAATTTCTGATCATAAAAAGAGAAAATAAGAATCATATATTTTTGTGGAGTTTGAGCATTTTTTTTTTAAATGATGAAAGATAAATAATATTTGGTTATAATTTATGAGCTATGAGAAATTAAGAATATTCATCTTGATCAATTGCTTCTTCATGAATCCTTTCCATTAAACACTTAGTATAAAAATTTTAATTTATGTACTAAAAAATTTTGTTTTAATTTTTTAGTAAAAGATTTTTTCAACTAAAAATTTTCATAATGAAAAATTACTTACGAAAGGAATAAAAAAGTTTTCCCAACAAATTAAGCCTTAATCTCTCTAAGGCTTCGTTTGCGATGACTTTTTAATTTTTTTTAAAAACATAATTTTAGTATAAAAATTAAAATTTTGATATTAAAATTCTATTTTAAGAAGCAATAAAAAAGTAAACTTAAATCATTTGATGGATGAATAATTTTAACGAAAATCTTTTCTAATCATCTGTATGATTATCATGACCACACCTGACATAAAATTAATTATTGAATTGATTAATGGAAAAAAATAGATAGAGAGTAATACTTCTACATAGCCAAACTATATAAGTATTCCATTTTTTAGCTCTTCTGTTATCCACTTTCATAGTTTCTTCTATGACAGCTTAAAAGATAATAAGATACACGCAAGGAGGATTCAGAGCTTGCATGTAAGAAGAAGCTCACCTGTTTCCCCACCTGGCATGCAGCTCCATGATCAGCAGCTGCTCCTCCGGCGTTATGTTCCCCCTCCTCACGTCTGGCCTCAGATAGTTCAGCCATCGAAGCCGGCAGCTCTTCCCTGTTCTCTTCAAACCTTCTCATAAAACCCACCAATATATATATCACCTTAATCAATCAAATCGTTCTCAAACTCAAAAAAAAAAAAAATCCTTCAAGAAATATATGCATCTCAATCACCTGCAGATCTGGCAAGATTATTCCACACTCCCTCTCCATGGTTGGCTATATAGTTTATGAGGATGAGGTCCTCTTCCATAGTCCATGGCCCCTTCCTCACCTCAGCCTCCTGGTTTCCGTTTATCCTCTTATCCATGTTGCTCGATTCTTCCACCATGGCAGAGTCGGCGGAAGAGAGAGAAAGTTAGGTTTGTAGTATGGTATGCTATGAGAGAGGAAAAAGTGTGTGGAAGAGAGAGAGGGGCCGGGGGTGGTGAGGACGGCAGGAAGTTGTTGGTGAGGTCTTTATAAAGAAGAATAACAAGTACCTTGTCTTCATTAGGCTTAATTAACGAAGTTTAATTATTGCATATATTCATGTTTAACATCATAGAAATTGATCATGGTTAATTATATATAGCTCTAGGGGAACGTGTAACGATCTTGAACGCTTCTTAAGAAACGCAAGCTTGCATGGAAACTATTGTTGTAGTCCGCTGGAACCAGTTAGCCACAAGGAATAATATCTTTTTAATCCCTCCAGAAAAGTCTAGACGGTGACAGGGCTTTCCGTCTATGCTTTACAATTTAGACGTGCTGGTTCATCGTAACGCAGCTTTTGAGGCAAATATACTGTTTTTTATATACATAATATAATATAGGAATATTTACATACATAACACTTGAAACTATTAAAAATACATATCTAACACCCAAACCTTTATATTTACTGATATACCACATAAAATCATTTCTTTCCTTCAATCCTACCACTCCGTTTTAGCCGTTAGAAATTCAACCTCACGACTCAATGTGCTCCTCCAGAGACTTCCCCATTGGATGAAGGATCTCCACCGTTTACTTTGCAGTCCTCTCTGCATAGTAACCCTTGCCCATAATACTTAACCAAATGCGAAATCCCCAAAACTTCAACTAAATGCCCCAATAAAATTGATTTGCAATCACCAATTTTTTACAAAATCATACCAAGAACTCATTAGTGTGGATCAAACGACTAGGAAAGAAGACAGCGTCTCCGAACGACACCTGAGCGTGGATCAAACAAATAAAAGAAGCAAACCTGTGAGTGAAAATAATGGGCTGGAAAAGAATTAGAAAAAGTGCGCGCATGTGAGATGTGGCATGCCATGTTGTGATGGTATAGCTCATCGGGGAGTTTCTGGACTTGGTGGATTAAGGTGGAGTTGTCAGAGATGAATTCGCGAAGGCGGCATAGCTCTTTTCGGCGGTCCTCTATGGCCTCCTCCACCCGCCACACCATTGTGATACTGACTGCATAGAGAACTTGGCCGACGATCAAATCGACGAGAGCTGAAGCCTAGCATCGCTCCGCTCCTTTGAGCGAATGAACGGAAGACGGAGAGAGGCGGGATTTTTGACGGACTTAAACGGAGTGGTAGAATTGAGGGAAATATGGGCTTTAAGTGGTATATCAGTAAATTTAATAGTTTGGGTGTTAAATATGTATTTTATATAGTTTCAAGTGTTATGTATGTAAAAATCTCTATAATATAATACTCAAATGAAATTTATGTAATTTATCCATATAGGTCCGGTATGGTTAGGAACCCCATCCCGGGTTTGAATCCCTCTATTACAATCTCACTTTCTCATTGGGGCAAAGCAAGTGTGGGTTCAAAGCCAGAAGGTGACCTCGTGGGTTCAGTTGATGAATTATTTATGCCGCCAAATACTTTCTTAATTTAGAGTGGCAGCGGGTAGATACCCATTTAAAAAAAAAGATTATGTAATTTTGTAAATAATCTAAAAAATTCAATAATGTTATGGGTTTATGATTATTTGCTTAATCATTATTATCATTAATTCGGTGGGCCCATGAAGGCCAAGTGGGGTCATGGAACTGAGTTCAGATCGTTTTGATTGGCTAATGCGGAGTATAATCAGTTTCACACTGGCAATTGGAATATTGATCCACAGAGGGGGACCACAAGATATGTAGACAGTAAGAGTTGCCGATGGTCATAAGGCACATAAGTAGATGCTTAAATTAATAACAGGGAATAATTTACGAACTTTTCCTTATTTTGGGGAAAAGTTTCAACGCCGCCACAGCATGTAGAGGTTATTTAAGATAGCATCAAAATAATTAGAAAATTAATTTAAAATATTATTGATATTAGTACATAGTATTTAGCTATATGATTATGAGTAGAAAAATAAGAGAATGACAATTTACGTGAAAGAAGTTTTATGGGCTTAATTATTTGATTTATTTTAATTTATTTGTTATTGAAAGAGAGGAGGGGTTTCTAGTGGAACAATTATTACGTCCTCCGACCGGACGTAGAGGAACCTCCGGTCGGAGGCCAAATCACGTCAAAAAAATGAGAAATACCGAGCAATACCAAACAATAACGAGAAATACCATCATGTGAAGACTCAATACCGAGTTATACCGAGTTGTACAAAAAAATACCGAGAAGAACTCGGTATTGCCGGTATAGCTCGGTATAACTCGGTATTATGTCTTCACATGATGGTATTCCTCGTTATTACAAAATAATACATAGCAATATCGAGCAAATACTGAGTTTTTTTGTGAGATTTTAGTGCTGACTGGACGTTCTTCTACTTACGTTCACAGGACCAAATAAAAATTCGTTCTAGTGAGATTGGAAGTTGTGAATGGCTCGTGCAGGAATTGCGCTCTTTGCTGAATACTTTATTGCAGACGTCAGCGCTTAAGAGAAACCAGGCTAAAGTGGTCTCATGGGCTTCTATCTTAACCCATATTATTTTTGGTTATGGGCCTAATTTAGCTGTCGTAAAAGAACATTCACTTTGTCAAATCTCAGAATGATATAATTTTAGGTTTGGTTGTGACATCTTTTTAATTACTTTCTAATATAGTTTTTTAATAAAAAAAAATCATAAACTAAAATTATTTTACATGAAAGCTATTTTATAAAATAATAAGAAAGTTGTCAATAATGAGAATGGTATGTGAGATGCTTTTCATTAATATTTTTTTTCTATATTAGTTGGAGTTAATATTAAATTGGAGTCATAAGAGCAAACTAAGAGAAAGAGAGAGAGAGAGAGAGGTGCTTCTAACTAGTAACCTCTTGCAATCATAAAAGGTTCATATTAACTGTATAAACATGTTGTATTTGGAGCTTTAGGTTTCGTTTGACACGGCTTTTTTACTATTTTTTTAAAAGAATTTTTAGTACAAAAATTAAAAATTTTATATTAGAAAATTACTTTGAAAAACAGTAAGAAAGTTATCCCAAACGAAACTTTATTCTCTCTTATGAATGATTTGTGACCGCATATATTAAGTTAATACAAAATTTTCATGATTCTTAATAATGATTCCTTTAATTATGATGTCATAATTGAGTGGAAATTACTTTCCTAAAAGTAGAAAAGAAGTTGCCCATATCAAAAAAATTTCTACTGACAACAATGGGCTAAGGCTTGTTAGCTTAATTTTGGGGAAAAATATCAGATCCTACTCCACTAAAATTGGTTATATTCCTTCCCATGATCTTATTAATAATTAAAAAGGCTATTGCTTTCTTTAACAATATCTACTATAAAACATTAAAACTTTTCTACCTATGTTTGATAACAATCTTGTTGGAACTAATCTTTCTAAAAAATAGGCTTGCTATCTTGATGGTAACATTTTGGCTCGTGCTATAATACTATTGCTGATACTACTAATAACAAAATAATTTTTGGGGATTATTAATTTATTTGCAAAATTATTCAACTCTTTTGAGAATATTATAGGCCCTTCCTATTTCACTTGTGCTAGCTATGCTTCTACTTTTTTTTTTAATGCCAAATTATTTAATTTGATAAATGTTAATGTTAACACTCAAAATTTCAAGTAGAAATCATCTATAAAGCACTATATGATAGCCACGTACACGTGGCTCCCTCAGATTGGCTCTCCACATGTACTAAAATTTCTTGCTTTACATTATTCCTCTATGTAATCTTTTCCCTATATATATCACGCATTGTACTTTGTGTAAAGTTGAATAAAGAATTACCTTTCTCTGTTTCGTCATGTCTTGCATGTTGAGGCTTTCTCCCTCTGTTTCTCTACATGGTATCAAAAGTCTCTTTATGATCCTCGCGCAAAATGAGTCACTCCGCTCTTTTCACCGCCGATCACACGGACAACCCCTCTTCTACAGATACATTCACCTCTTCGCAAATTCCTTCTTCACTCAAGTTCTTGATGAGCAATGTTAAAAATATCATTCCGCAACCATTAACGGCGGACAACCACTCTCTTTGGCGATCCCAAGTGCTCAAACTCTTTCGCGTCAATGGATTTGAAGGCTTCTTGGATGGCTCAACCAAATGCCCACCTCATCCTTCACAAACAGAAGACAACCAATCTATCCAGTCGTCCTCCTACGCCACTTGGATCTTGCTCGACCAAAACCTCACCGCCGCTCTTTACTCTGTCATCTCACCAGCAATCTTACCTTATGTTCTCACGGTAGATCACTGCACCGAAATCTGGACAACACTTGGCCGCCGGCTTCAATCATCAACTAGATCAAGAATCATCCAATTAAAGAATGAGCTCCATTTCTTGTCCATGAAAGACAATACTATGACTCAATACCTTCTTGACATCAAATCCAAAGTGTACGCATTGGCTGCCGCAAGAGCTCTGATCGCCCCTGCAAGCACAAGGAACCTGGGAGCTGGTTCCTCCCGCCCCCTCTCAAAATGTCCTTGGCTATAAATGGACATTCCGCACCAATTTAATTCAGACGGGTCAATAGCCCGATACAAAGCTCGCTTGGTCACCAAAGGATACAACAAAAAACATAGCTTAGATTACACCGATACATTCAATCCCGTTGCAAAAATGACAACTATATGAGTGCTTATCCTCATAGCACTTCACTACAACTGGGATATTCATCAACTTGACGTATCCAACGTATTCATCCACGGCACCCTATCGAACACTGTCTACAACCTGCAAGCTTTCATGACTCCACTCATCCAAACTACGTCTGCAAACTAAAGAAAGCCCTGTATGGCCAAAAGCAATCACCGAGGGAGTGGTACGCCACCCTCTCCAACCATCTGCTCAACTTCGAGTTTCACATCAACACCTCCGACCACTCACTTCTTACATACAAATCTGATGCAGTTCGAACCTACATCCTAATCTATGTCGACGACATCCTCCTCACAAGTAACTCGCAAACTAAAATCAGTCGCTTGTTATCTAATCTTCATGCTTCATTTCATATTTGAAACCTTGGATCTCTGTCCCAATTCCTGGGTATTCAATCTATCAAAACTACATATAGCATCCTCCTCCATCAAAAACCTTACGCTAGGAAGATCATTGAGCGTGCGGGAATGGAAACCTCCAAACCAATCCTCATGTCGATCTCATGCAAACTCAGCATCCGTGATAACTCACAATAAGCATTTACAAACCCTCAACTGTACCGCCACCTCATAGGATCTATGCAATACCTTACGCTTACTTGCCCAGACATCCAATTTGCGGTCCACCAACTGTGTCAATATAAGCAAACTCCTCTCAACACCCACTACGAGGCCTTAAAGAGTCTTCTTGGATATATTCATGGAACCTCCGACACAGGTATACCTCTCCAACGGGCCAACCTTACTCTCCGTGGGTACGTTGATGCAGATTAGGCAAGCAACAACCAAGATCGGAAGTTCATATCCAGCTATTACAATTTCCTCAGCACCTCTCTCATATCCTAGCAAGTCAAGAAATAAAATACCATAGCACGGTCTTCTATAGAGGCCAAATACCGTGTCTTAGCCTCTGAAGCATCAGAAGTTCTGTGGCTATGACGTCTTCTCGCTGACTTCCATATACGTACCACAAAATTCTCCTACTACCGACTACTGCGACAACACCTCTGCTATTGCCTTAGCCAATAATCATATTTTTCATGCTCGCACAAAGCACATCGAGGTAGGCTACCACTTCATCCGCAAATGTATTGCAAAAAAACACCTCTCTATCCATCATATATGTACCACCGAATAGCTCGTCGATCTATTCACTAAGCTGCTAGCGACTGCTCGCTTCAAAGAGCACTCCAGCAAACTAATTGCTGCTCCATAGCCATTATCCTAACTCAAATGTCATTTCACAACTCTCACCAATATTATAAATAATTACATTAATTGAAAGCAGTAAATTCTAGACTCTCCTATAAGGTTATCCTAATAAAAATCCCAAGCAGTTATAATATCTCAAGCAATTTATATGGAAAGTAAAAGTACTCATCACAATCACATTTGACCATGCTCTTAATTATTTTGAGGGTTAAGCGGTCTCTGAAGCACCTGTAGCAATTATTATTAATAATTCTTAGCCCTCATTTATTTAGGGGGGCTGAGCAAATTTTGAGGCACCTGCACAAGATATCATTAGTATTTTAAAATCATGACAGTTGCCTCCCTTTTTATTTAGCGCTGCATGAGCATGACCACCTGCAGAGAAATAACATGTCGATCCTAACCTAGGGGTAGATCTAATGCACAATCAGATCAAATCATAGAGTGTATTAAAAGTAAGTAAACATAGCAATTTCATTCACAATATGTAGTAAAACCTCAAAAAACTCAGCACACAGCAAAAAAGTAAACACCGGCCTAGCCTAAGTCTAGAAGTGGTGCCCTAGCAAATAATTCTATGTGTGTGTAAGGCTTGTATGGTTTTGGATATGTCATATGTAGGATGATTAGTTCAAGTTGCCTAAGATTAGAATTTATTGAAGGCCAGAAAAGAAAATTTTACTTAAGGTTTAAATATTAGTGAATTAAGATGTATTTTAGTTAATTTAGTTTGTTGATTCATTTAGGTAAGAAGAATTGAAATTTAAATTGTATTAACCAATTTTGGAAAGTCCCGGATCCTCCTAGGCGCTAGGCTAAAGGGGTCCAAAAGGTCATTATAGAAAATAGGCTAGGTTTGGAGAATCTATCATTTTAGATAAATACTAAACCTTAAGATGAGTAATTTTGCTTTGAGTTTGCTGGATTTAGAGTTTCCTATGCAAAGATATGAATTTTTCAAGTTTTGGGCAATTAATGAATTATTAAAACTGCCTAATTATGGGTGATTTTATGATTTTGATCCAAATCGGCTCCAAACTGGTTGGAATCACCCCAAAGGTCAGAAATTACTTAAAAAAATGTTCTCAAGTGTTTGGAGAAAATTTGGAATCTTTAATAATTTTTAGTTATCTAAAAAGGGCATAAGGTAATTTTGATTGGTTGAATTAAGGGTCAGATTGAGGTCAAACTAAGCGGTCCTATTTATCTAAGGTTAAGGATCAAATTTTGAACAATTCAAGTTATTATAGGTAATTTTATGAGTTGAAATGGATTTATTAGAATTTTTAGAAGGTATTGGGCCCTATTTATCGGGTAAATTAGGATTGGTTAATTCATGGGTCTAAAGGCTCCTAAAAATTAGTAAAAAATTCTAGGATATTTAGGATGTCGCTAAATTTAAATGTTAAAGTTTTCATGTCAATCAGAGATCTATGCTAGCTCCTAAAATTTTTCTAAGTTCGTTAGGCGGTTCCTTAATTATTGTCCTTAAGGTGTCACTATGTTGTAGGGATTTAAAACTTAGTTTTGGACTAACCCTTAAGGTAACAATGTAGGGAGTACACAAAATCAGTAACACACCATGTCCTTAGATCTAGGAGAGCCTAAGCTAGGTGCTCGTGCATCCTACACATGCAAGATACGATGAAAAAAAAACTAAGTACGATTAACAATATGATTAGTGAATGATTGGGACTCAATCATTCACTAATCCACTCCCCCATGAATGTTATTCATGTATACAATCCATATTTAAAATTTCATAAGTACGTCTCTCAAAATTAGAGATTTAATAGTATATGTAATTTAAAATATGTTAAAATACACATATATTAAATATATAATTTTTTAAAAAATAAAGTAATTCAAAATATTTCAATTTAGATATGTACATAAATATAGGAGAGATATACTAGACATCCTAACGATGTCTCAAAACGATTTGAAAATAATTTTTAGTTTTAAAATAATTATTATAATAAATATTTAAATAATGGTTAAAAAATCAATATATTAAATAATACAGAAAACACGACAGAAAAATAAGTTTTGATATCTGAAAATAATTCTAAAATAAACTTCATAATTTTCTGAAAAAAATGAGGTATCGCACATTGGAATCCGATTTAAAATTAAATAGTTATGAATTTCTTAAATTTAAAGTAATTTAAAAGGGGTTTTAAAATAATATAAAAGAAAATAATTATAAAATAAATTATAAATAACAAATATGAATAAACAATAGTAATAATAAATAATAAATAATAGTCATTTAAAATAATAAGAATAATAATAACAATAATAATAATAATAATAATAATAATAATAATTCAAAATAATGCTAATAATAATAATAAAATAATATAAAAAATACATAAAATAACACCATTAATAATGATAATAATATTAAATAAATAATAATAGTTTTAAAATAGTACTAATAATGATAATAATTGTAATAATAATTATTTAAAATATAATAAAATAATAATAGTAATAATCTAAAAATAAAAAAAATTATTAAACTATTTATAATAAAATAATATGAAATATAGTTTTAAAGAAATTATTTATCATAAAATTATCTAAATTAATAATTGAAATAATATAAATAATAGTTTTATTTAAATAACTTAATATAGATAATATTTTAAAATAATTCTAATTTTAAAATAAAGAAAATTAAGTTAGGAAAACTTTGATATATTATACTAAGTTTTTGGATTAAAATTCAATTTATAATGATTTTTTTAAAAGATTTCTGAATTAAAAAAGCATTTAAAATAAATTTTAAAAAAATGATTTTTAAGGAAAACGACGGCGGGACCCCTCGGTACGACGTGTGGCGGCCTCCCGTTGGCTCCGCAGTATGCGGCGGCGGCGACTAATCATCACCAATGATTGCGCCACCATGCAACCAATGGTGATTGATTACAACGCAGTGGGACCCACACAGTCTCACTTATCCGCGTCAGCCATTATCCTGGACCGTCGGATCGTCCACTGGTTTGATCGGATGGCCATGATTTAGCCGGACCAAGAGGATGTTGGCCAGACCGCACCCACAGTCGGACGAAACTGCGGAAAGGTGCGGTTCAAGCTGTTGATCGAAAGATCAACGGTCCGGAATGCACAGAGCCCAACGGAGAGCCAAACCAAACCCTAATTCCATTTTTTGAAGTTTTCTCACAATCGGGTGTACCAAATCTAGTGAAATTTGAAACTTAGCATGCACATATGAAGAGCATTCGTGGGGATGTGTTTTTACATTCTAAAATGCAATATTATGAACGCTAATTAGATCTAGGTGTTTCTAACTAGGGTTAGCGATATACCTCAATCCACACTGTTGATTCAGGGGCTGAGGAGGTCTATAGAGGGAGCAACATCAAAAAGTCCCTTCCAAAGCCCTAATTTTCTCTATTTAAAGCTCCTAGACCTATCATGGACGGTTGGGATGAGATCAAGAGCCAAATAGGAGGGAAACCAGGCTATTTTGGCCATGGTTTTGAATTAGGGAGTGTTTCCAATGAGATTCATGCATTAAATGGGCTTAAATGGGCCTTAATAGGTCATTTTGACATATTTAAGACTTGGGTTGACCAAGTTAGGGTTTGACTTGGTCAACCCAATCAAATATGTCAAAGGGAGTGAAGGTTTGAGCCCAAGGAATATTGGATTTGACTTAAAATTGATTTGGACTCAAGAGGATCAAATGGGTCAACTAGGTTAACCCAAGGCACAGGTGTGGGCTCAATGGGTTGGGTCTGACCCATTGGGTCCATTGGAGGTGGGATCTGAGCTAAAGAGAGGTCAACAATCATGAGCCTCCTACTGAGTTAAATTATATACACGTGGCTAAACTAGAGCTATAGCATTAATACTACCATACTCTATTTGGACTACCAGGCGGTCTACCTACTATCGAACTAGAATCACTGCCTCAACCAATATAACTCTCAGTAAATATATAAATTGGAATTGTCCTCGATTTCCCTGCATATCTAATTGAATTCTCAAATCTAAGCTCAAATCGTCGGTCAAAAGTTGTCTGTGGACACTCAGCCATCCTGTCTCCAACTTATCTGCATCTGAAATACTGGTCAGTTATCATATAACACTGACCAAAATAACATCTACCACAACTCTAGCACATATGTGTTCCACTGACAAAACTCCCAGAACTAGCAACATTGTCCCTACTCAGAGCTACCATAGGTGCAGACTATCCACCTTACTTGGACTCTTTAGGTATAAACCTACTTTTTTTCCCATAAAAGCCAATATTAGAAGTCTTGCCACTAAATATCTTCCTAGCAGCAATCCACCTCTGATGAGTAGATGTTAGATCATTCTCTAACAAATGAGCTCTCTCCATAAGCTCAGAAAAATCAGAGATGTGAAATGGTACTAGCAACTATCTCAGACTGTCACGAAGTCTTCTAAAAAATCTGTAGCACTTCCCTGCTGAAGTGCTAATCAGATACAAAGCATATCTTGCCAAAGCAGTAAACTTTCTCTCATAATGTATAATTATTTTCCTCCCCTGAACCAGCCTTAAAAAATCTCTTATATTTGTTGTCGTGTAGAAAGTGGTACGGCTCTAAACACATCAGAGAACTCCTAGGTTATTATAGAATTCAATCTCCCTTGAAATTTCTTCTCTTGTTGGCCCATACACCAGTGCTCTGTCTCACCATCTAATATAAAGATTGTTAAGGATACCTTCCTCTCATGAGGACACTGCATCACATCAAATGTCTTCTTCGGTCTCCTCAACCAATGCTCTGTTACCCTAGGCTCAACAATACTCTCAAACCTCAATCGCTTCAATAACAGAAACATATGTAGATATATGTCCACCTCATCAGGTCTTATAGTAGAAACCCTGCTCTATGCCTCACACATCATTTGGGCTATCAATAGCAAACTACAAAACTTTGTCATAACCAATTATCAGAGTTGTACTAAGTATAAATGCTTCCTAACTAGCACTCTGTCCATCTGTCATATCTAGGTCTATAGGATCCATATTCACATATAATATGTAACTGAACACATATGCATATGAAATAAATAAGAATGAACACCGAGACAGATATAAAACTACCACACAAGACTTACAAATTAATTTTCTATAACTATATTTTACGCTTCATTTTAAAAAAATATTACTCTGATTCTATAAAAGCTTATCACACCTCAACTCCATTAGGATAGATCCCATTGTGTTGAGCTGTGATAGGCAATTCCCTAGATATAGTTTTAAAATATTCATAGTATCTTCCAATTTCATTTCAAATAAGACTACAGATAACAGATCTATTAAAATATTTAAATACCAAAAATAAACTCTTCTACAAATTATTTTTTATTTCATCAAAATAAATATCTACACTATAGTAAATGGCGATTGGCAAGAGCTACACAATTGAAAATTTAACTAGTCATGATTGAACAAAAATTAAAATAATAAAATATTTATCAATTCAGATCTAATTTTGAAATACTAATCAACAGCCTCCTTTCGTTTCCAAACCCTGAAAATCGCAAGCAACCAACAGTGAGCTATGACGGCTCAACAAATAACATAAGCCAATCTAAAATTTTAAATTCTCGTTTATTAATATTTTAAATATTTAAAAATAAGTGAATAAAGCAGTAATTGTTCTAGGAAAGGAAATTAAGCATAACAATTATCCAATTTATTTAAACAACAATGATGAGTACATAAATCATAAAGCAATTTATATCACACAGTAATTTATATCACATATTAATTCATATCACATATCCCTGTGTTAGAAAGTATCTTAAAGGATTCTGACCCCTTATGCCTTTCTTTTATACTTATAGCACCATAACATGCATGTAGATGCCAAAATATAGCTTATAACCACCAGAACATGCCTTATAGGCACCAGAATAATCATTAACACATATAATATCAAAAGATTCTAGTCCCATTATAACTCCTAGTTGATGATTTTCAATCATATAAATATACATTTCATCACAAAGCATATATTTCATCGTATTGTAATAGTTAAAGAAAAATTAAACACATGTAAAAGAATTGAACAATATTATATAACATTTGGCAACTGAACTTTCTATTAAGTAGATTTTTGCAATGCCAAAACGTGACCATATACAGAGGAATATGTAAAATAATATTTTAAGATATTTATAGAATTACAACATTATTTTTCAATGTCCAGATTAATTTTTATTCAATTAAAATAGAAAAATTTTACCATACCCAATATAAAATTTTTATAAAATATTTTAATGTTCATAATCATGATCTTTATAACATATAAAAAATTACACGGTGAAAGTTTTTCTATTGCAAAGTTATACATATTTTTTGCTAACAAAATATACAATTTTAGTCAAAAAATCTAGTAAAATTATATATTTTTGAAAACTGAGATAGAGATAATGTGACCTACCTAGATTCATACATTTTATCTAGTATGGCCAACGACTAAAAATGACCCGAAGTAGCTCAAAACGTGAATCTTTCTTTCTAATCTCAGTCTTTCTCTCTTTTGCACATCGGCTGATTGACTGTAAATGATCAGATTAAATGGAAAATTTTAATATTTAATAAGTTCATAATGACCTAGCATTGCTGCGCTCAAATTGAAGTGCTATTGTGCTAAAAAATGTATAGCAACCCGAGAGCTGGTGCCATAAGCGTTGCTGCACTTGAATCACCAGCATCATTGCGCCCCAAAAATGACATTCTCAAATTTTGCTGAAATTCACATGCAACACTTGGGACATATTCTAGAGAATACCCAATCAATTTCATGCATTAAAACACTCCCAAAGATATGCAAATAGTTGAAAAACTCAAAAGTTCAAAACCTTCCTTTTTTTTCAATTGGGTTGGAACTAGCGGAACTGAATGCTGAACATGTAGGTGTTACATATTGCACATAACACATTAGAGGATTAAAATAGAGGATCTGAAGAGAAGCATGACTCAGGAGGTGGAGAAGAGGGATGCAGGAAGGTGGAAGCCTGAGCCAGAGAGGCGAGAGCTGAGACCCAAGAGCATTGAAGACTCAATAATTGAAATCTCGAAATGAAGTAAAGAATAGGCTAAACTGCTAAACCAATAAACCTAAAACGAGGGCCCAAGTCATCTCATCGAGCGTTCGAGCCATGACAACATATCACATATGCGTGCCGAAGCGATTCAAAATCAAGTCTAAAACAGGTTTTCATGTTGACCCGAACATGACCCAGAAATTGAAACGGGTTGAAAATCTAGATCTGAACCCAACCCATTCTTAAACCGGGTTGACCCTAACTCCAATATTCTGGATCAGGTTCGAGTCGAGTTTTCTTGTTGTCAATTTTTGACACCCCTAAATGCCAAGGCGGTTTGACCACAGTTTAGCTTAAATTGCCAACAAGAGGAACTCTTGTAGCACGACATCTTTGACTGCATAGGCCTTGACTAGAGCAATGTTCATTAGTGCATTAGATACTCATTTATATAAAATTAATTATATTACTTTATCAAAATAATTAAAGAAATTTTATTTCTTATAAAAATTGTATAATATCAAAGATCATTAATGTCTTAGAGCTTAATGAAAATTTTATACAATGCGAGATTTTCTTACCTATAAAATTTAGAAAGTAGAAAACTCAGAAATTTTTGCATAATTGAAGTAAAGGGGATTTACAGAGATACCAATAAATTTTTATTCACTTAAATATATAAATTTTCAATTTTTATATTTAATTTTATAACGACTTAATATATAAATCTGATCAAAATTTAAATATGAAAATGTGCAGTTCATTTTAATAAATTAATATTTGTGACATCTTTGATGTGATTTAGATACTATTATTTTGCATGAATATATATAAACATTAAATTGCATTAAAGATGTTTCTCATATATAGAAGAGATATTAATAGAATGTAATTTATTTGAACTTTTATGAAACTTCTCTTATTGATATGGTTGGAAGATTGATCTTGAGATACATTGTCACTAGGTGATGCTTATCATATAAAAGTAAACTATAGATGTAAGAAGTCAAAAGATGGTATTGATGGATAAAATTTATTGTGTTGATGTGACAATGGAGAGTTCAATTACCAAAGGTTAGTGAAGAGAAACATGCAAATATGCCACCACAATTACCTGCTCAAAGAGAAGGTTAGAAGTAGTGAGACTTAAGAGAGAGAGGGTAGAAATAAGAAATTAGGTGCAATAGTAGAGATTTTGTAGTGGTTTAGTCAAGTAATCAAGGTCCAATATAGAATTGGTAAAAATATTACCATTCATCTAAGAATTTGCTAAAGGAAGATCTAGGATAAAGAGAAGTGCCCTTATGATCGAGGTCACAAATATTTCCTCAAAAAAAAAAGTGTCAAAGAACTCAAAGTAGTAGGTCTTTACCTGGGTGATGGAAGAAATTAAGTTTTCCTTAACCCTTGTGATTGTGAGGCTTCCTCTGCACATGCATATTTTTAGGATATCTATGTTATCTGATATTATTCCCTCATTTCTATCTTCTTTTTTGCATTGTTCAAGATTTTATTGCTCTCAATAATACCTCATTTAATCAAATAACCTAATCTAACTTCTAATAGCCACCTATAACGTCATGCCTTCTCCTATGAGCTTTTTAAGACCATTTGTAGTAAGAGGACTTCTCAAATTGCGAAAGACCTCATCACAATGGCATAGTCCTAAAGTTTTTAAGAAAAAGAGATATCTTACCCTTTTGATACTCAACTTTGTCGCCTTACTCTTATTACACCCACCAATTTATTGCTCGATCTATTGATTACATCTTCAAATATTATTATTGAGACCACTAGCTTATTATCCTTACTGACTTTAATAACACAACGTGATAGACATTTTATCTTGAATATATAAAATTCAGACTTCATCAAAATAGTTTTTTTTTTTTTGAAAATTATATGTTTTTGAGATCGGGCAGCGCACGCGGGCAAGCAGGCTAAGTGCAGCCTCGCGGGCAGCTGGGCAGTATGGGCAAGCCGGCCAGCACACTGCGATGATGGCCGGGACCTTTTTTTGATATTCTAGACTCAATTTTGTCACTTTTAGGGTTATTCAGGATCTTTACGGACACGATCAAGCCATTCTAAATTTCTGAACAGCATCAGGAATTTCTCAGAAGCTAGAACACGTATTTTTGAGCTTCTAGAGCTTTGACTTCCTAAAATAGAGGTGCAATTGATACCACATCAAAAATTTATCCTGATCGAGCATGAATCTCGAGGCAATTTTGAGTTGGAAATTGCTAAAATCAAATTTGGGATCACCCAAACTGTGATTTCATCAAACATATAGTCAAAATGAATATCTCAAAAATATGAACCCAACGATACTAAATTCAACCCAATCCGAGCTCAAATGGATCCAAATTGAAGACCCGAAGAGCATGTGGATGGTTTAAAAAAAAATTGGATGACCAAACAATTTCCAAACACGACATGCTTATAGACGAATCGAGAGGCTCGACGATGAGACAAATCCATCGAGCCCAATATTGTCGAATTCTGGTGTCATTAAGAAACTCAAATGCTCGATAATTGGTCCACCATCAAGGGAGTCAATATCGATCGTCCATTTAGAACACTCCCAACATGCCATTGATCTTCTCTTTGTTAACTAGTCATGCCACTCCCAAAAAATTATAAACACAACCCTCATTCTTCATTAACGGGGACCCAAGGAAGAGAGAGAAATCAAAATTTTCTTGTTATCAGATTCCTCCTCCTCAACCATTGCCCGACCATCGGTTGTCGCCGGACTTCTGCCCGACCACCAGCTGTCGTCGAATTTTCACTTGAGCACTGACTTTCGCTTGACTTCCGTCCAACCCCTGTTCGTTGTTAGATTTCAACCTGGTAGCAAAATATTGTAATTCTGATCGTCCTTAAGTTCGAGAAAGAATCTATTATTTGTAATATACTTATACATTAGTGGATTAATTTCCACTGGGCGTGACCCCATGAATTTTTCATTCAGAATTTTTCATGTGAAAAAGTTTTAGTATTTTTATTCTTCCTTTGTTTGTGAACTGAATACTCATGCATTGCTAAGACGTGAAATTTGATACTTTACCGTCACGAATATTCTAGCCCGCAATAAGTATAAAGATTTCTAGTTCAAAAAATTTTTATATTAAAAAATTATTTTATAAAACAATAAAAAATTATCCCAAACTAAACTTAAATCTTGCTCGAGCACGTGTTAACAACTTTATCCTGCTAAAAAAACAAAATTCAAAAATAAAATAAATATAAATAAGCATAGCCCTTTAAATTGATCTTCCCTGTTTGCCGTTTTCAGTATATTTTATTTTTGTATGCATACAACAATAATATCACCCAAACGCATCATCAAGATGATTCAGGATCATTCAATCAAACTTCCCGCTTAGGTTTTTTCCTGGAACTCGTAGGTTTCCCTCGCCCCGCTCGGGCTGATCCCTTCGGTGGCGCCGGCGATCTCTGCAATTTTTAGGGGAGTTCTCTATTCCTTTTCTGGTTTTGTCTGAAATTTTTTTGGTTTTTGGCTCTATTTTTTCCATCTCCGGCGCGTGCAGGAATGGCGCCGAAATTGTGCGACCCTAGTTTTTTAGGGGTTTCACTTGCTTCGCGTTCTTTTTTGGAAGCTCTTGCGGGCTCTTCTTCTGTTACTGATTTTCCGGAACTTAAGGCATCTTCTTTTCGTGGCTTGCCTTCACTTTGGATTTCAGAGCAGGAAATTCATGCGTTGGCTGTTCCTTTTCAGTTTTCCTTAGTAGGTTTTTTTCCCTCCAAATGGCCCTCACTTGATTCCATTCGTAGATTCTTCTTCAACCTCAAGTTGAATGGTGAGATTTCGGTCACCCTGCTTGGCCCGTCGCATATTCTTATCAAGCTGTCTAATGACCTTGATTACTGTATGGTTTTTTGTCATAGATCATATATTATTTACAATTGTTACATAAAGCTTACTAAGTGGTCTCCCTTAGTTGATGTCGGTGTAGAATCACAGGTGATCCAATTTGGGTATGTTTTTCATAGCTGCGGCCTCACCTCTATTCTCCTTATATTCTTCATGGTTTGGGTTCTCTCTTTGGAAAAACCATTGAAAATCAATTTTGTTACCTCTGTTGGCTCTAGGTCATCCACACAGCGATTGCTTCGGTTGGTGTCCCTTTAGAGTTGGGTTCTGCTGAGAATGATGTAGGGAATGTTGAGGTTATTGTGGGGGATAATCTTGTTATTATTAATTCTAATTTAGTTCAGGTGGATTCTGTTGTGGTTGGGGTGGAACCTGGTGCCCCAGTTTCGCAGTTATGTGCTAGTGAGATTGGTGAATTGAACTGTGGTTTTAATTTTAAAGTTGCTTTGTCTTGTGCGAATGTTGTGTCTGTTCCGAAAGAATTGTTTGTGGATGATGTACCTTATGTGGTTGTTGTGTCATCTGGCCTCCCTGTTTCTCCTATTTAGCATTTGGTTGGTTGTGGTGAATCACCCCATTGGATTTTGAGGTACGGGATGCTATTTCTTCTTCTGTTAACTTGGTTTTGAATGTGCATGTTAATGATCAATTGAATTTAGCTCCTAATGTTGGCTTTAAGGGCAATGTTAATTTTATTAATATCCATATTTCAGTTAAGTCTAATGTTGAAATAAAAGCTCATGTGGCTCAATTTATGAAAAACTCTTTGTTGGTACAAACAGACTGTTTGATTTTGGAGGACTCCATTTCTTCTCCTTCTAGCGGGGAGGAAGTGGAGTTTGATAACTTTATGGTAGGTCGTTCGGTTGATCGAGGTTTTTCCAATGTTGGTGGAAAAAGGCGTAAACGCTAAACTCAAGAAGAAGTAGGTTTTGGGTTTTAGCCTTAGCTTTTTCGACGATGGTATTGAATGTTTTAGTGGACAATGATGAGGAGGGCCCGACTTTCCCTTGTTGGCTCGGCTGCTTGGTAACCTGGGTGCTTCGGTTTGTTGTTTGGTGGATTCAAGGTTGTGTTGGTTTAACTATCACCTACGGATGATCCGTGCCTGGCTGCGAGGTTGGTGTAGGGGGGCCTCCATTCCTGAGTCTGTTCTCGTTGCTTATCTTGTTATGTTTGTTTTTGTTGGATTTTGCTATTTAGTCCTGCTGGCTTTGGCCTCTTAGTGTTGTACATTTTTATCTATTGAATAATATTGTGTTTTAAAAAACAAAACAAAAAGATCACCCAAACGCATTAATTGTTTTCCAAATCCAGAGTAAGCGAAAATAAAACTATGACCTTACAAGTTGACATTATTTTTAATTAAATTGTAGATAATTCGTAATAAATATAATTAGGGGAGGTTTGATCGCAAGCATTTAAGATTCTAAATTTTGATATACTTTAAATATTATATAAAGTAAAATTATATATTTAAAATAGTTTACAATTTTTTTTGCTTGTAAAGAAATTTAGGACTTCAATTTGGGACAGTTTTTTTTTTATGACTTTTTAAAATTGCAATAGAGAAAATAAATTTTTAAAATTTATTGTAGAAAGCAATTTTTTGTACTAATTTTTTTTTAAATAGTGAAAAATTAGTGGCCATAAAGAAATTATAATTGATATATGAAAAGTAAAGTAATAATAAAGTTGTCCTAAATAAAGTCTAAATTTAGGCTTCCCTTAAGACCAATAACTTATTGTTTTATAAAACTATGGTAGACAAAATAACTTTATAAAATTATTATTAAAAACAATTTTTTAGTATAATTTTTTTTTGTTTATAAATAGTAGCCAAAATTTAGATCATAATTGTAGTATGAAATAGGATTTATTATTCTGTGCGAAGTGCGGAGGCCGTCCGGAGACCAATAAAAATATGTCATGTCACCTCATTGCTGGGTATCCAACTCGGTACTCTTAGGTACCACTGGGTACCAGTGTTTAACCGGACGGTTCTCCTGTCCGTTATCCGTACATAATAAAAGCTTGTCTGAAATAGAAATCAGACAATTTGCATATTTTTATATTTATAAAATTTATAAAATTATGTTCCATCAAATAAGCACGGCCTAAATAAACCAATTTTCGTGTTATTGGGACGTAGCTATTTTTTTATATGATGCTAGAGGAAGGTTTGACCGCAGTTTGGCTTAAATCGGCAACAAGAGGAATTTTGTAGCGCGACATCTTTGACTGCCTAGGCCTTCAATGTTCATTAGTGCATTAGATACTCATTTATATAAAATTTATTTATATTAGTTTATCAAAATAATTAAACAAACTTCATATCTTATTAAAAATTGTATAATATCAAAGATCATTAATATCTTAGAGCTTAATGAAAAATTTTATACATACATATATCAATTTGAGATTTTTCTACTTATAAAATTTAGAAAGTAGAAAACTCATAAGGTTTTACCTAATTGAAATAAAGAGGATTTACAGACATACCAATAAATTTTTATTTGTTTAAATATATAAAATTTCAATTTTTATATTTAACTTTATAACTCCTTAATGTATAAATCAAATCAAATTTTATTTTTGAAAATATGCATTTCATTTTAATAAATTAGTATTTGTGACATCTTTGTTGTGATTTAGATATTATTATTTTGTATGAATAAATATAAATACTTTTTTGTTAAATATATAAATAGATACGAATTTTATCATGTGTTAAAGATGTTTCTCGTATATATATAAGAGATATTAATAGAACGTAATTTACTTGAACTATATGAATGAAACTTCTCTTATTTATATGGTTGGAGTGATCTTGAGATACTTTGCCACTAGGTGATCCTTATCATAAAAAAGTAAATTATAGATGTAAGAAGTCAAAAGATGATATTGATGGATAAAATTTATTGAGGTGATGTGCTAGTGGGAAGTACAATTGCCAAAGGCTACTCAAGAGAGAGATGAAAATATGTCACTCGAGTTACCTACTCAATAAAGAGGTTAGAAGTGTGAGACTTGAGAGAGAGGGTAGATATCAACAATAGTAGAGATTTTATAACGGTTAGTTGAGTAATCGGGTACAATATACGAATGGTAGAAATACCATCATTCAATTCAAGACTTTGTTATATGAGATTTAAGAAAAAGAAAAGTACTCTTATAATCCAAACCACAAATATTTTATATAAAAAAAGTGAGTCAAAGAATTCGAATGGTAGAAATACCATCATTCAATTCAAGACTTTGTAGAAATACCATCATTCAATATACGAATGGTAGAAATACCATCATTCAATTCAAGACTTTGTTATATGAAGATTTAAGAAAAAGAAAAGTACTCTTATAATCCAAACCACAAATATTTTATATAAAAAAAGTGAGTCAAAGAATTCGAAGTAGTAGGCCTTCACCCAGATGGTGGAAGAAATTTAGTTTTTTTTGACCCTTGTGATTGTAAGGCTTCCTCTGCACATGCATATTTTTATCTTATCTATATTTTCTTGTATTATTGCCTAATTTCTATCTTCTTTTTTGCATTGTTCATGATTTTATAGCTCTTCATAATACCTCTTTTAATCAAATAACCTAATTGAGTAACATCTAACTTCTACTGGCCTTTTCTTGCAACTCCTTTATCATTAGTGCAATAAAATTGCTCTTTGGTTAAAAAAAAAACCACCCATTGCCTCATGCCTTCTCCTATGAGCTTTCTAAGAGCATTTGTAGTGATAGGTCTTCCCAACTTGCGAAAGACTTCATCACAATGGCATAGACCTGAAGTTTTTTTAGAAAAATAGATCTCTTACCCTTTTGATACTCAATTTTGTCACCTTACTCTTATTACAGCCACTAGTTTTATTGCTCTATTGATTACATCTTCAATTATTATTATTGAGACCACCATCTTGTTGTCCTTATTGACTTTGATAACACAGGGTCTTTGACACTTCATCATGAATATATAAAATTTAGTCTTCATCAAAATATTTTTTTTGAAAATTATGTGTTTAGTTTTATAGTATTTGAAATTGTTGTTAATTAGCTTAAAAATTTTACATTCACATCAACGTTAAAGATTGATTCTTAAATTATTCAATCCAATCGTCAAAAATAGCTACAAAATGATATGCAGTAAATGACGAACTTTACTACAATGTCTATAAATTTTATTTAAAGTAGGTCTGAAATCTCACAAGTTGATCATTATTGACAGAGATCAATCTAATATTAGCCCAAATTTTCAATTTCAGTCGATTCTAGTGGTTCCAATTCAAAATTGCAGAAATTTGATCAAAATGATCAAGATAAAAAAAATTTAAGATCTAACCAATATTATCAAAGCTCATTTGAATTTTAAAAAAAAAAATTCTACTTGTATATATGATGCTTAAATTTACAAAGATTAAATTCTTTTAATGTTATGTAATAATTTTAAAAATTGTTTTGAAATTATCCAAATTAAACACCAAAACTAAAAATTGAATACTTAAAAGTGTTCAAATGGATAAAGACGAAAATTTCATAAATTCATATTCAATATAATTCTTATTTTTTTTGAAGTAAAAGACTTGACATATGTAGCCTTTAAAGAAAGAAAAAGTCGAAATTAAAGATTTGCTGCAAGTCTTACAATAGAAGCTCTTTTAACAAAATACACGAACAACAATGAGGGAAAAGCTTGATGAGCAGAAAAATTCAGTTAGAGAGGGACACTGCGTAAAACTACTGTTTCGACGGTCAGGCCTGGCCCAAATCCAAAAAGCACACCCCACTCAAGGCCCTCGCCGGTTGTAGCTTTACCTTCTCTTGCAGATGTTTTGCGCATCTCATCAAGGGCAAAATGCACGCAAACACTCGACATATTACCATACTCTGCAAGTACATGCCTGGAAACCAGCAACTTCTCTGGCTTCAACCCTACCCTCTCCTCCACCTGATCTAGAATGGCTCGACCACCTGGATGCGGCACCCAGAAGATTGAGTTCCAATCCGAAATGCCAAATGGTGTGAACGCCTCTTCCAAGCACTTTTCAACATTCTTAGAAACAATATGTGGGACATCTCTATGGAGCGTGGCTAAGAGGCCTCCCTCGCTTACATGGCCTCCAATAGCACCAGCAGAGTCCGGCAATAAGACTTGAGATGTAGAGACTATGACGAAACTGGCCCTCTCATGGGCGGCCTCATCTGGATCAGCACCCACTATAAGTGCAGAGGCACCATCAGCAAATAAAGCTTGGGTCACGAGGTCGTCTTGGTGCTCTTCAGACGGTCCACGAAATAGCACAGTGGTGGTCTCCGCACAAACCACAAGAACACGTGCGCCCTTGCGGCTCTCGGCAAGGCACTTAGCGAGACGCAGCGTGGTTCCGCCAGCGAAACAACCCTGCTGATAGAGCATGACACGCTCGACATTTGGGTTGAGGCCAAGAATTTGGGTTAGCTGATAGTCAGCACCAGGTAAGTCCATGCCGCTCGTGGTGCAGAAGATGAGGTGAGTGATGTGGGACTTAGGCTGCCCCCACTCCTGAATTGCCTTGGAAGCTGCCTTCGCGCCCAGCTTTGGTATCTCCCTTATAGCAACCTCTTGCCTAACATCCAAAGATTTGTCCATAAATGTGTGGAGGCAGGGATTTGCAGTGATGAACTCCTCGTTCCAGACGAAATGACGCTTTTTTATTGCTGTCTTGTCACCTGCAGATGAAAATGAATAGGTCAATTATAACTCGTTTGTAGCAAGTTTTGCTGAAAATTATAGAGAATGATCATATTAAAATATAGAGAATTGAGATGACTCACACAAATTGATGCAATTTGAAATGATTTCTTTTTAAGATCGACCAAGTGCTCGCTGTTAGTGATGCGAAAAAAGAAATCTGGGTAGGTGCTCTGTTCAATGAAGTTTTCTGGATTGGCCCTCCCGATGGCTAAGATGGAGGCGAAGCCGTTGGCTCTTGGCGCCTTTCTGATGGATTCAAGGCTCGGCATGTTGGGAGGTTTTTTGTGCGTTTGCTTTAGAGGAAGAGCCGGCCACCAGTGGTGCTAGAGGTAAACTTATACCAGTTGCGGTCGCTGAACTAGCTGTCCCTTGACCTGGTTGTCTACAGAGCTGTTGATTGCTTTATATAGTGCATGGATGAGAGGAGCAAAGGGAGGTAGATGGCACCATTCCTCGTCTACTACAGATATTGCACGTGGTCTTCTACTCTTCCGTCTGCACAATGCTCTTATTTGACTTTTGGCTCTTTCCACGAATCATGGTTGCGAGTTAGCCGTAAACGCAGCTAACACTTTTAATAAATCTGGCTTTTTTTTTGACCTGCTACAACATGTTTGAACGGCAGACAGCATAGTGTCGCAGTCGTGATTGGGCGCCACAGTGCTACAAGACGGATTTGACAGTTTTCTTTATCGTTTTCTCTGAAGGATTACGTCCCTTGGAGTTATTTTACTTAGTTTTCTCTTGTATTTTTAGTTAGGGCAAGTGCGAGAATTGAGCATGTGTGAAAAGAAGCAAGGAGAGAGTGAGAGAGAAGAGAGATCTATACTTATTTGTCTCAATTTTTATAGTGGATTTCTTGGTGTGATGTTGCTCCGTGGTTTTTTTTTTTTTTTTTGGGATTTTCCAAATTAAATTTCTCTTGTATTTTAGTTAGGGCAAGTGTGAGAACTGAGCATGTGAGAAGAGAAGCAATAAGACGAGAGTGAGAGGGAAGAGGGATCTATACTTACTCTCAATTTTAATAGGGGATTTCTTAATGTGATGTGGCCCAAAGTTTTTTTCTATTTTGGATTTTTTGCACATTAAATTTTGTTTTCCTTTACTTTTCCACTGCTTTTACTTTATTACTTGTTTCACCATTGTGGTGTTTACTCATCATCTCTCCGCAACATAGTACTGTCACATTGGCTGCTTGGTTCAGAACTTTGGCTATCAACCAAGATATTTTTTTATTTAAGTCTATCGTATGCGATGCATGAGTGAGTTTTTCTTAAGTGACCTAAATATCCCCAAAAAGAATAAATAAAAATTAGATAATATAAATTAACAGTCCAAAACCTTTAAATTATATAGGAATATTATATTTACATCAAAATGAGCTTTAGGGTCTTATTAGTATAGCTGCAATGTCTGATTGTGAAGTTGTTGTGAGAAAAATAATTTTTTAAAATTAGTGTGAATATTATAAATATATAGTTAAAACTGATTGCCTATTTCCTTAAAACTATCACACAGTAGCATATCTCATAATACAAAGCAGCTTCCTACCATAATTTTTTTCTCAAAAAGCAACGAAAAAATAATAACCAAATGAAACTATAGTTACATCCTAAAAAGTAAAGCAATAAAAAAGTTATCCTAAATACACTCTTAAAGTTTCTTAGAGTCACATTGAGATTAGTGCGTGCTTTGAATATTATATACAACACCAATCTTAAAGTAAATCTAATAATTTTAAAATTCATTCCAACTCATTGTGCATTATCATTATCTGATATAGTTTTTTCCTTAAAGCCGGACCTTTTAACCCCATTGGGGGCAACTTGCTTTTCTTAATATTTTTTAAGATAAGGCGCTTAAATAAAAAAAATATGATACTTTTAGCAAAGGGCAAAAGTTAGTCGGTCATCTAATTGCTAAATCAATAACTTATCCTTTTTTAGAAAATCTAAATATTTCTTTAAAAAAAAAGAATTGATTGTTTTTTTTTTTAGAAAAATTTAATGTTACTAATATGCAGCTCATCTTGATCTGTTGATTGGGAGCTGTGGTTATCAATTAAGAGGCCTTGAGTTCGAAGTTTGTGCATCTGATATGTGTGTGAATTTGCTCTAATTAATTGACTCAAAAATCCCCTAAAAACAAATTAGCTATCCCCTTCACTAGACCATTGAGCTTATTTTTATATTTTTCATGCTGATTATATTAACTTGATGTTCTGTTTAAAATTTGTTATAGTTATAGACTAGCTTAGTTGATTTTTCTTATAGAAACTCTTTACTCAAATATAATTTTTTTTCTGTGTGGACTGTGGCATTTTTTAATTATATTAAAAATTTAAGTTATGAATAAGTTAATAATTATGAATATAATTTTTTTAACAAAAAATATTTGTTTTTGTGAAAGTATTCAAAGTCTCAGAAAATTCTTTGTCCAAATTCATACATTAGAATCAAATTTAGTAAAATAAAGTTGTATGAAACTTTATAAACATATTCATAATACTTTTTCTTCAAGTACAAGTTTTAACATATATTAGGGGTGTCAATTTCGGGTCACGGGTCGGGTTCGGGTCGAACCCGGAAATGACCCGGCCTATTCGGGTCAACCCGAACCCGACCCGTTTTTAACAAACGGGTTGATTTACAGGACCCGAACCGACCCGCTTCGGGTTCGGGTCAACCCGACCCGACCGCGACACACGCGCAGACAATTTAAGTACCATCTATCGG